>JAWPHD010000934.1:37500-376238 GCA_037043455.1 Cyrtodaria siliqua
CCTTGATACAATAATGATCTCAAAATACCTTGATACATTAATGATCTCAAAATGCCTTGATACAATAATGATCTAAGCCTTGATACAATAATGATCTCAAAATGCCTTGATACAATAATGATCTCAAAATGATACAATAATGATCTCAAAATGCCTTGATACAATAATGATCTCAAAATGCCTTGATACAATAATGATCTCAAAATGCCTTGATACAATAATGATATCAAATTAATATATTAATACGATATCAACATTGAATAAGTGAATAGAATTGACTTTCAAATGCAAGAATAAAAACTAAGTTAAACCTATACACGCAGTGAATTTCGGAGTCCTGGTTCTGCAGCTTTAGCTTTGTATACAGCACAAATAAAACGGTGCGGTGCACAAGTGCGCAAATAGCTTTAAAACGCGCAAAGTCAACTGTGCGCTTATATAGTGCGATGCAAATAGTGTGCGATTTGACACTCGTCTATTTCAAACAAGAATTATGTTTAACACTTTTATGAATGAAAGTATCGTAAATAAAGTTTCATATAACTAGAATGTTGAATAGATAACATGACTGTTATATTTTGAAACGAAAAGATGGAATTTAAGTGAAAGTAGAGTAAAACATCTGGGCATTACACTTTCATACAAATGCGGTTTATAATGATGAGCAATTTAAATGACATGTTTCGAAGCCGATGTATTAGTCAATGTTTGCAGCTCTCTAACAATAATAGCAAAACAATTATTTGGACTAAGTAATATTTTGCATATTTCCCATAAAACCTGAGAATGACAGCTTTTCCGGTGCCATGGAAACAGTATAAAGTTTCCTATACTTTCTAATACACGGTTTGACAGGAACATAGCAGAATCTAGGGGAAGATGGGTGTATATTAGTATAATGCTGATGTGACATGACCATGAGTTTGTTATAATGAGAAAGTACTAAGTGGCGAGGTAACTAGGTAGGTCATTTGGTCAGCTGTATATACTCCACAACATAAAGTTTTTAGTAACACAACTCGTTTTTTACCACTCTCACTGAATGGGATGACTACTCCCGCATTGAAAACGTTTGAAGAGAAAGGCAGATGAAGTCCATAATACAATATTAGAGTGGAAATATCAAAGTCAAACAAAAGGCTATACTTCTGTAATAAATGTAAGGTCATATGGTCATCAGTTGTTATGTGTATAAGAAGTTATGTGTACAGACAGACATACAGACGGACGGACGGACGGACGGACAGACTGACAGACAGACCAGACAGACAGACTATGACCTTTCATTGATTTTATAATGATGTAATAAAAGCAATTATTTATGCGTATCCCTAAAACACGCTGTAGAAATTACGGCGAGGTGTAAGGGGAGGGTAATAAGAAATCCTGTTACAATATGTTAATTCAATCTATTTCAGTAACGTGTATGACTTACTCGGACTACACTAGTGACCTGGAACAGGTCGTGGTCAACTCTTAATAGATTTAGGCTAGAGATGCCGCCCCATACCACTGCACTAGTGACCTGGATGGTGGTCAACTCTTGTAAGGTCACAGCCAGTTATGGTGTAACACGACCATTGATTGTTGCATTGAGTTGCGTGTGAATTAAAATTTAAATGCCATGTTGTCATTCATATTTGGGCCCAAATTAAAAATGAATAACTTACATTCTCATCACAAATGACACATATGCAGCCAAAAAATCCACAGAAAAATGGGGGTCATGTATCTTCTAAGAAAGAACTTGTCTCATGAATGAATGGTCCCTTTAAAAACATAAACACTGAGATGCCATAATATTTTATTCATAAACTCATTTCCATATAAGCAAAATAAATTAAAAACTCACAATTTTAACATGGCAATGCTTGAAAAATGTACAAATAGATCAACAATGTGATATAAACCAAAAATAGCACTTTAAATTAGTGAAAATGTCTTTTTTTACAAAAAGAAATGAGAATTATTTATTGACGCCATTTTGCGACTACCCAAGGCCGACACTTCCTGTGTTGCAATGGGTGTGCTACACCTTATGCCGCCCCAGACCACTGCATTATTGACCAGGAACACGTCATTTAGACTGATCCGTATGTCGGAAGAGGAGTTATGTACCGTGTGGTCGCATGTACCGGACGGTCCTATGTACGTCCCATGTACCGGACGGTCACGTTAATCAGCGAGTGATATCCGTGCAATAAATATTTATAATACATCTAGTGTTGATGTTATGAGTAGAATTATCCTGGGACTCTCCATTTCTCTTAGGCAACAGCTCTTTTTGCTTTAGTTTGCACATTTATTCGTTCAAGTGCGATAATTTGCAAGCTTAATGTGTTCTGTTATAAATAATTCCTGATTGTATTGATCGCTTGTCGTCTGCAGTAATATACTTCGTGCATCATTATCGTCTGGATGTTTCTGAGGTAATCTACGTTATCTAATAACGGGTCATTTACTGTTGGTCTTTCTAATTATATTTACTTTGGAGAAAGTATGCATCTGGTTATGGCGTATGACAGTACACCACTAATAATGGCGTAAAATAGTGGCGTAAAATAGTATGCAACTCTTTAGGACGTAGAAAAGTCGCCATTAATAATGAATGAATGAATGAATGGTGTTTTACGGCACGTCGACACATACATAGGTCATATTGAGCGCACAAACCGACGAAAGATGAAGACATTAAGTAGTACTTAAAAATTAATGTAAACATATAAAGATAAAACTAAATAAGGGATGATATGATAGTAATATAAACTATATCTGTAAATCAACAAATGCTCGTCAACGGGTATATAAACAAGTAAATGTATATAAGAACACATTATAATGATTTATACGGTCTGATTTCTGTTAGGAAATCTAAAACAACACTAAAATATATAGTATCAAATAACTCTTTCATAGTATTAACATTGTAGTACCTTTGACGCATAGGATTAGTCTATACACTCCAACAAGATGTGTTTGACCGTTAACGGTGCATAGCAGGGTATACATTGTGGTATAATGAAGCAGAGCAATTTTATGAAATGTGTTGGTATGACCCGACCGGGTATTGATCCCACAACCTCTGGTATGCGAGGCGGTCGCATTAATACTAGACCACGCCATGTTATAGGATGCGATTCACTTATTGCTTTCCCATAGGATACAATGCAACCCTTTCTGAAGCTAGAAATAAAACAGCACAAACAAATTCAAAAGTTGTGTCTTATTTCAAGGTAAAACCCAAGTCCTAAGTGCTAAAAGTTAAAACGCGGCATGTTTCCCCTCAGAACTGTCCATGGGGGTCGCCATATTTGTTTCCATGCATAACCGCAGTAAAGATTTATATGTTTTTGAGTGGGGGTTAATCTATGAAAAATACATTTGGTAAAAATAAATACTCTCCTTTTAATAAATGTATTTTAATTAATTCATTAACAATTCTAAAACTGTATTTTGAAGCATTTATCTGGCATGTTTTGATTTGAATATTAGTTCACTGATTTGTGTGACCTTTCACCTCTGGCTTAGGTCACTCTTTGAAAGGGGCGCGGCTAAGCCCATGTTATATTTAGATTACCACAACCTATAGTAATGACGTAGGACAGCATTGGTTCTGATTGATTGTTTAGGACGATTGTTTCAACACAATTTGGATATCACATATATAAAATATTTATTAAATTCGCTAACCCGCCATCGACAGACACATTTTACATGTACACCGTTTCTAAGCTTACTGACTACTAGTATACAGTTTAAACGGCTTTAACCAGCCAGGACAAAACCCAACTCATAATTTGTTTTTCGAATATTCAATAACGGGTATTTTAAAAACTGTTGCGTGAATAAACCTATACTTTTAATCGGCACTAGAGTTTAGAGTTTAATTTTGACTGTTTAGTTTCCTTAATGGTTTATAACATTTTCTAGAAACTTTTTTCGGAGAAAAAGGGTCAGTCAATGTATGATTTGTCTTGAACGTAGGTCAAAGTTAACATTTAGGGAGCTAGAACTCGGTTTTAATTCGCACCTAAAGGACTGGTTAGGTGGGAATACGTTTTTGGGGAAAACGGTATTTTCAGCCATATGCTATCGCTCATGGACCGGATATATCGTTTTAGTGCACTACGCGGATGCTACCATGTTTTTCAAGACCAGACCTATTGTACTGAACGCAGTATCTCGGTCGGACAATTTGTCTAGATTTTTGTGACGCGTTTTAATGTTTCAACATTAAGCGTGGCAGATAATCAAGACTATTGCTCAGTTAGTCGTGATCATCTTCGACGCTTGATTGTAAATAGACAAACCCTGAACTAAATAATAATAAAGAAAACTTTTGTTTTTAATTTCACTACAGTTTATTGACCCTCATTTTCACTGCAAAAACAAGAAGATATTCGAGATGTTGCGATGTACGGTTTCACACTAAACTGCGTGTTACTGTCCTTTGCGCTTCGAATAATAATGTAAAATCAGATGTCCATGAGGACAAGTAGCATTTGCTGGTATAAAATCAACATTAAACAGACATGGTATTGTTTATTTTACACATCAGCTTTAACATTACATCATTATTCGCGTTATAATGTAAAGCGTCAATCTTCCGGTTTTTGAATATTCTATAATGCGGCGCTGTTAGAAATCGTCACTAATATCAGCGACTTAAGGAACATTATTAGTTCGCTGGTAATATGGCAGAGAATCATGTTGATAGAACGGTTTCCTATATGGATTTTAAAACTATGTTAATATAACTTATTTATAAGCGGAAAATAAACGTTAATTTAATAATGTCTTTCTTTTAAATCTTTTACAATAATTTACATATTCTAGTTCTGTTTGTTTATAACACAACTCATTAAAATTACAATTTATAAAATTAATAGATAACTTGGACTATCCTTATTTTTCTGTCTCACGGTGCATGGTCAAAACTAATTTTCACGGATAAAAGTCGATTCGGCTCCTAATCGCTACTGATGGGCTCCTAATATTCACTGTTGTTTTGGGATAACCAAGGTAACTCGTTTTTCTAGTGACCTTCTTTATTGTCGGATTATTTCCTAATTACGCTTTCTTTTGTAAATGTAATGCTTTCACGGAACATAATGATGCTATGTTCGCCTTATGTACAACACTGTCTATAATAATAATAATAATAATAATAATAATAATAATAATAAAGACTTTATTTAACGAGAGAACTCATTTGAAACTAGTCAATCTACCATGAGGCCCTCAACAATACAATATATACAATATTTACAAGTAAAAATGCATTTAAAGTGGTATATTCAGTAAATGGAAATATGTTTAAATAGAACTGCAAGACTTAGTCATTTACTAATATATCGGATGGTGAATCCACTGTAAATACAATGTTTTGAATTGATTTACAGATTGGGCATTTTGTATATGGTGGGGAAGAGAGTTCCACACTTTAGAGCCTGAATAAGCAAATGACTTTCTGAATAACTCACTATTGGGTCTGGGGGAATATAGCTGAAGATTTGATGATGATCTTAGATTCCGCATATGGACATTTGAAGTTAGAGTAAATGCGTCTTTAAGATAAGCAGGGGCCTGATCATTTACTGTTTTAAACATAATGATTGCTTTTTGAAATATAACTCTTTCGGGAAATGTCATCCAACTGAGTTCGGTAAAAAGTTCCACGGAAGGAGTATCGAAATCTTTATCTAGGATAAGTCGTGCAGCTCTTTTTTGGAACCTTACAAGTTTATCTTCGAGAGAAGTATTACAATTTCCCCATATCACACAACAGTAATCAAGATGGGGTAAGATATAAGAATTGAAAAATAATTTGCGCATAGGTATAGAAAGGTAAATCTTTATGCGAGATAACAGATATAACAATGAATTACATTTTTTCAGAACTTTATCAATTTGGGTATTCCAAGAGAGGGTATTGTCAATTGTAACACCGAGTATTTTTTCTTCGTAATTACAATTAACAGTTTCATCTTTGAACTGAATAGAAGGGGCATTATGATAAATATGATGTTTTTTGTTCTTAGATGAGAGATACATTATTTTTGTTTTTGATGCATTGATAGACATGCGATTAGTATCGCACCAGGCGTTGACGTTGATAAGGTCATTATTGAGTGAATTTGCAGCATCGACAAGAGATGAATTAGAAGTTGAAAGCGTTGTATCGTCTGCAAAATATCCGTGACTGTGTTTTCCATAGATAATGGCAGGTCATTGATGTAGATTAAAAATAATAAGGGACCTAATACAGATCCTTGGGGTACACCCGATACAATGGGTGAAGATTCTGAAGTTATACCAGAAACCTGAACTTGCTGGTGTCTGTTATTCAGATATGATGAAAACCAGGAAAGTGCAGAACTATCTATTTTGTAAATTTTTAACTTTTGCAGCAATATAGTATGATCAACTAAATCAAACGCCTTTGACAGATCAAGAAATATAGTACCAACAATTTCATTGTTGTCAATGGATGCAATCCAGTCATCTAATATTCGTATAAGGGCAGTTTGACACGAGTGATTTGCCCTAAAGCCAGATTGTCGTGAATAAAACAACCTATTTTCTTCAAGATGCCGTCTCAAATGTATACTAACATGACGTTCAAATATTAAAGAAATAACAGGAAGTATTGATATTGGCCTATAATTGGCCTTGTCGTTTTTAGGACCCGTTTTATGCACTGGGATTACTTTTGCTCTTTTGAATAATTGTGGGTAGATAGTAGTGAGTATACTGGTGTTAAATATTTTCGTAAGAATGGGGGCAATTACAGTAGCAGACATTTTCAAAAATCTGGCACTCATTTCGTCGGAACCGGTAGACTTGGTAGTATCAAGAGATTTAAGTTGACTTTCAACAAAGGACAGAGGTACCAGTGGAATATTAAATTTCGGAGACGTTCGCATTTTGTCGTCGATGAGATTTTCTAGTGGGACATTAGTGTAATTTGTGACGGGCGCGTTATTTGCTTGATACTTTTCAAAAACTGTAGAAAAGTGTGTATTAAATGTATTTGCTGCCAAATACGGATCAATTATAGGATTTCCGTCGTCATCATTTATATAATTGGACTGAACTTGATTTTTAAATCCAGATAACTCATGTAAACTATTCCATAGTTGTTTAGGATTTCGCTTATTTGAATTTATTGTTTCACTGTAATATTGTTGTTTAGCTTGTACAATGATACTTTTAACTTTCTGCCTCCATATCTTGTAATTTACCGAGTCTTTTTTTTTGTGGAAATAATCTCTTCTTTTAATTGCATCAAGAATATTAGTTTTCATCCAATTTGGTTGATTTACTTTTTTAACGCGTTTCTTTCTTTTTGGGGCATGCTCTTTTAGGACTGCATTAAACATTTCAATAAATAAATCCAGGGAATCGTCTGGATTATCATACACGTCAATTATTGACCAGGGTTGTTCGGAAAGATCATTTATGAATCTAGTTTCGTCAAAATGTTTCAGAGATCTAAAACTTATGGTTTTATGCACAGGACCTTTAATATACTTAGCTGAAACTTTTCGAGTTAAACAAATAGGATAATGATCACTTATTGAGTATAACGGAATAGATACTTCAGATATGTTCTGCGGCATATTCGAAAACGCATGGTCTATCAATGTAGATGAACAAGTTGTTACCCTAGTGGGTTTGGTAACCAACTGAGTTAGATTGACAGACTCCATGAGATCAAGCCATGTTTTGGCATTCCTATCTGATTTGAGTAAATCGAAATTAAAGTCACCAAGGACAAGACATTCTTTTTCTTCTGAAAATGATTTCTCTAATGCAGCTGTATAATTATTTAGCCACTGTGCATTTGAAGATGGTGGTCTGTATGTATAGCATAGTAGAACATGTCTAGTATTAGGTTGTTGGATCTCAAGCCATATAGATTCAACTGAACTGTTTTCAAGGTCAAATCTTTGAACACATGGTATATCTTCTCTGACGTAAATAATTAATCCACCGCCATTTGTAATTCTATCTTTTCTAAATAGTTTGAAATTTTCTAATCGAAGTTCATTGTCCGAAAACGTATTGTTCAGAAATGTTTCACATAAGCATATAATATCAATATGTTGTTGTTGTGATATAAGAAGTTTAATCTCATCCAGCTTAGGATAAAGATAATGAATATTGAGGTGAATTATATTGAGCCCCTTCTGTATAAACCATGTGTCAAAAGTTGGATTTTGATTACAATTAGTAATATCATTAGCATTAAAATTAGCAGTAACAGTATCAGTTTCATTTAATTTAGTAGCATGATGACTTGGACTACATTTGGAATTCAAGAGACTGTTATTAGTATCATTTTTAGCATAATTAACAGAATACTGGGCCTCATGGTTTAAGCAAAAACAGGCATTATTAACACAATGATTTGAACAAGAACAAATGCAATTTATAGAACAGTTATCAGTGTCTTTGTTTTTGTCAAAATCCGTCGAAGTACATTGTTTCACGCCCACTGATGTCCCGGAGCACCCCATGGCTTGCGGTTCTTCATCCAAGGTGGTGTGTAGAACGATGGTTGTGGCTTGTACATCATCTCCGTGTTGTCTTGAGTACTTCTCCCCCCTGAAAACCTCCCTCGACGAAAATACTCATTACTATTCCCTGACTCGTTATCTTGAGTTGACGGGATTCCAAGAACTGTATTTAATGCATTCCTCATGCTAATGCCTAAAGCTTTACCGCCTTTTGTGTTTAAATGTAAGTTGTCACGATACATTGTTGTGTCAGGCATTCCAAACTTGGTGAAGTTTGCATCGTTATTGAGATAGTGGTGCCCATCCTTCATACACATTTCTTCTAAGGAATTGTTTGTTCTATTTATTATATCGTTCACAACTTTGTCGTTTCTTCTTTGCAAAATAGAGGACACTATAATTTTTGCCTTTGGGTTAATGATTTGGATTGTATTTACTGTGTCTCTGAGTCCATCAGTAATATCTTCGCATAAATCGGCATCAGATACGTTGTTTGTTCCGACGTGCAGGAAAATGGCATCTGTGTTCTTTATGTAATCCGGATCTGTGTCTGCCATTGTTATAATCGTGTTTTCAATAGTTCTTATTCTTCCTCCTGAATGACTTCTGATGTTTGCTTTCAGTTTTGGATCAGACATCCTTGCTGAACTCAAAATCTTTGTCATCGAGTCACCTGCTATGAACGCTGTGTATGTACGCGCATCATTATTAGACGAGCCTTTGTTCCTCGGATTGGTCATATCTGGCTGATTTAAGTTTCGACTGATGTTTATGGGTTGATCCTTTGACTGTGATTTGTCAGTCTTTGAATCATTTGTCTGAGCCATAGATCTCTGTATCTGATTTTTTATATCTAACAACTCGTTGACTAATACTTCCTTAAGATTGCCTACTTCACTAGCAAGTTTGACTATTACACTTTCCGTTGCACTTTCTACTTTTGATTCGATGCTATCTGAAGCCTCTCTTGATTTCATCAATTGACCAACTAAATCTGTTTTCTCTTTTGAGAGGAGTTCAATTTGTTTCTGAAGCTTAACGTTGCTTTCTTCATAAATAAGGCATTCAGCTGTCGATTTGCAGAGATTTGATTTAATTTGTGCCATAGCACTGTCATTTTCCTCCATTTGCTGACACTGCTCAGTTAATTTTTTACTAATTGACTTCTTTTCACCTTTAACATCTTGCAAAATGCGTAACAACTTCTCATTTTCGCTTTTTAATATTTTGGTTTGAGAAAGAAGCTCTTTGAGCGAATGTTGTAATTCATTATTTTCCTTCTTCTGGTGATCTATCTGTATTTTGTACACGTTTTCAGCAGTATCTTCCATAATGTTTGGTCTTACGATTGAGACTGGATGAGGCAATTTAGTAGAATCATCGAATGTCATTTCAGACGTAATTTCACTTGTCATCCCTTCCTCTTCGTTTCTTATGTTACCGAGAGACATATCAACATCTGTTGAGGTATCACTTAACTCAGTTAAAGAATATTGTCGTGAATCAGACACGAGTGATTGGAATGGTTGCTTTACGAGGGTTTCATCATCCAAGTTTGGGTCAGCCCTAAACACAGTTATATCTGAATGGGACTCCTTTGATTGGAATGGTTGCTTAAGGGTGGTCTCTTCATCGTCTTTAAAGTCATCCCCTACTAGTTCCTCAAATGCGAAATTTGGTCGGTGATTTTTCCGTTTACTGTTTCCACTCTTGGGCGTGTTGCTTATGTCACATACCGTCGATCGATATGGTTCTTTAACAGGTGCTATGTCTTTATTGAGTTCCTCACTTGTCACGCTTTTAGTACTTGAAACTAGATCAAGCTGTCTACTGTTTATACTCTTGGGAGTTTGTCTGTTTTTAGGCTTACGCAAACTGTTTATCATTTGACTTAGATAAAACAGTGGGCTTCGTGGAGAGTTAGTTGCAGAAGGCGTCACATTTGTACTGTTTCCATGACATGTAGGCTGTGCATTTTCAGAATGATCATGCATTTCATTTCCCCCATTTCTTTGCTGATTTTGACTAGACATTGAATCATCTGTAGATATGTCCGAATGCGATTCATTCCGATTACATTCCGAAGGCGTAAGCACTTGTGCTGATGATATACAACGTACGTTTTCGTTTCCCGCGGTTACTTCAGTTTGTGGAGTTGAATGGGTTAGACGTTCAGACAAAGGTCTGAACACTCGGAGTTCCCAATTCCAACAGCCTTTACCTTGTATGAATATCGTTCTATTATCATACAGTGATAGAGCAACCTTCTTGTCGTTTTCCGTTACCTGAGCCTCAATTCCATTCCCATTCTTATTTCTGTGAAAGACATAGAGGTCTTCTAAGATGCGTTTTATTTCATTGTATGTATGTTCTGAGTGAACAGTTACTGTAATGGCATCAGACTTTGACGAATATTTAAGGTTATACAGTTTGCTATCATTTGGGTTCGCATCAGTATTTTGGTTAGGATTCATTTTCTTGTGTTGCAACTGTCCTTTTTATATAGAACTATCCTTTGCGATTTTATTTTTTCATGAACAATTTTCAAACAGATTCATTATCATATCAAATAACAGTTTTTCCACGATTGTTTTAACTTACTCTCACAAAAATTTAAACTTGTAACAGCTGTACAAAGCACAATTTCCCAGTTCAATTTTGTCCGCCACGGAAAGTTTGACCTGAGCGTTAATCTGTCTGTTCCATGATGGCAATAATACAATTCTCTGTATTGTTGTGATATTTTTTAACAAGTACAAGGCATAGAGAGTTTTCTTTGAAATCCTACAATTAACGCGTTTCGTTCGTTCTTATTTGACATTGAATTTCCACACTATCCAACATCCGGATAGATCACATGAAATTAAATGTAATAAACTCCAATTGACCCACTAGGAGTGAACTAATGTCTTTTACACTGGCAGGATGGGCGCGAAGCATAAAGCACAAAGAAGTTCTTTATACTTGAGTTTATTTCCTTTATAACTGATACACGTTTGATTAGTTTTTTGCACAAATATCAACTTTTTAAAAGCACAGTAAATCCAAAAAATAAATATTATAAAACTATGAATTATTATCTCCAATTTCATATAATTTTCACAATAGAAAGCCTCAGATAATCCGTAAAAAAATAACAGAAATACGGAGCTCACAAATTCACGTCCGATCTCAATAATAGTCTAGTAGCACAGTGTCTCTGTGTAATATTTGTGAAATCGACATAATTTAGTTTTTTTGTGCGATTCTGGTTGGGAAAAGGCGAGTATTGATCATTTGAACTGGCTTTTTCATTTGTTTATAGACGTTTTTAGATTTTATTTTGAGTTCATGTAATCGACTTAATTGTATTTAATGTTCCATGTAATAGAAAAGAATAGAAAATTCTTGCTGCATAGAAAAATCTTACAATTTACGCATTTGATCGAGACACCTAATCGTCCTGGATATATGTCTAATTGGTTCAGTACTCGACCAAAGTACGATGCGTTTCTTTTTTCTTCTTCTGATTACTTCATCGGGTGGGTAAGAATCTTAGAGCAAACATTATACAGAGGCGCCGGAAGGAGTTAAACATTGGGGCGGTGGATGTTGGGGGTTGGAGAGATTTTTATAAACGGCAGTCTTTAAGAAAATTATTGAAATTTACACTTCGCCGAAAATTGGTTCCTTGCCGAGATGTTGAGATTTCACCTTATTTTTCAGTAAGTTATCAAATTTGTGTTCATCGGTTTTTATCCTTAGATTTTATAGTAAAATAAAAATCTTTGTCAGAATGAGTATGAAATGAAAAGACCACAATATTCAAGATTCGGTTTTAAAAAGATACATATATTGAATACATATATTGAGGTCATAGCACATCTGACATTTTTAAAACTATGTTTAACCAATTTATAATGTTTATTCCTCGAATGCATGTTTTTGTCAGGCTTTAATGTCAGTTATTTTATTTACAAAATATACTATATCCGTTCGTCAGGTCGTACACTATTAAGATTTACATCACTTGCTGACATTTTAATGTGCGAATATATTATTGTTTCTATATGTGTATATCAAAATGAACGAGCTGTATTTATTGTCCCTTGTATACATTTAGTAGTTGAATGCTGGCATTTGTACATTTTAAAGTGATTAACCGCTGATCTTATAACTTTATTCAGAGGTTATTAAGTATGTGGTTTAACATTATTTATGTTAACATTTGTACAAATGATGAGACTCAAATAAACACTTCCAGTGTAAAAACTGTCGCGTTGCCTACAAGTGACCGATACATTCTCAAAAAAACGTAAGAATATCTATCTATCTTTAAAACATACTAAAAGAACAAGACAAACATCAAATTCCTGTAGGCCTATACTTAACTAAATTAAATCAATTAACAAAAACGCCGGTAAGCTTGTAAACTTATAAAAAAGCAGGTAATTACCGACTCAAAGCCTGAGAAATGGCAGGCCTGTAATGATAAAGGGCGTTAAATAAACAAACATTCTGAATCAGATAATACATGTATTAGACGTAAATATATTAAAAATGACTTTAATTAACTTATATTAACTTAAATATATTATAAATGACTTTAGTTAGTACATACACAAGTTTTAACCATGTTCTGTTTCAGATGATATCGTTTTTATTGCAATGAAAAAAGCAGCTACTTATTGGGTGCCCTATTGGATAAAACGTGAGGTTCCTTGTTGTTCGTGTAGTTGTGCAAATTAGGTGCCTTTGAACATATAACGTACCTCTAAATGAACCGATATTTCATCATTATACAACCGTGAAATACTTCATGTTTACTTATATCGCAACTATGGATGCTAATGTATCTATCCTCGCGTACACAGGCATACAAAATGGTATAAATAATGTAAAAATGTTTGTTAAGTATTGTCAATACTGAAATCCGTACGGCAGTGCACCATTTCAAATGCTTATTTTGCGAAAATGACTTAATTTTTCTACTATATTTAGCTATTAAGTTAAATCTGGCATAAACTAGAGTTCCGTGGTAGTAAAAATGAACTGAACTTAAGGTTCTGTTGCCGGGTTTGCCCCCGTTTTAAGCCACTCATCATCTTGCAGCTCCATTTTTTATCCGAAAAAACGAGGTGCTTATCCGTTCTTATTCAGGCAACGTATATTTTATCTGTGAAAATTAGTTTTGATCATGCACCGTGTGTCTGGCATTCGTGTTTTTCTTAAGGAAAGAAGGAACATGGAATTTAATTTTGCTCAATTCACAACATCAGTGTATACTGAGTTTGACTCTTGCGAGTAGACACTAACTTCGTGTTGAGGAATGAAAGATGTGTTTGTTTGGTATTTTTTGTTTTAAAATAAACAATTCTATTGATTAAACAGACCTTTATCAGTTGTAAAGTTTTACAAAATGTCCTTCCGAAAATTGTTATAATAAAGCAGGGAGCAAGTATACGTATTAATTAGTGAGAATATATAATATTTTGCAGATTCTGTGAACATCTGACGTAGAGAGTACCAATCAGCTAGGGCCGAATTATGCATTTTTCGAATCTATCTAGACAAGCCGGACCAAAGTATAACATTTCGGCAGAGGTAGTTTAGGTCAAATACTTCAATTTAGGAAAGAAGACCAACTCTGGAAATCGCCATGTTACTATATATCGGAATCCAAAATAGCTTCACTTAATGTTCAAGGATTGGCGATCTTTCACGTATCCTTGATAATTTTGATGATCACAATCCCTACATCATGTCTAATAAGACAACTATTTACAGAAAAATATTTTTTTTAAATTGGGGATTTTTTATGTATTTATGTATTTATTTATGTGAAATTATAATAGAAAAAACATTCTTAGATTAATAATTTCTTTCCTAAGAGACCACTTATATTAAGATATGGTAAGTCTATTTTATGTATATGAATATTTATTTTAACAATAGAATAACATGCTTGAAATATAATTCAAAAGTTGTTCCCCTTGTTTAAACGATTCCGACAGTAGCAGATAAGTAGAAGCTATTGGCTTTATCTATAAACAAAATTATGTTAAGCACTTTTTTAAATATATACATTACCTGCGCATTTTTAGCGTCTCCGTGGCCGAATGGTTAACGACGTTGCGTTGTAAACCTTCGCCTCTCACCGCTTCGGGTTCGAATCTCACTGGGAGCTCGACTTGTAAGTGAGGAATTGTCGATTCTTACGGATGGCGGGAGGTGTACAGTACTGGTTCAACCCAGGAAAAGTGGGTGGTCTGCCTCCACCACAAATGAGTTATGAATAAGAAAACAAAACACAGCTCTTTCAGGTAGAAAGAAGAAAAGAAGGAAATATATTAGAAACAGATATACACGATGCCAGAGGACATAAATGTTTTTTTGATAGCTGTGACATTTTAACGCACTATATGACTTAATGGACATACAAATCGGGACATATGTTAATTATACATAGATCAATAAGTTATGATTTACACTTAATTAAGTATGGAAAAGGGTCAATTGTTCTGTTTGAAGGGTACACAAAAGAACAATACTACATGTATGCTAAGAAGAACAAATGGGTAGGTACGGAGACAAATATATTTTACAAGTTACATATCAATTCAACTGGATTCCGTTACAGGAAAATAAATATTATGATACGGAAGCAATGTCAATCTTAACTATATTAAATATAAACAGGTAAATTCAATAAAGATTAAAATCAGAATTGAATGGTTTGTTTAAAACATTCCAATCGTAAAAATCTATCCTTTAACTTGAAAAAACAAAGATTTATTATCACGTCAAAATGGGGAAGTTTGTAATTTAATATTTGAGCAAGGATGTTGACATTCAATTTACCTCAGATGCTTCGCAAACTTACCCAGAGTGTACTGCATTTGCTATCTACTGTTAAACAAGTGGAGCGTCAACATATTGTACAAATGCTGATACAGACTTCTTAATTCAATTCAAACAGCTATTCTAATGTGGCAGAGTAATGGAAGACAGGCGCGTTTTATATACCTCCTAGAGTTGGGTGTCGGAAAAATGAAAAAGCGAAAAATGCGAAAAATGCAATAAAAAGTGAAACCGAAGGGGGTTAGAGTGGAGGGTGTATAATTTACTCCGGAGAATTAGAACAGCTACAAAACACGTTTCTAGTAAGTCGCTCAAAACTACTTATTTAGGGTTCAGTTTTTAAAAATATTCCAGTGGGAGGCTTCCTTGGATACCCACCAGCGGCCCCCTCCCACATCCCCCTCCCACGTCTTCCCCCATGCGTATACCCCACAACACCATGGAAGACACTGTTTACAACTAGTCACAATGGAATGTATTTAACCAGAACCAGAACGCAAACAAAATATGGAAAAGGAAACAGTTGCGCTGTCAACAATCAAATATCGGTACCATTGCTTGTAAACATTGTGTTTACCTAGATGCAATTTCAGTTTAGGCCCTTATACTACTCAAGGAGTTTTGGTCTGGGAAATTGGGAAGCTATCTTTCTAAAAAGTATGAAAACGATGAAAAATTCCATTTTACTGTAGCAGCACTCAATGACGAAAGGTCAGTGGATAATGACGAAAATGTCGTAACTCGTGAGAAAGCTGCAAAAATCATTTGAAACTCTATTCAAAGATTCCTTCTGTTTGACGCATCATTCTCAAAATAATATCAGATTGAGTCAGATCCATGAAATCTTGTTTCAATGTCGCTTCATGTTACTGGTATATGTCACCAATGAACGCATACAAGATTAAAAAAAAGAAAAGAAAAACTGATCTAGCAACTAAGTAACCGGTATCAGTGTCTCAAACAAAAAGTATTCTTGAAAGGTCACTGGCGAACGATGTTTGTAAATATGTCGACACATCAAATGTTTTATGTCCCCAACAGTTACAAAAATGTATTTTCTCCTGTTGTAGCTTTGGAAAATGTTGAAAATAACCTCTTGAGCACCGCTGCTAAAGGGTCATTTCATAGTCCCCAGCCATATCCAACAAATAAAAGAACGCGATTGTTCACAGATAAGAGTTATAAATACATATATATATTCTACCTGAATGTTATATAAGTGTAATTGCTGTTGAACTCAATACTAAAATAGTATCTGTGCCCGAAATTCCTATTGATTTAAATCCAGGGTCTTATCTAAAAGGAAATGTCTGATGGAAACTACGTTAGTTTACTTTTCAAATCTGCACTTGACAAAACTGACAGTGTGTTTGTGGTTGACATTTGTCCTGGAATGCTACTTTTCCTGTTCGATTTTTCTATCGACTTTTTATATCATGTATATTTTACAGGCTCAGACAAAAGAATCCCAATTATATGAGCGTCAACAATTGAATATCTTCTTTAAGAAAGCTGCTACAGCAGCAGTGATCAAACATTGTATGGCTTTTCTGCAACTATCTACACACTACTTCAACCTATGCATTTACTAAATGTGTTCAATGGCAGTGACCAGACAGAAACGATATGGACACATATGTGTTGGTTGACGACAAATCTTTAGTAGGCGCCACATAGAAAGGACAATTATGTGTTTCTATTTATTTTTGCCTTGGTGTGTGTTAGGTGTGGAGTGTGTGGGGTGTGGGTGGGTGGTGTGTTAATAAACGGCCTCTATTTTCATTTTAGGACAGTAGGACATTTTACAACCCTAATTGGTTTCACAAATGATATGTGTTCTGCGTTGTTAAGCTATTAAAACATACCAAGTTAAGATCTTATGCAAAAGTTATTGCTGTATATTGTGTTTGGCTCTTGCCGCCATTTTGAAATTCTTAAAATAGTAACGTGTTGTATGTTCATTGTGATCGACATCACCTATATGTTAAGATATTCCAGAAAATGAAAAAGAGAAATAACCGAGAAAACGTCATCTTTTAATTTGTACTATCTTTAGCATGGCGGCCGCCATTTTGAATATCTTAAAAGAGCACCCAGGTAACTTTGTCAGTTTGGCCTACTTTCTAAAAACGTTTGTATTGGTTCAAACTTGTTCTGTACACATTTTGGTGCTTTTGTCTACCGTGTCTATATAATTTCATATTGACCCCCAGCTAAATATATATTTGATATTTGAGGACATGTTTTGTGAGAATCTTCAACTTGAGAATTATTTGAGAACTTAAAATGAGAACTGTAATAGTGTGTAGCATGTTTTATGAGGCTCTTAAATGTGAGAACTATTGGAGAACTGTAATAGTTTGTTGAGACTATTGAACTTGAGTTTAGAAATGTGAGAACATGTATTCAAATAACTGAGAATATGGGATATCTGACCATGAGAGTATCATACTGTATAGTTAGCTTAAACTATTTGAGAACTGTTTGAGAGCTTAATTTGAGAACTTGACAAAATGTGAGAATTTACTATTGGACTTGAGATAGATTCAGAAAAGTGAGTAACATAATTATAACATGTATAACATTTCGCCAATAACAGTAATAAAAAAGTCATACAATCTTTAATCTTAACTATAGGAACAGCTCAAAACCATTTGCTTACTAAGGTTTTCGCCATTCAGTACGCAGTACTTTGATTAAGTATTTTGATACGTAATCCGATTCCGTCCTGGCCTGGATAGAACGTAGCATATCTGAATTAAGTAGCCGGAGAGCTAATCATAACTCTACGGGTTCACGGCAAAAAAAAGAAAACAAAAATGTGGATAACATGTCTGTCTTATAATAATAATAATAATAATAATAATATAGTAATAATAATAATAATAATAATAATAAATGCTTTATTTAATGATGGTAACTCAATCAATTTACAACAATTGTTCTCCTTTGAGGCCATCAAATGAAGAAAAATGTAACACACACACACATGGTTATATACATACAATATTATACAATTCTGAAGAGTTTCTTGTTGTAGTTAACAATAAACTCCATTCAATTAAACCGTTACTCGGAGAATGGCGTTCTTCTAGTAGACCCATTCGTCGAGAGGAAGTTGTCCTAGCCCGGTGCAGGATAGGGCATACACGTTATACTCATTCATATTTATTACAAGGTGAGCAATTACCAGAATGTATACCCTGCTTTGCACCGTTAACGGTCAAACACATCTTATTGGAATGTGTAGACTTTGATCCTATGCGTCAAAGGTACTACAATGTTAATACTATGAAAGAGTTATTTGATACTGAAGATTTTAGTCTTGTTTTAGATTTCCTAAAAGAGAACAGACTATATAAATCATTATAATGTGTTCTTATATATATTTACTTGTTTATATACCCGTTGACGGGCATTTGTTGATTTACATACATAGTTTATATTACACCTTATCATCCCTTATTTTTTAATAATTTTATCTTTATATATTTACACTAATTTTTAAATAATACTTCATTTTTCATCAATTTTTGCGCACAATATGACCTATTTATGTGTCGACGTGCCGTAAAACACCATTCATTTTTTTGTTGTAAAATCAAAATTCCCTGTATATAAATCTTTATATACGCATAAGTTATTTTAAAATACTTAACCAAATGCAAGCAAATTAAAATTAACTAGTATTAGCTAAAAGATAAGAATACTATTTCTTTTTAAATTCTTTGATATGTTTGGCTTGTCGCATTAGAGGTGCGATCGAGTTCCATATGACAGCACCGGAATAACAACTACTTTGTATATGCTTAGCCTATGTTTCGGGACGATTAGATCACCATTTGAACAAGTCCTTAATTTATAAGAGGAATGAACCTGATGTAAGATAGTCTTGAATGTATGGATATAACGGAGTGGATCTCTCATATTCAGCAAATACATCATTTTCATTCGACATGTTCAGGCATGTGCTTACGTTTAAAGATGTTTGACATTTTAGATACATTTTTGGCGGAAATACACGACACCTTACATTAAGAGAAAATCCATTATTTTAATGGCGTTTCTTTGTTAGTAGACAAGTTGAGTGCGTTTGTAAGCTAAGCTGTCGTCACGTGCCGGCGCCTGTCAAGTGCATTATATCTTCTTCTTTTTTTGAAACATTAACGCAGATGGAGTCTTTATCGCAACGGGTGTTATACAAAAGTACCTGTGGTATACCTCTGCATACCCAATTTTCTCCATGCTATGCATCGTCTAGACGGAATGTAGGTCTTATAAAACAGTATACATTTAGTATATTGGCTATATATGATTCTAACACGACCTGCGCAGTCTTTCATATACACAAAGAAGAGAGACAACTGTATGTTATTCTACGATAAAATACGACTGTTTCATTAATTTCCCGCGTATATTTCATCCGTTGGAAGCGCCATGTTACATGACGTCACTTGGTAAATATACGTCACTAAGACATACTCAACAGTAATTTTAATGAACTGTTAATTACAACAAACTTACTATGCTCCCAAACCTTGCACACTCCCGATATAAACCCATCATATGCATCAGTACACATAATATTAATAAGCATCTTGTACAAGCTGAGAACGTTTGACATCATACCGTGCAAGCTATATGACGTAAGCAATGATTTATTTAAACATACTGTACCGCGCAGAACTTTGCATACGGGGGCGCCCAATGGAACAGCCTGTAAACATAGCAGTCTGATTACCTTGACCTCCGAGATAATATATAGTGCCCCCACAATAACGTAAACAACGGGGTTATTGTTGTGTTAAAATACAGTTAGGAGTTCAAGAGTGTCGAATTTAGACACTCGTGTCCTGCAACAACAATAAATGTACCTGTGGGAAATTATTAAAACATATTTAAACTGGAAGAACGAACAACTACTTTTTATGGCGCAAGAATTATCCTCACTAATCCTAGCACCGGATTAAGCGATATTCCATTTTAAAGACACTCAGATTGGGCTTGATGATCCCAAAGGACCACCGAGTAATAATACTACTGATCTGTAGTCGGAGCGACTTTTTACGGCTGTCACACAGCATTAACAAACGGAAGCCATCCTCTATCTATCTCTTTATTAGAAAACGGTAATGCTCTCAATCTCTACAAATTACAGTAATATCATTATTAGGAGAGCACTAACTGAAATACTAAATTTGATATCTTGACACAGGCTGTCCTTTAATACATTTAATAAATCACACTGCAGCTGATATAGTGGTATCTTAACACAGGCGGTCCTTTAATCCATTTAATTAATCACACTGCAACTGATATAGTGGTATCTTAGCACAGGCGTCCTTTAATCCATTTAATTAATCACACTGCAACTGATATAGTGGTATCTTAACACAGGTGGTCCTTTAATACATTTAATTAATCACACTGCAACTGATATAGTGGTATCTTAACACAGGCGTCCTTTAATACATTTAATTAATCACACTGCAACTGATATAGTGGTATCTTAACACAGGCGTCCTTTAATACATTTAATTAATCACACTGCAACTGATATAGTGGTATCTTAACACAGGCGTCCTTTAATACATTTAATTAATCACACTGCAACTGATATAGTGGTATCTTAACACAGGCGTCCTTTAATACATTTAATTAATCACACTGCAACTGATATCGTGGTATATTGACACAGGTGGTCCTTTAATACATTTAATTAATCACACTGCAACTGATATAGTGGTATCTTAACACAGGCTGTCCTTTAATACATTTAATTAATCACACTGCAACTGATATAGTGGTATCTTAACACAGGCGTCCTTTAATACATTTAATTAATCACACTGCAACTGATATAGTGGTATCTTAACACAGGCGTCCTTTAATACATTTAATTAATCACACTGCAACTGATATAGTGGTATCTTAACACAGGCGTCCTTTAATACATTTAATTAATCACACTGCAACTGCTATAGTGGTATCTTATCACAGGCGTCCTTTAATACATTTAATTAATCACACTGCAACTGATATAGTGGTATCTTATCACAGGCGTCCTTTAATACATTTAATTAATCACACTGCAACTGATATAGTGGTATCTTAACACAGGCGTCCTTTAATACATTTAATTAATCACACTGCAACTGATATCGTGGTATATTGACACAGGTGGTCCTTTAATACATTTAATTAATCACACTGCAACTGATATAGTGGTATCTTAACACAGGCGGTCCTTTATTACATTTAATTAATCACACTGCAACTGCTATAGTGGTATCTTATCACAGGCGTCCTTTAATACATTTAATTAATCACACTGCAACTGATATAGTGATATCTTAACACAGGCGGTCCTTTAATACATTTAATTAATCACACTGCAACTGATATAGTGGTATCTTAACACAGGTGGTCCTTTACTACATTTAATTAATCACACTGCAACTGATATAGTGGTATCTTAACACAGGCTGTCCTTTAATACATTTAATTAATCACACTGCAACTGATGTAGTGGTATCTTAACACAGGCTGTCCTTTAATCCATTTAATTAATCACACTGCCACTGATATAGCGGTATCTTAACACAGGTGGTCCTTTAATCCATTTAATTAATCACACTGCAACTGATATAGACGTCGCGCACGTTAGTGGTACACATTGCGTAACATGCGTCGACGACGTCAAACGTTAATTATTGCAAAAAATACGTTCGTTTTGCATTACGTTTAGGAAATGAATTGAATGTAATTGAATGTTGTTTAACGGCTCATCAACACAGTACAGGTTATTTAGAGCTGCCCCAGAGAGAGGGGAATGATACAAAGGAATCCGGGAACCTGCCCTACCCTTATTATCGAATATATTCCTATGGTTCTTTAACGTGCTCGGAGGATAGACCGATACACGGGACCGCCCGGTTTACGTCCCCATCCAAAGGACGAGGCTAAGGAAAAGTGTCTTGCCCAAGAACACACCGACGGAACTCAGTGGCACCACGGAGGATTGAACCCGGGGCCTCCGGTTACAAATCCGCCGCGCTACCGACTGCGCCACGCCAAAAATGAAGTTGTAATTATAAATTCATTAAAGGTGCTTGTCATAATTTGTACTCATCTACTATTTACATGTTTAATGAAAACATAACAACATCATTCTGTGATGCAACTAAATTTTACTCAGATGCTCAGATAAAAAGGAAAATATATCACTACGGATTATGTTTATAATCCAAATACATTTCGCCAAATATATATTAACAAAGAACATGCACACTATGCAATGATATGATTTACAGTTCGCATCAGAAAACAAGAAGAAACTGATGCAAAGCATCAGGGCGTCGCAGAATGTTTTCAAAAGGAGGAAACAAACATGTGTATTTATTTGTCTTTTTTTATTAAATATAACAACAAAAATGTAGAAATACTTTAAAAAGTATAAAAAGTTATATGGCAACAGTAAGCAATAGTAACTTGAGAACCATTGGTAATATCTGATCATGTGATCAAAACCGCGGGTCATAAATTAGTCAATGGCTATGTACTCGGCAAACATCGGAATTCGCGGCGCTCCACATGGTATTTTTGTATCTCCCTTGGATTGGTGCCCGGTCCAACAGGTAACAATCTATCGAGACCGGGCACCTGAAACATCACGTGGTATCTGTTTGTGTTGAACATGCCACTGTTCAGTGGAAAAAGTTGGATTTAAGTTGATAAATAACAAAAGGATTTAAGGAAATATAACTTCGATCAATCGCTAATAGTGTGCAGTGCAGTTAATATATAAGCCAATTTCAGTACAGCAATTTCAATACAACAACACGATCTTATGGCCAGTCTTTTACTCCCAACATTTTTAATCACGTGCTCCTCCATATGTAACGTCCAGAATTGTATGATGCAAAACCTCCGGCACATCTACCATCGGGCAGGTACACATGCCCGACACCTGCCCGATGTCTTTTCATTAGTTTGTATTTCGGCAGCGACCCATTGATACGGTTATAATAGCATCCTTCAATGACCAAAGTTCCCGCGTTGTATGTTGTTCTAAAATCACCAGCTATTTGTTCGTTTAATATCTTCGCAGAGGAAGTAGCCGCAAAAAGATAATAGTCTACGTCTGGGTCGTCCGCTAAAACAGCAATTGTATCGCCAGTGTTAACCATTTCTTTTAAGGAGATCGACGTCTCAGTTTCCGTTTCATTTTCAACTACAGTCTTTGTTTCTCTGTCTCTAGTATCTTTGACCTTCTTTTCCCACTCATTTTTTCCTTTTACGCTGTTTTTGTTTTGCATACCATCTTGTTTTATTTATTTAGATTTTTTTGTTTTTTTCATTAAAAAGAAAGTAAAAATATATCACAAGTGCTTAGCACGGGAGAATTTATTTATATTTTTCTCATTTCTGAGAAGAAAATGATTCGCATATTCTTGACAACAAATATGTTTATAATAATGCATCCGATTTACGCTAGTATGTATATAATATTTAAAATTAACAGACTGTTCCATTTTAGTGAGCGGATGTCTTTATAGTTCAACCCAAACTATATTCACTCAAAACAAATAAAATACACTGGGCCTCCATCTAGCAGATTTGACCTTCAGTGTGGATGATTTGACACAAAAAGGATGCACTGGGCGTATATCCAAGTTGTTTCTTTTGATTTTCGGAATATAAAAATTGAAAAGCTGTTTGCTGCAGCAGGATTTATTCACGCATTCATTTATTTGTTATTGTCATCAATATAGACAGGGCTAATACAGATATTATATGATGAAGTTTTGACATTGTTATTATTTATTTTGCGTGACGTTACTTACGCAACGTTAATAAACTGAAATTTTCATTATTAACCGGACACGGTTATTGTTATAGAAAAATGAGAAAATATGGTTTGACAATGGCGATTTTCTGCATGCAACTGGTGAAATAAAATTACTCGCATATAACAACGTGCTCGTATGTTTATTTTAACGTATTTCTTCAATATTGTTTTCAGGCAAGCTAAATTTTACATCAAATTTATAGAAAAGAGCAAAACCCAGCTCTGCAATCGGACACAGACATTTGATTATAGTTTTTGATTGAGTGGTATCCTCATTTTTTTTATTTACACGGTTTCTTTTCATGATAATTTTACTTTATTGCCGTATACTTTTTTCCCGCGAAAACAAACTAATATAACTTTGATAGCGCGTTAAGTAGAACAATATTGTTAAATTCAAGTATTTTTATACAGGCGGACATGTCAACTTTTTACGCGTCTTCCTTTAAAACAAGCGTTTTTTTATTGTCTCACATCAATGAAATTTTTCACGGAATAAAATAAGCACTTGAGTCACCGGACTGTTATGTTAAACTATGTTTTAATGCATGCAATACTCTACGTTACCTGGATTAATGTCACCACCATGCTATAATTTCTACAAACAAAACGTCACCGGACATCAACATAATTTAATAAAAAAATAAAGAATTGTATCGATCCGATAAATAACGTTTTCTGAAAATTGTATTTAATAACTTATAAGCATATACACTATAAGTATGCAAATCTTTTTTTACCCTTTTAACTTCGTTTCTACCCGTTCTGCTCATCTAAATATCGAGACTATTCAATGACGTTTTGTTTGGGACACATTTTTCTAACTTTTTAAAATTGCATTTCTGCCGTAGATAACCACAATTTGATGACGAAAAAAGAATGTACGTTAACGTAACTGATGTCATCTCTTTGTGTTGAAATATTTGACTTTCACATTTTCGCGCTTTTCTAAAAATCGCTTTTTCTGAAAAAAAAATTGCACCGCATATTACGCGGGACATTACAGAAACACGTATTTTATGAAACTATTTCGATATTTAGTTATGGCACCCCTCAAATATCTGTGTTAAATTTTACATGATATGAAAGGGAATTGTATTAGCTTTCTAATGGTATATAACACTAATTCGCATCAATGCAAACACTTTTATAAATGTTTTTTTAAAACGCCGGACATGCCTGTTTTGGTCATTTGTACCAGTAACGTGCGCGACGTCATAGTGGTATCTTACAGCTATTGGTGTCTTGATAGTGGTTGTCTGCTGGACAAATGTGACTGTAAATATATTTTTCTCGCAATTTACATATATATCAAACACATACAACATTAAGTCATCATAGAGTGTAAAATACTCAATGCTGATATTGGTTATTGGGGAGGTTTTAAAAAATCCCTTAATACCTCTGACGTCAGGTACGGCAACCGTTAACACGTTATTTTAAAAGACAGAAAACACGCTAACCGTTGAGACGTCATTTTAAATGTCAGATGCAAAAAAACAATGCAATGGATTGCTGCAAAACAACAATGCAATGAAGTGCAGCCAAACAACAATGCAATGGATTGCTGCAAAACAACAATGCATTGAAGTGCTGCAAAACAACAATACAACGGAGTGTTTTATTTTAAGCGACACTACTTCCAACAACACACTTTAAATAATAGGATGAAGCTGTATATCTTTCGTTTAATCTTGAGAGATAGGTTGTGAGAATGTGTTTGTATTGCGTGCAATCTCTCGACATAATGTGTATCCTGATACATACAATCCATGGCAGATGAGATAATCTACTACTCAAAGTTTGCTAAGCACCATGATACCAAGATTTCAATTCGACATTTTATGTTGGCTGGTTTTACCAACAGCATAACATTCAAAAATTAATTTTGTTTCACGATTCATTTATGTGATTGCATTTGATCATTCTACACTGAACATATATATATACAATAACCATATAAAAAAACGTAAATATCCTTCATCTGGGTTAAAAAATCCGGCGAAAAAGGTTTGGTGCTTAGCAAACTTAGAGTAATATATACCTCCAGAGGGAAATAAAATGTTTCCAGCGGATTTATATTGTGCGAGATCAAAACCAGGTGTTTGGGACTTGAAACAAAGCGAACCCATAGACCTACGGCTCTTGGTATCGAAGAACTTCAATTGTATTTATGAATCCGGTAAAGGTCCAATTCAAGTCGAACAGAAAATGTTGTACTGACAGACAAACAGACGCAAATATAGAAGGTTTGGTAATAGGGTTACCGCCTTGAAACGTTTAGTGACAAAAACAGCACTGACACCAGGTTCTAGCACGCACCAAACCCCCTATCTCTCACCCTATTAGTATTCCAATTAAACGGCACAGTGTAAATAAAGAAACCCTGCCCGGTTATATCCCGGCCAAATAGGCAGCATTAATGGCAATATAAGTAAAACACAAAGATGATCATGTATATATGAATATAAACAATCAAATGACTTAGAAGACTTAACGTGAAAGTATGTTTTTTTGTTTGATCCAGGCTTATGGTTTCCGTCTGTCTGTCCGTCTACGCGTTTTGACGTTTTAGTTAATGTTTTTGGTTAAACTTTCTGTTTTTTCTCATTTCTCAAAAACAAATTGTCAAAAAGCTTTGATACTTGGCCTCGTGTTCATTATCATTACACACGTTATAGTATTTTACCTGAATTAACTCCGTTTTTAACTTAGATTTAGACTAAATTGTCGACTGTATGGTCATATTCGCATCCGGTGTCAATACCCACTGTTGGTGCTGTTTGTTTAATTTATATATAGTTTCGCAATAGCTTCCAGTTCACCCCTTGTACTGTAGACATGGTTGTCATCATGTACATTAAATGTCTCCAGCTGCCTATGACACTGAATACAGAAGTGACGCCCGTGTAAACAAAAGTAGATATACAAATCGAACAGGAAAAGCAACATTCAAGGACGACAGTCAACCACAAACACACACTGGAATAAAGAACAATTTTAAAGATAAATAAAAGGCAAAGACATCCCAAACTCAAAAGGGGCCACCGCCTTGGAACCGTTACTTGCAAAAAAGGCCGCTGGGGGCTAACTTAAGAATCTAAGAAACACATGCACTGCAATCTGATAACAATACGCATCACTGAAGTGACCGAAGGGAGATTATTAGGGTTATGTTTTTGTAGTACGCGGAAATATACCCTAGGTACATATATTTGGTACCTAATACCACAATGTGTTAAGTAATCTAAAACATGTATGCTAGCAGCAACCCGCTAAATACAAACTGAAATGTTAGACGATGGAGCGCCTGTCTGGTCGCCGTATTTATAATGAGGGTGTTAAAAAACTAAAACAAGAAACAGTTAACGCAAAATACAAATAGCTGCCTTCAGATAAAAAAAGATATCGTGAGGCATTTGTATGTGTATCAGAGTACATGGAGCAGTTTCACGTAGATACGTCTAATTGAAATGAATTTGATTTTCTAGTCGCACCAACATATAAGATCATATGACAACTTTCCAGTTCCACTGATGGAGGAAGATCCCAGGTGTCTCTCTGGGATGGAGGAAGATCCCAGCTGTCTCCCCGGGATGGAGGAAGATCCCAGGTGTCTCTCCGGGAATCTTCGTGAACGGGCGGGCATCACCGAGGTCCCGCAAGCCAGCTGGATAGCTTCCTCACATAAAGAGTCCTGGATTCGTGGTTCCATGAGGGCTGGAACCCACAGCGATGAGGGGCAAGTGGTTTGAAGTCAGAGACTCCCGATTCAGAGAATGTTCACAACTGCATATTGCCGGCCAAGTATTAGATTAGACACGCATTGGAATACTAAGCCTTCCATAAACTTTAAAGTATATATAAATGACATCGTCTCAGACAGCGGATGCCGACAATTAAATGACAACCATTGAAGACGGAAATACTAAGTTTCATTTAGAGTTCAAAATAAACTGACAGCATGTTGGCCCGGACAAAGGATGCCTAGATAACTACATCATACAAACAAACAAACGTCAATCAAGTTATTCTGCTCCAATATTAACCCAATACGTCTATGTTATCTGTATCAAGTCACGCAATTTTTCTCTTATAGCCTAATACGCCTATGTTTTATTTAGTCACATTATCCTGTTTGTATATTAACCAAATACGCCTATGTTCATGTTTATTTTTTTAACCCAATACGTCTATGTTTTATTCAGTCACATGATTCTGTCTTATATAAACCCAATACGCCTATGTTTTGTTCAGTCGCATGATCCTGTTTTATATTAAACCAATACGCCTATGTTTAATTCAGTCTCTTGATCATATGTTATATAAACCCAGTACGCCTATGTTTTATTCAGTGGCATGATCCTGTTTTATATTAACCCAATACGCCTATGTTTTATTCAGTCCATGATCCTGTTTTATATTAACCCAATACGCATATGTTTGATTCAGTCATGTGATCATGTTTTATATAAACCCAATACACCTACGTTTTATTCACTCACTTGATCCTGTTTTATAGAAACCCAATACGCCTATGTTTTATTCAGTCGCATGATCGTGTTTATATAAACCTAATACACCTACGTTTTATTCAGTCACATGATCCTGTTTTATATAAACCAATACGTCTATGTTTGTTTCAGTCACGTGATCATGTTTTATATAAACCCAATACACCTGAGTTTTATTCAGTCACATGATTCTGTTTTATATACATCCAATATATTAACCCAATACGCCTATATTTTATTTAGTCGCATGATCCTGTTTTATATTAACCCAATACGCCTATGTTTTATTCAGTCGCATGATCTTGTTTTATATTAACCCAATACGCCTATGTTTTATTCAGTCGCATGATCTTGTTTTATATTAACCCAAAACGCCTATGTTTTATTCAGTCACATGATCATGTTTTATATTAACCTAATACGCCTATGTTTTATTCAGTCGCATGATCCTGTTATATATTAACCAAATACGCCTATGTTTTATTCAGTGGCATGACCCTGTTTTATTTTAACCCAGTACACCTATATTCTATTCAGTCTTATGATCCTGTTTGATGTGAACCCAATACGCGTATGTTTCATTCAGTCACATGATTCTGTTATATATTAACCCAACACGCCTTTGTTTTATTCAGTCACATGATCCTGTTTAATATTAACCCAACACGCCTTTGTTTTATTCAGTCACATGATCCTGTTTTACTTAAACCTAATATGCTTCCGTTTTATTCTAACCATGATTCTTCTCTTATATACTAAAGGGAAAAAAGAACAGCAACTCGGAAATTTCGGCTATATATTGTTTGTATAATATGCTGCTGTTAAAACGAATGGTGCATGGATACATTAGACATTACAATGTATACTGAGAGTAAACACAATGTCAACAACGGCATTTTTTTTTCCATTCTTGAACAAGTTGCAACCTTTTTTTTAAATACAAGACATCTTGGGATTTTTGCGGAACATTACGTGAAATTAGGTGTATAAATTATATTGCGGAAATTGCCCAGACGCTTTTCTTTTTTTCCTTTAGTATATTACCACAGTACGCCTACGATTTGTTCAATACTTGATTCTTTGCTTATGTAAACACAAAATACGCCTAAATCATATTCAAAATTCATGATTGTCAGTCTGTTCTCACATTAGACAACACGTATGCTTGGCAATTGCTATATTATTCCACAGCCGACGAAATGTCTCGGGTTTCTCTCAGATAGTCCAAGATTAGGTGCTGAATTATTGAAGCAAAACATAATAGGAATTCCGAAACACCTGTTGCTTGTGGGTAACACGCATTTTCGTAGATTGTTAACTATTTAAAAGAAAGATTTTATGCAAAGCAAAGTTTTTTTGCAGTCCGATCAGTACTTCTCCAGTTATGATCCGGATAAAAATTACAAAGTGCAATAACTTTGCACTTTCTCTCGTTGCACTTGTGGGAAGTTGTATTGCAGTCGTATCCGTTGTTCACGAGTTATGCTTTGAACAAAAAATATACAAGAATTATAACTATACACAATAGGTATAAAATTACAACGTTCACTCACTCTAATTTGAATGAAGATAAATGTATGTTTTGATGCTCTGTACTTCCTCTCATTCACCACTGTGTGAAATTTCACTGAAATCCCGTACGTAGTTTTTGAGGTATGCTTCGGATAAGGATTATAAGTATAATATTACAAAGGGCAATAACTCTAATTTGAATAAATATAGAGTTATGGTTATTGTACGCTGTATGTCCTCTCACTGGTCTCTGTCATAGTGTAAATTTTCTTTGAGTCGCATTAGGTTTTGATTTATGCTCAGGACAAGAACTGTGCGTATATATAAACACAATAACTCTCATTGGAATGAAGATAGAGTTATGGTTCTTGCGCTCTGCACTTACTCTCATTGCCTTCAATCATTGTGTGAAGTTTCATTGTAGTCCCATTATCAGTTGTTGAGTTAATGGCCCGGACAAGAATTCCGGATTGACAGGCGGACGAAAAGACGGACAGACAGTGATTATTATATGCTCTCTCTTACTTTTTACTGCACAAACAATCTTGAAACGCCTGAAAATGAAACTCGTATATATATTCACAATCATTATCATGTACAGGTAAAACTAAAAGCTTAGAAATTTAGAATGAACAAACACAACACAAAAAAGAAAATCCAGTGTTATGTGCCTCGACATTTGTATTAAACGTCATAGCTTCGTCCTCAGCCTATTTCGAACCGATAAGTCTTCGCTCGGGTTTGTATTGCATAAGAAACATAGCAACATTACGTGGTCCGATTATTAACTTTCATACCCCTACCCCATCCAAGCCCTTCTCCAAGAAGCGAACACGTGGTTGGTTGGAGTATGAAATAAAACCTTAATTTCGGCTTAAAACGTTTGCATATTGTAAAATTAAAACATTTAATAGGTAATTTTAAATAGCTTATCACACTTTTTCAGTAAATATTTTTTAAACATGTTTTATTGTCAAAATATCCGTTATAAAATCCTGCTAATATAAGCTTTTCCATCGCTTAATGGAATTAAGGCGGGACCACGTAATGATTAGGCAAACATTATTGACGTATGGTATGAATTAACTTTAAATTATCACTTTCAACAACAACTACAAAATTGCTATATTTTATTTGAAGTACGTACAAGCCTTACTGAAAGCGTTTCAAATAGTTTAGCAGACACATACCGGAATGGGTTAGATTACTTTTTTTACATGACTTTCCCGAGGTGGTAACTATAAAGTGTTCCTGGGGATATAAATCCCGCTAAACCTTGCGTTTCTAGCAACCCGGTAAGAAGTTTAAATATGAATATTTGCAGCTGATTTTGTAGGGGTTAGCAATTTGGTGACGGCAGACGGAAAGACAAATTCATGTTTATCCAACTACAATAGTCATGGATACAAAACTTCATAGAGACACTTTGTATTATGTTCTCCAAAGCCCATATGATTTTGGTCAAATATATTGCTTGTAGAAGGCTCTTGTGCAGAACATCTTTCGGTCTCATAGACGAAATTCTAATTCTATGCTTTACCGCAACCAGCCCTGTTACAAACTTGAGAAACTGTCAGTGCAGTAGTTAAAGAAAGCCTTGGCTTCTTCATAACCGCTGCTCCCAACTAAATTCCATTATTTTTATTTCGCTCTTCGGGGCATTTAATTTTATTAGATACTGGGACCATACGCCGTACGACATGGGGAAGCATATAACTCCATGTCCACCGCCGTATGCATGCCATCTTTGGGATGGTTAAAATTGTGTACTGTTGATTTAATTAATATTGAGTTCTGCTCAACCCGGGGCTAGAGGGCGTGAGCGGTAGCCAGCACATTTCACTACCGCTCATGAACAGTCTCAATCAAACCGAGACTGCAATGTTTCGTATGTGTCGTGCTCGGCCGTTTCCAAAGGTCCATTATCATACTTTTTCTATCTAGCTATAAGTGATCGAACTATGCCCCCAGTGTGGTTTGCCAGTTTGTTAAAAATTACAGAAATCCACCAGTACTACACGAATACGAGATCCTAAAATTGGAAGTCACAGACAACTATTTATTTTCCCATAGTCCTGCATTATAGCTTTTAGAGCTACCCTGATTTCCCTATATCTCGTAGCCATATATGGCACCTCTTGCCTGAATCTTACATCCAAGTGTCAGTTAAGAGGAACTTTTTCTTTATAGCTAATCTTATGAAAAGTTAGTCATCAATTTTACCTTTTTTATCCGCCAAATGTCATAAATTAAAAACAATAACTACACAAATATGTATTAAATATTCCATTTTGAAAAAGACATATTATGTTTAAATTCTCAAGTTGTTTTGATTTAGTCATTATATTTGATCTAATCCATGATTTCACATTGGTAGATTCCTTAGATTTGTTTTGACCAATCACAGTCTGTTTTATTTAGTAGACATGGACCGTTAAGGGATTTAGTCAGATGAATTGGAGACTTCGGGTTGGCTTGTGTTAATATGCTTAAGGTCAAGTACAGAAACCATTATTATTTTATTTTTTTGTTTCTCTCTATAAATACAAATATATACATGATCCTCGTGGTTAGACCATTTTCTTACACCTGGCATTATCTGAAACAAACATGTGTTCTCTATACACATACGATTGTATTCATTTGGCAAATCAATTGTTTCTAGTTTGAAAAACATAACGTAAGGAGGTGGTCACTGGGATTCAATAGAAAAACAAATCTAGTATATCCTTGTTTGTCAATTCCAAACGATATTTGCATGCTAGTTCGAATATGAACACACAAGGTGAGCCAATCCTGTTTAATAAAGATTCATAATGATAATTGCACTTTTAGAAATCATAATGTAGAAATACTTGTTTTCAAAGTTTAAAATAATCATCCTAATCAACTAAATACTTTCGATACTTACTGGTATCAACAAATTATTTTAATTAGATCAATGTGTATCGCATACCTCTCATATAGCTAAAATGAGTTTCCCTAATATAGATCAATTCTTTACATAAAAAATGTATCAAAGGAGAAATTTGGAAATCGTCGAACACGATAAATACAAAAAATATTGCAGTCTCGGTTTGATTGAGACTTGTTCATGAACGGTAGTGAAAATTGCTTGCAACCGTTCATGCCCTCTAGCCCCGGGTTGAGCAGAACTCAATATTCATAAAAATCAACAGTACAGAATTTTAAAACCTTAAACCTATTATTGATCCACTTATTATACACACAACAACACAATCGAATAGAAATGGGCTATTTCCCCCTGCTTATAATGGCCTTTTACAACAAAAAAGGAGGGATTACTTTTTACTATAGGAACTACATTCGACTACACCTCGGATGTTTGTATGCAATTGTTGGTGTAAACCTACACAGGCTGTTCGAGATTTAAATAAATCGTGATTTACGTGTACATTAAAATGAATGCTATACTTGATTTGCAGTAAAAGCTTTATGTTCATCTTATTTATTCGCAGATTGGGATCGTTTTCTGACAATTACCTAGCGATGATATGTTATATTGTATAACGTGGACTTTATTTCTAAAATCGATTACAGTGGCCTGCTATTTAAGAGGTTTAACTTTATCTGACTTTATTAATATGGGGATTTAAGTGAAAATTTGAAACTATCTATAAGTATTAAATAGTATATGTAAATAGCTTACTTGTATCGAGTTAAGTAGGCGTCGATTACTAAACGGGCAACTGCAGATGTGACCATTTGTAAATATCTACAGATATTGCAATATTTGGAGAATGGAAACTCAGCACTACTTGCAAACAGGGAATAAAGAACTTCAGCGATGGGTAGCAGAACGAACTGCGAGGGCTATTTATTTTACTTAGAATTATAATATTTCATTATTGGCGTATACGGTTTTGTTTAACACATAGTTCATATTGAGATCTTATTGTATTATAGACTCAGTAACTAAATCTGCAATTCCAAACACAATATGTTTACCCATTTAAACCCATTTGTTATGTTTTTAAAATAACGCATATTTGCTTAATTAGAAATGAGACGGCTGAACTTAAAAAGCTGAATTTAGATAGCGTTTTAATTGTACCGCATTTCCTTGCATATCGGGTTTTCAGTAGCAGTACATGTTACATGTTCATAAATACATTTTAGAATTGTTTAATAATAAACACATTTAGTGTTTGATAATTGTAAAACAGACCAAAATCAGGGCCATTATTCATAAAGCAACTTTTTTTAGAAAATATTACTTAAGTAAAAATTTAAGTTTTTTACATATTTTCAAATATATATATTAATATATTAATCCATAGTATTATTAACAGTATAAAGAAGACGTATTAAAACGTTGAAAAAGGGTGTTTAAACAATTTATATATTTTGACTTAAAATATTGCTAAGAAGCTTGATGAATACGGACCCTGGCAGAAATATAGATTCAGTGCAGTATGAGCTGGTATAATACTAATGGTTGTGCGTTGGCAAATGAACCCATCGTAGAAATTTTTTTTTCTAAATTTTCGACGCAAACTGTTGTCATATTTACTACTACTGTCGAATACGTTGTCATGCGTCCTTAAAACACCTTCTGAAACCATGAAAGGGAGGTTGGTTCTAATTATGCTTTTTTATGTATATTTACAATAACATATAGTGTATTGTTTCCTAATTGCTTTGGATGTGGACTTTATTGTTAGAGAGTTCCTGTCGATGGGATGTACTTTTATTTACACTGTCTTGTCAGTTTGAGCGCTGAAGACAGGATAATAGCGAGGTTGTGTACACTTGAAATCGATTTAAGCTAACCGTTGGGCCATATTTGCCTACTCATCGTTCCAAGTCGGTAACCCTGTCTTCACCACGCTTTCTGTTGTGTATTGTCTCTTTCATTGTATTGTTAATTTGCTCTTTGTTTATAGGACCGTTTTTCTCATTTCTGTATTTCTCTGTAATGTTTATTGGAGCTTAATGACAACGTAAGTGGTAGGAACTGTTTATAGTCGTATTTCAGATGAAATATAGATACTGTGTTCTGCTACAAACTAATTTCTCTAATACAGTATACTGTGTGGTCTTCAATTATAATCTACATCTGTTATTATCGGCCTCACAGTTCCAAAAGTAATTTACAATAGCCGAATAATTACGATGCCTTTCGTCTAAACAGCCGGTGTGATCATTCTTTATTCAATAATATCCCGACAAGCCCGTTATTTCCTGGTTTATGACGTCATTATTTGCGTGACTTGCAACAGTTCATTAGTTGTTAAGGTCTGGTACTCATAAATCAATTGAAGGACTGCAAGATAACCCGAAATTATCAGAGTACAGGCTAATAAGGGCTTGCTCCCTATTAAAATGTAGTCAGTTATCAGCAATGATTATATAACCATTATTAGATAATTTTACCTTAATATATATCATTTATTAAAACTGATGGAATATAAAACGTTCGGTCTGCACCATATCACCCATGTCATTAGGAACAAAATGGAACAATACTTACTTAATCAGGTATTGTTATTTGGGCTCACTTATTAGTGCAGTGCCGGTGTTATGGAATTGAACTGAATATTGTTTAACGGTTCATCCACACAGTATCAATTATTAGTGCAGTGCCGGTGTTATGGAATTGAACTGAATATTGTTTAACGGTTCATCCACACAGTATCAGTTATTAGTGCAGTGCCGGTGTTATGGAATTGAATCGAATATTGTTTAACGGTTCATCCACACAGTATCAATTATTGGTGCAGTGCCGGTGTTATGGAATTGAATTGAATGTTGTTTAACGGTTCATCAACACAGTATCAATTATTAGTGCAATGCCGGTGTTATGGAATTGAATTGAATGTTGTTTAACGGTTTATCAACACAGTATCAATTATTAGTGCAATGCCGGTGTTATGGAATTGAATTGAATGTTGTTTAACGGTTCATCAACACAGTATCAATTATTAGTGCACTGCCGGTGTTATGGAATTGAATTGAATGTTGTTTAACGGTTTATCAACACAGTATCAATTATTAGTGCAATGCCGGTGTTATGGAATTGAACTGAATGTTGTTTAACGGTTCATCAACACAGTATCAATTATTAGTGCAATGCCGGTGTTATGGAATTGAATTGAATGTTGTTTAACGGTTCATCCACACAGTATCAATTATTGGTGCAGTGCCGGTGTTATGGAATTGAATTGAATGTTGTTTAACGGTTTATCAACCACAGTATCAATTATTAGTGCAATGCCGGTGTTATTGAATTGAATTGAATGTTGTTTAACGGTTCATCAACACAGTATCAATTATTAGTGCACTGCCGGTGTTATGGAATTGAATTGAATGTTGTTTAACGGTTTATCAACACAGTATCAATTATTAGTGCAATGCCGGTGTTATGGAATTGAATTGAATGTTGTTTAACGGTTCATCAACACAGTATCAATTATTAGTGCAGTGCCGGTGTTATGGAATTGAATTGAATGTTGTTTGACGGTTTATCAATACAGTATCAATTATTAGTGCAATGCCGGTGTTATGGAATTGAATTGAATGTTGTTTAACGGTTCATCAACAAAGTATCAATTATTAGTGCAATGCCGGTGTTATGGAATTGAACTGAATGTTGTTTAACGGTTAATCAACACAGTATATATTATTTAGAGCCTCCCCAGACTGAGGGGAAGGATACACAGGATTCCGGGACCCTGCACTAATCTTAATAACGAATAGATTGTAACGGCTCTTTAAAGTGCTCGGATGATTCACGTTGATATATCGGACCACCCGATTACGCCCCAACTGATATACCGGACCGCCCGGTTACGCCCCATCTGATATACCGGACCGCCCGGTTACGCCCCATCTGATATACCGGACCGCCCGGTTACGCCCCATCTGATATACCGGAGCGCCCGGTTACGCCCCATCTGATATACCGGAGCGCCCGGTTACGCCCCATCTGATATACCGGAGCGCCCGGTTACGCCCCATCTGATATACCGGACCGCCCGGTTACGCCCCATCTGATATACCGGAGCGCCCGGTTACGCCCCATCTGATGGATGAGGCTAAGGGAAAGAGTTTTGCCTCGGAACATGCCGCGAAATAGATTTGATGATCCCAAAGCAGTTTGGTAATTAATGCATTTAATTTGTTTGAATGACTTACATATCCATGGAATATATTGCATGTTGTTTAGGCAAATTAGGCAATAAACCTATATAATTACAGTATATAAGTGGCAACTATGTGCATAGTAGAAAGTATGTTAGTTCAGTAGTATCATTCGTTTCCCGATAAAAAACAAATTCCGCCATATGGCCATACTGGGCGTTATATCACTGGAACATATACTGAAAGGAAAAAGAAACGCAGAATGCGTATTTCCGCTATATATTGCATATACTGCACACTTAATCCCATATATATTCCAAGGAAATCCCAAGATGTTTTGTATAAAAACAAAAAAGTGCAGTTAGTTAGAGAAAGGACACAACTGTGATGTTGTAGACGTTTTAATCACAGTACACGTTGTAACAAGAAATTCATAAATGCTGAAGTTCCTCTTTGAAAAATTGAGCCAGTTCAGTACTGTATTTAATGTTAAGTGATTGCAACATTTAAAGCCTAAGTTTGCTCACCTGCTTGAGCCAAATGCGCATTCTGACAGTAATGAAACTTTAAAGGGGTAACCATTGGTGTGTTCAGTGCTGTTTAAACCTTCTTTCTAAAGGACAGGCCTAATGTCGCCCTGTACCATTCGATTAGCAGTAGCATATTAAACATACAATATATAGCGGAAATACGCACCCTGCGTTTCTTTTTTCTTTCAGTATATATTTGTATCACACATGTACATATCGGTTTTTTCTATCACGTGATGATCCGTTATTTTCCAGTATTGTATTGTACAGAATATAAGCATTCCGTACTGGAATAAGGGACATGCTGTTTTTCATAATGAATCAAGTTCGTAACGTCGATATTGTTTTGTTATAAAAGTAGGTACACAAGTAAAACATGGAAATGTATCAAATACATAAAAAATAATGTCGACCAAAACCCAGCATGCAAAACAAACAGTAATTACAAGAAACAATAGAAGGACAGTATGCGTCACCACACACCACAAAAGGGTACCGCCTTGGAACGGTCAGTGACAAAAAGGTCGTTGAAGGTTTTGCACCAGGTTCTAGACTGCACCAAACCTCTCCCTTAACATGTTTTCATCCCAATTTACCCCATTTCCACTTTCGCTTTACTGGCTATTAATATCTCAAAGAAACACTAATACATGTTTCCAATACATCATTCGGATGAATTCAAGGTAATAATATCAACAAGCAATTAAACGTGTGCGTTTTGCATCACAAGTAAGGCAGGGAAACGTTTTGTCTACTGTGCATTTCAGTGTGCCTGGACGTCAAATATGAATCGCAATTTTTTTTTATTACTTGCTATATGTTTTCATACCTGGTATGGTTAGATAGAATGAATATAGACGCTCCTGAATCTGTTTACACTCTTGCCATAGCCATCTGTTATGCTTCGGCGTTATTTTTAGAAATTGTCGTCTGTACAGGTCTGTTTCTAGGGTTCGGATGTACCAAGTAAAATGTAAGCTATGCAGGGTGGTGATGTTGTTCAAAGTTCAGCATCTCCAGCAATCGATCTTACTTACCTTTTATTTTTGAATAAAACCATTTTATCTGGCAAATAAAAGGTAGGTAAATAGTATGCTGCGTTTATATTTTGTTGTTTACACCACTGTTGTTCAACTAATTTTTTAAGTCACCCTACCGTAGAAAAATGGAATGATCCGCTGCCGCTATTTTGTTTTTTGGCTGTCAATAAAATTACAGATCAAAATGATTTTTTGGCTTTATTTAGGATAGAGGCTATGATTTCTCTTCATAGACTCTATCCAGCTTAGTGTTTACCATAGGTTTTATCGATAATCTCTATATAGGTCACGATCTCCACGGCAAAGACTGCATGTAGTAGCATCTTCATGAACAAATGGTGCAAGTATTTTAAAATCTGAGACAATTTATTGGTTGAAAATGTAGGGTAAACATTAAGCGAAGCTTAGAGGATGGCTGCTCCAAGATTGCAAACAGATTCAGGAGCCTCCGTTTTCATTCTATTCAATCATATCAGGTGCAAATTTGTAGAAGGTAATAAAAAATATCGATTCATATTCGACGAATAGGCACCCTGAAATGCACAGTAGGCACTATTTGACTACATTTCGGAGGCACTAATTCAATGGTGTAATTACCCTTTACTGATCCCTGATGACATTTCCCAATTTAGAGCAATCGTGCGGCGTAATCATTGTGATAGATCATAATGTTATCATTTGCTGGGTTACATTTACACGTATTCAACGCAGACAAAAATATGTTACAAATAGGAGTGCATCTCCGGTCCCTTGGTGATTCATTAACAAGTGACATTTATACTAACATAATAACCCACGCACATCTGGTTTATTGCTGGCTATGTAGGCGTAACGCATACAGATATTTAACTTGTGGAATTACAGCATTTAGAATACGGCATGGTTAATTTCCATATCACATTATATTGCAACCAGACGGTACTTCCGTTAAATTCAATTGTATCGCTCTGTACAGTATTCCTTAACACTATATTATATAGATTGCCACCTATCTCTTACGACATAAGTACATAATTTAGATGTATGAAGTTGTTGAAGGAAACTGGATTCATTGTGAAACTCGATGTGTTTCTCGGTTTGTACTCTGGACACGAGGGATAGTGCCCACTGTGCTCAATTGTCAAAACTATTATACTCAGTTTATTTAAAAACGCAACATGTTTGATTTTCGATTATTTTCAGTCGTCTGGGTTTTTGTTCAAATCAAGATTTATTTTATGTTAGCACTCAAGTCTCTTTGTCCCAAAGATTAACATATGGCGATAAACAGGTGCATACGATTTGGTCTAAGTCTTCGAATTAAAACACATTTAACTTTAAAATCGATAACATCTCTAGAAATTCCCAAAATACTAAGTGTTGCGTTTTAAAATATACTGAGTTGATATATTAACTTATAAATTACCCGTTCTTTCTTTATCATACTTTCCGAATTGTTTATTTTACTAAAGCTTAGTGTTTGTTTCATACATCATTCTCTGACTATAATTATATTATGTGTTTGCTTTTTTCTCTTAGTGAAACATTTTAACTTTACCGCCATGTAAAAGAGTATGAGAGGGGACCTTTGGAAACGGCCGAACACGATAAATACGAAATAATGCAGTCTCTGTTTGATTGAGACTGTTCATGAACGGTAGTGAAATATGCGTGCTACCGCTCACGCACACTAGCTCCGGGTTGAGCAGAACTCAATATTCATAAAATCAATAGTACAGAATTTTAAATTGTTATGTATGTAAAAAATTGTTTCCATGTTAAGAGTTTGTGTTTGTTCCAATCCATGTATTATTGTATACATGTAACAGGTTACCTCTGAAATAAAATAGGTTTCAAACCATGTCGATATGCTGACCTTTCTATAACAGCAAACACCATTGCATCCTCAAAGGGATCGAGCGAGGCATTTCATTTTCTTTTGATTTGTATCATGTTTCAATTATTCCTCTTTATTTTAAACATCCGTTATATGTTGCATACATATTCAGGCAGAACAATACTTAAATGTGTAATATTAACACTGCCAGTATTAACTTCCTCGCCAAGATCAGCATGTTCTGTTATCCTGTATGGCCATATATCGCTCCAATAAATATGTCGTTTCTCACACTAATGAAATACTATTCCAGTATGTCCACTGGTAATCTATCCTCGATAATCGATATTTGCTTGTCGTTCTTGCACCAATTCGGTCTAGGTCAATAAGAATTTATAAGATTAAGAAACGCTCCTCTGAGCTTATTACAGGCATTTCGAACGTTGTTTCGATTTGTTTTATTGATTTTAATACCAAGATGAACATGAGTGTCTGTCTCTAACACGCGATTATGTTCAAGATTCCAAGAACAGTAACTATTCACAAACTCATGTTTCTTTTCATTGAAAACAGTTATGCCACACTTGCTATGATTATAGTCAAATCGTCATTTGCAGGAGTAGCAATAGGTCCATCATAGTCTGAAGACCATTCATGGAGAAGGATATTAAAAACCGTATCGTCAGCTACGGTTGGACAGCTACAGTCCCTGTCAAGTACACAATACAAAATCCGGAATCTTCGTTTTCGTGCATTAGTCCTTTGATATAAATAAGGTACAATAGAGGAATTCTAACTCCACCTTGCCTGATACTAGTACCTTGGTTGATGCTTAGCCAACCCGATTGTATCTCATGAAATCTCACTTTACTATTCATACTGTAAATATCCAGCAATGGTCTATGTGTAGTTATATCAACATCCAGCTCCCTGAGCTAACAAAGCAATCCTTTATGATAAAGTATGTCAAACGCTTTGAGAGAGTCCATAAGGCACAGATATAATTTATTTTTTATCCTCTTTCGCAAACAGACTACCCTCATGAAATCCGAATTGCGTCATAAGACACCCCCACGTTCTCTTGAAAATCACCCTTTAGTATGTTAAGGAATTACTTTTAGTCTGGTCAATAATACCTTTCCATAGACTTTAAGGATTACTGCGGATAATGTTAATACTTTGTAATTATTACAGTATTTGCGATTCTGTTTACCACTTGAATGCAGATGTATTATAACAACTTGTTGGGTTTAAACATATTTTATTTCACAAGCTTTTTGCAACATATTATTTGTACACAATAGAAGAAAAAGGATTAGAACGAAGTAAGATCTCATGATGTTCTTCTCCTAGACATGATAGTAATTGTACACAATTGATGGCATAGTAAACAACAATAATTATATATTTTCGCAATACATATTCTGGAAGTATGAGAACTAAATATTGTTTAATTACTTAGTGTAGAAAAAAATGGTTCGTAAGTTCTTGGTATATATTTTAGAATAATGCTTAGCTTACATAAAAAAATGAGATATAGGGTCCTGTATAAACCACAGCGTCCGAACGCAATGGACTTGAAAATACAATGAAAGAGACAAAAATCAACAGAAAGGGTGTTGAAGACAGGGTTACCGACTTGGAACGGTCATTAGACATAATCGAAATAATAACAGGTAACGAAAGGGAAAATGTTGGAAATGTTAGAATGTTCACCACTTGAAAAATGTGAAATAGAACAAACGTAAATGTTAACAATTTTACAACTACATGTAAAGTCTGACCACCAAATAATAGATGTCCACGTTGTCCAATGCACAGACTTTCGCTCGTTTTGTTTGTTTGAGATAAGATTCTACATTTTAAACTGTTACACCTCGTAACTTACACTGTTCATTTTCAGATATATGAATGAAGTTTGTGTAGTAACATGCACCTTAAACATATCGGCATATTCTAAATGGTCAACAGGGGGCAGAGCTGAAAAATAGACTTCCCATTTCTTAGTAATTACTTTAGGACCCCTAAATGTTTCATCGTTAAAGGTCATTTCAAAATCAAGAACTAGATCTAGTTCGCCTGTTATAGACAAATTCCAGAATGTATCTTGATTTATTTTCTTGGTTTAGTTTTAAAACATATTTCTCTAAACAATATCCCCAATTATCACAACTTCCCCTTTGTCTGAGTAATGATTCATTATATTACATATTTGTCTGTGATTTGTATAGGAAATACTGGGAATAGAAAAGCTAACAGTAGGGGAGCATCCTTGATATTTTGCTACATCTTTCAAATACCGCAACCACGTTTGACAACGAAAAGTAGTACGTCAACTTTCGGCAACGTCAAAAAAAAAAAATGTCCGCAATTTTGAATTTTTTAAAACGCATAATTTGGAAAATTGTGACAATTTTTGATCATGAAATTTCATTTCCGCTTTAAGTTTCTTGATTTTCGGCTGTACCGACTTTTTTTTTAGAAGCTTAACTGCGTGATAAATGCAGACCCGCCTTGTAAAATGTCGAAGCGAGGGGCGATAACTCTAAAAGATGCCATTTTTAGAATACGTTTAAAATGACAACAACCGTGTGTTTTTTGTTAAATAAAATACGAGGAGATACTTGAATTGTTGTTTTAGCTCACATATTACATGAATTTTGCTGCATGTCACGAAAAGCATGTTATTTCTTTATCAAAAGTACACAAAAATACGAATTGTTTGACTCAACTGTAATTTTGACTCCACTGTCCTCGCAAGAACTGCAGGCGCGTATTCGATGGAGCGGGTAGTATTGGGCACCTTCTCATATGTGGAAAGTGTACGTAACAATCGCTACTGTTCAAGATGGGAGTTGGGGTGGAGAGAAGGAGGGGGAGGGCATCTGAGCTGAGACTTATAAGGATGCGCCCCATCCCCATCCCACCCCAACTAAAATCATGAAAGTCTGTTTTTGAAAGCTCTTGCAAGCATACATTCTTAAACATATTCAGATAATATATTTGTTTCTGTGTTTTTGACTAGACTGTCCAGTGTCTAATTGTCATCCGCAACTTGGCGCAGTCAATAGCGCAGCGGATTTGTAACCGGAGGTGGTGCCACTGAGTTTTGTCGGTGTGTTCTTGGGCAAGACACTTTCCCTTAGCCTCGTCCGTCGGATGGGGACGTAAACTGGGTGGTCCCGCGTATAGGTCTATCATCCGAGCATGTTAAAGAACCATAGGAATCTATTCGATAATAAGAGTAGGGCACGGTTCCCGGATTCCTTTGTATCCTTACCCTCTCTCTGGGGCGGCTCTAAATAACCTGTACTGTGTTGATGAGCCGTTAAATATTCAATTCAATTCATCCGCAACTGCACTCAGCACTGTCATATGTACTGTAGCTGTCCCATGCTAGTATCATGAATCAACCGTGGAATATATCACCCACACATAAAAGGGTTTGAGGGCCCCATCTTACTTGTATTAGTTTAAATATAGACCATTTGTCGGTTGAAACCCAAGATGAATTTGTTATCAGACAGAAACACTGTCGTAATACTTATACTGATAGCATCGAAGGAAAGTAAAGAAGGCCATTTTTTTTACTTTATATTTCTAAAGTTGAATTATGTTTTATGTCATTATAGCACATTTTAGGCCATATTTCCTGGGTAGAACCAGTACTGTGTACTTTCTGCTATCTGTAAGAATCGACACTTTCTCACCTACAAGTTGAGCTCCCAGTGGGAATTGAACCCGCAGCGGTGAGAGGTGAAAATGAGAATGTATACAAATATAAAAAAGGCAACCGAACATCTCCATAACTCAATATGTCCATGGGACTTGAATGACCGCACTGAAAACAATCCGTGGAAAATAGTACAATGCAAGAATCTATATTCATAAATAAATTTTATTTTGATGCAAAATCGATATGCTCCTCTAGACATCATAGATAAAGATCATGTAAAGTTTCGAAAAGATTGGTTAAAAACTGTGGAAGGATATAGACGCACAGATAACTAACACCATATGCCGCCTCACCATTCGATGGTAAACAATAAACAGTTAAGGTACATATTAAGGCCTTAAATATTATCTTTCATGACTAAGTAAAAAATATGTAACAAGTCAGATATCAAAATGAATTATTTATTTGATTTAAAACATTTTATTTCAAATATTTACATCAAAACATCCCAAATATAAAGGGTATTACATAACAAATTAAATTGCATCATACAATAATTGTTTTTATTTATTAAAGGGACACACAGCATTTATCAAGTATTTGTCAAGCATTACAATTTGCACTTCGATTGATTATTTATTTTCACTTTACACCCGCTTGCATATATTTAAATTATAAGTTATAACATTTTGGAGTTTAAAAAAAAAAGATTGCTGCATGTCCCTTTAATATGCGCACCTCTCAGCCTGTATTGTTTATATGGTGCAAGTCATTTTGAACATATGTGGGGTTATATTTATACATGTATCTGTTTGTTGTTTTTTTGGTGAGGAAGACCACCCACTTTTCTTCTGGGTAGAACCAGTAATATACACCTCCTGCCATCTGTTATTCCACAAACTTTTATATAATCCAATTCAGAAAACATCATTTTAATCCAATAAAGAAATTGGGCACGGCCGGTCAGATTAACAGAAAGACATTTATATTTTCGTATTAGCCCTTATTTTGAGCCACTCCAATGAACTGTCCAGTTAATGTCGCCATCGATCCACCTCTATCAACAGTCAGACATGCATGTTGATATGATATTGTGCTGGCTGAACTGGTGATCCTCTTACTAGACATATTTTTCTTGAAGTTGATGCTAGTACTGATTCATAAAAAAAATAAAAAAATATTGTACACCATCGTGTTATACTATTCTTGTTCGTTTAAGTATTTCTGATTCTGTTGTTAATGTTGTAAAAAGTTATATGTGACTACTTGTTTCAATAAAATCCTCCCATATATATTGTGACTTCACTAACTATTTTCAGCTAACTCCCAGCACTCCGGGCTCTGAAAATAAAAATGACATACATGAGATTTTGTTTCAACTTAAAGGGACACTGTCCGTAACTTTTAGCTTATAAAACACCCAATAATTATGTTCGCAAACATTATACATTAAACATTATTCAGTATTTGCTAATTAAAAGCAAGATTGTTTAACGGAATTCAATCGCGGTACAAAAAAAAAGCAAATCCACTTCGTGGGTTTGAACTCGCAGCCCAAACTTGCAGTAAAAATAAGTGTGCGTGAGCGTAAAGTTGTCGGAACTCGCTCCCGAATGAGCTAAGCGGGCTATACATATTACGCAATACATACTGTGGTGAAAACCTAGTGCGCTATGGAAGTCACGTGAACGCATAAAAGGTAAATAGTGTGGGTCCCACTTTATTTACATTTAATAATTAAAAAAAAAAAAAATCAAACTCACGAATGTATTCCTACATACTTCTTAGGGTTTATCCTCATGTTTTCATGTATACATTTCAATGAATAAAAGTCAGACAGTTATTTGGTTATGCTAAATATCTGCTTACTTACGGACAGTGTCCCTTTAAATAGGTAACACGTTGTAGAATTGAAATATGTTAATGAATAGTGATTATAGAGCTTTATTTACATGTACGATAAATTAAAAACAATCGTTTTCTGCTAAATCAACACATTACCGGTATTCCTTATTTAGAGACGCCCCACATGACACATAGGACTTCGAGAACCTGTCTTACTCTTACTAATGTATATATTTCTTTGGTTGTTTATCGTGCTCGGAGGATAGACTCCCCAGTTTCAATCCCAATCCAACAAAAGAGGCTGAGGAACAAACAAGGCTGAGGGAAGGTGTATTGCGCGAAAACACAGACGAAACTCAGTGGTGCATGTGTGACTTGAACCGGAAGCTTCAGATTGCTATCGTCCACCGTGCTATTGCTGGGCCATGCCAGCACATTATGTTAAGTCGGGGTCTTGGTTAAGTTTAATATTTTAGATGTAATACAAGGACCTTTTTATTTTGTTTGTTTAATTTTACATACGTACTAAGCACAATATGACCTATTTATGTGTCGATGTGCTGTAAAACACCATTTCTATTTTTAGTATAAAAATATTAAGTGCAGGACTGGTGCATAATGCCACATATTTTGCAAAGAATATACATTGATACAATCATAGATTTTTTTAAACTGTTCTTACCTACACACTGGCTTCACACAAGGCTCTTTATGTAATTATACAGATTACTGTGAGATTGGGAAATGACTTGGTGAAAACAGGCTGTGGTAACACACTGCACACTGACACTGCCTCTATTAAACAGACCTGAAAAAATAACATATTATTCCATTTAATTTTAATATTAATAACTATGTTCAACTTTCTTAATGTTATCAATGCCAGCTTTCCATAACAGTTTTCTTAAAACACAAAAACACAACTGGAATTGAATGTGGTACTGTCCCAAATGTAAGGTGGCATTCATGTTCAAGGCTTACATTTTCATCAATCATTCATCACTCATGTGTTCTAAAAATGATCAGAATTAAGTTAATATATATGAACCACACCATTTCATATGTTTCAATGTTAAACACTTGTCAACTTACTTAGTGACTTGTCCTACACTACAGTAATTAAAAGTGTATTTACTTACACAAATCCCTACACAGGCTACAGACAATCCTAGACAAGCCATGCCATGACCCATTTCATTTGCTTGGTGCGTTTCACTTTCAATATTAATTCTCCGACATCTATTGTAAATTACTCAATCAAGTAAATCTTGGAATTATATACGATCAGTCGATAACTTTCGATAAAGGTCTAACGACTTAATTCCACTCTATGTGTGTACTCAGTATGCATGCATCTGCATAATTTGACCTTTGAATACGTGTACACAGCTATTTTTAGCACATCGTTTGGACTGTGGCAATGGAAATTACAACTGTTCAGTTCAATTCACAATTTAGTTTTAGTGACAGAGTGTAGCTGATAAGGGAGAAGTGGAGGTTTATTTCGTGCGACTGACAGGCCCTAGGCCGGGTGTTTTTCTGTGTCGCCGCCATTTTGAATAGCCTCTGAAAGAGTGAAATTCAGGTACCAACTTTCAAAACGGGCACGCAAAATGTGTATTCACGAAAAAATAAGAAATTTTCAAAAAAGGTAGAACGGTTAATGATCTTCGACTCCTGGCAATTTCAACAATATTTAAAAAAAAATCGAAGAAAACAAAAACCAGTTTTTTCGATCTTCGCATTTATACCGCGATTTCCGACTATGATAGCTCAATAAAACCTGTCAACACGATTGTTTGATGAATCTCCGACATAATAACTGACTTCTGATATGATTTGTTTTCTTTGCCATCTAGTATAAGCTTTAAACTAGTGTTTTTTAAAAGAGTACTATAAAATCCGCGCATCTGCGCGTGCTTGCAAAATGGGAACTACGTTGCATCCAACCCCAATTATTTATGTTTGAGTTATGTGGTTCAGGCACGTGAAATGACTTGTCTGCTCCCCTACTGTATATCTACTCGTTTGCTCTACTGGGAAATCTCCCACTGATATTTCCCAGTAGAGCAAACGAGTAGAGTACCAGTACGGAACATTGCTCGGCCTTTTCCGTCAGTGGCGGGAATGCCAAATGACGTTCCGATTGTTTTACGGACGTCGTCGTCAGATTCCGCCACTAGGAAATAACGATTACGGAAATTAACGAAGAGTTCCGGTTTCACTTGTTTTGTTTGTATGACGTAACGTCGTCTTGGATGACGTAACGTCGTCTGGACGTTCTCGTGCAAACTGGTGTAAAAAGGCGTGAATCATTAGAAATATTAATAAAATATCATTTTAAAGTAGATTCTATGTAATATTTAGTTTAATAACCAGTGTTTTTGAGATACTGAAAATATCTCCCTCGGTAGAGAAATGACCTCTTATATCGGGGCCATTTCTCTACCTCGGGAGATATTTCCCGTATCTCAAAAACACTGGTTATTAAACTCTATGTATTATAGAGCATTTCAATATAGTCTTTATAAATAGAGGATATTTGTTGTTTTGTCGTGAATAACATATTTTATTTCATTGAGAAGTGAGAAAACTTTATATTTTCACGAATGCGAAGCATGAGTGAAATATCACTTCGAGATGAAATAATATTACTGTATGTTATTCACGACAAAACAACAAATTTTCTTTTTAATTTATGATTTTACACAATTATTCAAACAATTTCAGTAACTAAACCGTTTTACACACGCTTCTTTCCTAGTCACGATGACGTAACGAAACGTTACATGACGTCACTTTTTTGAAACCATTAACGACCATTAATGTCACAGAAAGAAAGTTATTACATTTAACACTATAACAGTAGGAATATAACAGTAAGAATATATTGTGATCCGTGTTACAATTACTGTGCACGCAGTTGTGTTGGTTGTACATTAAAAAAGTAGTCCCGGCAGCTACGGTGGAAATAAAACTCTATATTTCACAGTGTGGAATAACACTTTTATTTCACTGATAAAACACAGTATTTCATTGATTATCATAAAATAAATAGCGATACTGTGATTTTTACTTGGAAAATACACTTGAAATCTATATACATAACAATCTCTACCCGCTTCATATTGTTATTTGTGTACGACTTGTATAACATGTATCGATTGTTTTGAAAAAATACGAGCAGCTAGACATAATGCTTGTCGCGTTCCAAGAAATAAAAGTTATAAATGTAGGCGACATACCGGTATAATAAGGCTGCATTTTGTCCTTAAATCAGTCAGTATCGTGCCAGTTTCTAAGAGTCATACATATTGTTGTCTGCAAAACCAGACATTCTCTTCCGATTGGGGCTTGCAGCATTCCAACTCATTGCTTTAAGTATGTTCCCGTTTTTGCTGACCTTGACCCTGATTATGATCATATTTTTGGTTATACCTACTTTGTGAATACCACGGACTACACACAATACCACGAGGCCAAAAAAGAGGATCTTCCAGACGAAACACTCCAGCGTCGTCTTCAACATTGAGACGCACTATCACGTGCTTATGTTTGTACCGGAAGACCGTTATTTTGTAACCCTCGGACCTCTTCTTCGCATAAAAGAAACCGTGCATTATATCCCAGTCAGGACAGATTTGGAAATAATTATTTAAATAACTAAAACGAATTTCACAACTGACAAGTCCTTGGAATGAGTTTTTACAACGAGGTCTGCTCGCTAAAATGCCCAGTGCAACACAGCGATGATAAATAGACGCTTATACGCAAAGATAAGTATACATTGGCTGATAGTTTGAGATTTTTCGAATAAACGCAGACATATCCGATTACGTAAAACGGAATAATGTTGTCTATGTACACACTTAGCCAAACGTATCCAAATGTCAAAGCTTTTAGTCTGGTGACGTTGATTAGATTCCGAATATCCCCTGTACAACCATTGTCAGAATAATAGTGTGATTTTTCACCACAAATAATCTCTGAAGCTTTAATACTCTCGAGCTATTTTCTAAAGGTTTTGGAATAATTACATTGATGTTAGAGCTTAAATGAATAAGTATATATAATCCCCAGAAGTGATAACTACATACTAATTAATGAATTACCAGTTGTGTCTAGTGCGCAGCTTAAATCCAGGAAAACGGGGCATGGTGCTCATTAAAGATGCATTTCATTGGCTGTAAGAACCGTAGACGACAGTAGGATCATTAAAATCATAATTGAAATTGTCATTTTTGTCTCGCCTTTTCGAAGGAAAAAAGAGACATAGGTGTTACTTTTCCGGCGGTGGCGGCGGCGGCGTCAACATTCAAGTTTTGCGTTTAGGTCATTTTCTCACAAACTGTATACTCTAGACCTTTCAAACTTTGCTTATAGTTGTATCTTGGGTGGTACATTGCAACGTGACAAAGCAAATGTGGAAGTGACCTTGACCCTCCAAGCAAAGGGCAGATAACTTTTAGGTTCAAGTTTTGCGTTTAGGTCACTTTTTCACAAACTGTATGCACTAGACTTTTAAAACGTTGCTTATAGTTGCTTATAGTTGTATCACAAAGCAAATGTGGATGTGACCTTGACCCTTCAAGCAAAGGACAGATAACCTTATAATTTTTACCTTCAACTTTGGCGTTTAGATCACTTTTTCAGAAACTGTATGCACTAAGACCTTTCAAACTTTGCTTATAGTTGTATCTTGAGTGGTACATTGCAACGTGACAAAGCAAATGTGGATGTGACCTTGACCCTCCAATCAAAGGGCAGATAACTTTAATTGTTACATTTACATGATTTTTCATGAACTATAATTATGCACTAGATGTTTTAAACCTAATTTATAGCTTAATCTTTGGAAGAAAAAATATTCTATTCTGACATAGTTGTGTCTTGGGTAGTGCATCGTTTTAGACACATGGATTTCATCTATGACCTTGACCTACCTGTTGGAGCTGACGATTATTAGCTCTACTGGCCAAGGGCCTTCATTTTTCATCCGATCTTTACCAAACTTTAACAGATTGTTAATATCAATGAAAGCTCGGACAAATTCGAAAACCAGCCAGATTGGACTAGTAACAGCGGAGTTATGGCCCTTGATTTAGTTAAAAATGCTATATTTTGCCTCGTTAATACGATAGGGCTTTCATTTTTCATCTGATCTTTACGAACTGTACCAGATGTTTTGCCTTTTTTATTTTATTATTAGTATATTTTTTTGTTTAATATTTTTTTAAATATATAAAAAAAAATATATATGTTGTTTTTTTTTCGATTATTTTTTTTTTTGTATTTTTTTTTGGAATATTTTCTTTTTTTGTTCCTATTTTTATTTAAAATTGTTGTTTTTTGTGTGTGTTAACGCCGTGTTAGCAGAAAGCATTGCTACGATTTCTAGTGCCTATTGCGTTTTTTTCCGGTTCGTTGATTTTTGATGGAGTTACGGCCCCTTGACATTTTTACTCTTAAATTTCTTGTCGGCGCTACTCCTGCTAAACGCCTTGTTGGATTTCAACGAAACTTGGCAGGATGTCTAGTTGTGCATATTGCGCTTGTTTGTTTTGTTCCAGTTCGCTGATTTTTGACGGAGTTATGGCTCTTTAACATGTTTACTTTAAATTTCTTGTTGGCACTACTCCTTCTAAACGGCTTGTTCGATTTCTACAAAATTTGCCAGGAAGCCTCAGTATGATGTCTAGTTGTGCAAAGCATGGTATATCAATGAAATCTTGGACAAGTTCGAAAACCAGCTAGATCTTGTTAGTAACGACAGAGTTATGGCCCTTGATTTGTTGAAAAATGCTATATTATATTTTCCTTTGTTTAATCTGTAGTTACTTCATTTTAAATCTGATCTTTACCATATTTGTTTAGTTTGTTAATGTAACCTCCCCCTCCCCCCTTATTGCCCATGATTACCAGGTGAGCGATCTAAGGTCATCCTATCCCTGTTGTTTTTGCAATGTTTTAAAAGAAGTACTGATGGGAATTTTATGTCGACAACCCTTGATATAAGAGCCGTTTTAGCCAGTAGATCGTCCACAGGCCCTCTTGGGCCTCTTGTTTTTAATAGAATTTTTGCTTTTAAACAAATGCACTTAAATGTCATCTCAGCAAACTGCAAACTCCATTGTTTTTAGTTAATAAAATGTTTACAAACTTTATTTAAGCATCATTGACTATTTATTTTTAAGTCCAGCCCCCGTTATGCGAGACATGTAAATCCGCGGATTACTTGTTTAACTAACATGTCTTTCGCGAAATCACTATCTTAAAAAATAAAACCTAGGGTCGATATTATGAATTTAATTGAAATAAAGGTGTTTAAAGAAACTAATACTCCAATTAATGGCAAAATTGCATTACAAAACCGTTTATCAAAACTCTAGCCAGGTGTCGGGTCATATGATAATGTATATCCGTCGATTAAATGTATAGGTTTATTCAAAAAAACAATATATATGAAACTGTAAAAGACACCAACTATTATGAGAAAACAGCAGGGACTTTTTAGATGCATCCAAATAGCATATATTGTCTTTCTCATTCTAATTTTTGCCTTGCTTTTCAAATGCCAATTTTATTCTGCGGTGGCCAGTGGGATCCAACATTTTAGGATTTTCAATTTGTCTGTTTCTATGTTCTCTCTATGCACATACAAAAGCGCAAGTCTATTTAAGCGGTTTTCAAGCATTGTTGTGCGGGATCAATTTTTAAGTCGCATGAGCACATTGAAGCTGTGCTCACATGAGCAGGACCTCACAGGCAAACACAGAATTAGTTGGAAAATAGCCCAAATAATTGGAAAATATGTTTTGTCACACTCAACTGCACCTTTATCAAGTGACATTCTAATTGTCCTGTCTTTTTGTAAACATTTCCGTCTTATAAGTTTTTGTTCGTATTGATTTGGCATAGGAAGGTCAGATGAAAACTTTTATACTTCTTTCGACAGACTGTGAAAGTTCATCGTGGTAACTTGGCAACATGGCCATTAAGTACCCCCAGTAACCTTTCAAGAAATCTGTCTTCTAAATGCTGAATGACGTGGCAAAATGAACGGGTTAAAGTAATTTATTTAAAAAAAGTCTTGAATGTAATTAGCTGACAGATTTCCAACATTTGCACGTTGCATTTGTCTGCCTATGGTTCTTGCTTTTGCTGGATCAACATCTATTGACGATCTCACTTGCTTAACCCGATCCATTCTCGCCCTCGATCGATACTATCAGTATTTGAAAAATTCGAAATGACTTCAGTATGAACCGGGTCATATAAAGAGTGACAGCAATAGCCATTCGAACGTACGTTTTTGGAAACACTTACCACATTTCTTGCATCCGAATGAGCCTTCAAAGGATTACATTTAGTGGATTGAAGACTTATTGAAAGAGATCGAATAAAACCAAGAACATACTGTGTGAACACAGCCACAACAATGATTTCAAACTTCTCTAAGGCATGCATGTAACAATCAGGGGCGTAGCTTCCTATAGGCCGTTTAGGCCGCGGCCTACATTTTTTTCTCAGAAATCGAAAAAACAAAAATGCCAAAAATGCAATAAAAATCGGAGGCCTAGTGGGATAAGGGGGACAGCTTCTTTTTAGTTATAAGATTTATAATTTACGGTAAAAAGTAAGGATATTGATGCTCTTATAGACATATTCACCGGTACGAAATATACGCCAAAACGCACCTCCGACAGTGCTGAAAAAAATAATACAGGGGGAGCATGCCCACGGACCCCCTAGAACTCGGCCTACACATCATATTCAGCCAAGCTACGCCCCTGACAATAGGCGTCACTAGATGACTGACCCGATGACTCTCTACTGATAGCTTCTAAAGAGTCATAGACATGTTCGAAATGCACCAGCAAAGTGCTAAGTGCTAAGTGAATCTACTCGAGCGAGCATCATCTTGTGCACCTGCTAGTAAGTCATTGGGTGTGTTAGCCATAAATATGTTTACAATTTCTTTTGGTTTAGCCTAATTACTCAGAAAACATGTCAATTCCTTAAAAGAATTCATAACATTTCTTATTTGTGGCACTTTTCGACCACAACAAAATTTAAACATTGGCTTGTGTTTGAACTATTTGGCATGTGGGAACATATTTGTAATCCTAACTTGTACGCCAGAAACATGACCATGCATAGTCGATGCTCCATCAAAACCCTTTCCACGCCACTTGGATAAATCCAAATTCTACTATTTAAGTACACCTACCAATATAGCAGTAATGGTTTCTGCATCCGTTTTGGGCAAATAAACAAACCCAAGAAAATCTTCGCGCGCATACATATACTTAATTGTTCTTTGACACTTGAATCCGTCGTTTCATCAGCCATAATGCTAAAAGAAATGGCGACATGTTGACATTAGAAACAATACGTGCCCTATTGTACTCTCCTACACATGAAATAATTTAATTTTGAGTTTGCAAAGATATGTATATGTATATGCATTTTTTGTCGTTCTAGGTATGGGGTCATATTTCCCTCACCAGTTAGTAAAGAAATTAAAGAGATTGTTTCCTTATCCCAACTTCCGCGAAGAGCAATACCTCTACTTGACAACGCTAATGCTGTCGATTAGGGATAACATCACATTTCTTCGTTTGGTTAGCTTTTCGGAGTAAGCTGTACTAATGCTTTCTTGAATGGAAACAGATTTCCCAGCACATATGGATAATATGACGAACTAGCAGCCATTGCTGTGGTATGGACTTTTGATACATTATCACTGGGTAAAATTCCTCTTTTTTTCTCCAATTGCATTTTTCCAGTCACGAAATGGGGAATTGATGAATTCACTATTATATATCTGGTCAGGAGCAAACACAAAACATGAGTCCACAAAAGCAACCATCTACACTAGGGGAGTAGCGTAATCAAGTATAGGACAGCTCTCAAGTTGGGTTATATCTCCTGTTCTGTTTACTTTTTTTGGATACGAAGGTACATGTTTCACAGGCTTCTCTAAAACTGAATGTTTCTGTTCATCTGAGAGTTGTCGTCGATGATTAACCATAGCACCAATGTCTGGACACAGGTCTGTAAAGCGAAATATGTTTTATGTTTAAACAGTAAACAAAAACTCGAAAATATATTAAATACGAGTCATTAGTTTCTTTTAAAAAAAAAGTGGCATGGACCTTATTTTGTGTTGCCTTTAAATCACTCAACAACATTTTATAATGATTATCTACCATTCAGCCTGGTGGCCTTATTATTAGTATTTGCTAAACATTTTATGTTAATAACAAGAGCAATGTCAGTGTCTGATAAATTCACCCGAAAGACCCTTATTAGTGTGTTACATAGAGTTTAATTAACATTGTTGAAGTGATACGGGAAATAATTCCCGAGTGAGAAAGATTCTTGTGATATAGAAACTCGTGCGTTTTCGCACGAGTTTCTATATCGCACAAATATTTCTCACGAGTGAATAATTTCCCGTATCACGACAAAAATGTTAATTAAACTATATAATATATATTCTGTGAAGAATTTCTTTCCAATCGTCTTTTGACACAAGTATTCCTTCTTCTGTCACTCCTTTGGCGACAGCGCGGAGTAATATCATGACGTCACTTCGTGACGTAATATCGTGACGTCTATCGTTTAGTTCATAACATTAGTTTAGTTCATAACATTTGGCTAGTGAGCTATCTTGCACACTTGGCGAGATAGCATAGTAGAGGAAGGGATATTTTATAGATTTTCTCAAACTGGGAAATTTCTATAATTCATCATAAAATATATAATATAACTTTCTTAATCATACAAAGGGGTTTAACTCCAAAGAAATGCAATAAATATTTATAGATCTTGTGCTCTGCTCGTTGAATATTACGAGATGGTTATTCATTGTAGAGAATATGAAAGAAATTGATTAAACGATTATTTAAGTTATATTTACTATTAAACGGCAGTTTAGATAATTACACTATGTGGACTTGCCATGAAGTTTGTGAAGCACTCATTTTACTATTAGATAATATTTTCGTCAGGTATGGAACCACCGTTTATAGACAAATTGTTGGTATAGCTATGGGTACGAACTGTGCACCACTTGTCGCAGATTTGTTTTTATATTGCTATGAAAGAGATTTCATGTTGAGTCTTTCACCAGATACCCAGGCGGATGTTATCGAAGCCTTAAATGACACCTCTCGGTATCTGGATGACATATTGAACATTTACAACCCTTTCTTTCCAATTATGGTTAATAATATTTATCCTAAAGAACTTCAGCTTAACAAGGCTAATATTTCTAATAATAACGCTTCTTTTCTTGATTTAGCAAAATCTATGACAAGAGAGATGATTTTAATTTTAACATTGTTAATTATTCCCACTTAGATGGGGATGTTCCCCGAGCAACTTCTTATGGGGTCTATTGGCTCAACTTATTTGTTTTTCAAGAGCTTGTACTCGAGTTTAGGACTTTAATATTCGTAATCTTTGTATAACTAAAAGGCTACTCCATCAGGGTTACCGTTACCATAAACTTAGTAAACCCTTTGCAAAATGTTTTATCGTAACCCTGATATTCTTTCCAAATATAAAAGCAATTTAATGACTCTTCTGCGACAAGGACTATCACAACCTGACTTCTATGGTAATGTCATTTACAAACTTTGTAAGATTCACTTTCATACTATCTTTGTTTAACTTGTTAAAAGGTTTATCAAAAAAGGTTATGAACCTATCATTTTGCAACATACTGCATGCTTGGTGGTGAACCCTTTTACAGTTCGCCACTACGCTTTCCTCTTTAATTGTACGATGACCGGACAGGCTGTGGACCCTATGATGACGCCTACCTAAAGCCTATAAAGGGCGGTGGCATTTGATGTTTGTCCGCGGTCTTGTCTTGTCTGCCCTCAATGGTTCATTCTCTTGTTGCTCTGGCTTCTGCCAAGTCGATTACCTTCATTGCGGCTTTCTAGGAATTTGTATGTTTTTGTATTTATATATACACAAGCATCTACGTGTTTTACTTATATTGCCTTTTAATGCTGCCTTGTTGGTTAGAGAATATTTCATGGCGGGGATTTCTTTATTTACACGTCCCGTTTAAGTGGGATGACAATAGGGTAAGTGTGAGGTTTGGTGCACCATAGAACCTGGTTTGAACACCCATTGGCCTTTTTGGCCACTGACCGTTCCAAGGCGGAAGCCCTAATGTCAACCCTTTTGTGTTTGTGATGTCGTTTCATTTTTATTTCTTTTACCTTCTCGTTTGTCTGTTTGCCTGTTTATTTTTGTGTTTTGTGGTTGACTGTCGTCATTAAATGCTACTTTCCCTGTCCGATTTTTATCCTTTTTTTTTTTAGACCAGATACGAAACGTTGCCTATGTATAAAAAGTGACAGAAATGCAAGACATGAGATATGGATCTTGCGCTCTCTGCGTCTTACAAGACTGCTGATCGAGGCATATTTGAAATGAAATAAATAAAGATATTAAAAGTATGGCCCGGAGACGAATGTATACTCAAACTGACAGACGGACGGATATCGAGGCGGACGGACAGACAGTCAAACGATTATATGCCATCGGGATCTTGGAGACCGGGGCATACTTAATCACGATTAAAAATACAAAATGAACTTTTCAATTTTTTCCTGTGTTGAAACCCCTTTACAATAATGTATGCACCCATAGCGAAATAATTGTACTGATGAACAACTCGCTTACAACTTGCTCGACAACATCACTGCTTTCTAACTTATCATTCTCAACAATAGGTATGTTTGTAATTCAGTTTGGTTTGGTTATTTTTTTTGTTGATTACCTCGACTCCGAGACAAATTGAACATCTGAAGATGTTCGTTTTCTAGGAGATATTTTTATGAGTGGCACAACGTGTTTTTCTATAAAAATTGGATATGTTGTGCTTAAGCAGAGTCCTTAAGTTATATAAGGACCGTGGCTTAAGTTATCGTCTCCAGACCACATTAGTATGATAGGCTCGTTAGATAGTGATCGATCTATTTCGAAGGACGAAGCTTCCCGTATTGGACAAATGACTCCATGATACTGTTTTCTGAAATCCCAAAGGAACGTCTGGGTAGACGGATTCTGTATCCCTATTTAGAATTGTGCTCAGAGCCATGACGTGAAGTATGCTGCACCAACGCTCGTCCCTATAACTCTCACTACCTTCATTGGCTATAACATTGTGTAATGTCGTCAGTGACAATCTAGATAAATCATTTTCATTTTCCAGCATAAAATATCAACACGTCACTATCTGTAAGGCCTTTTCCAGCATAATTTGATACAATATCAACACGTCACTATCGTAAGGCCTTTTCCACTATTTGTAAGGCCTTTTCCAGCATAGTTTGATACAATATCAGCACGTCACTATATATAAGACATTGTACAGCATAGTTTGATACAATATCAACACGTCACTATCTGTAAGGCCTTTTCCAGCATAGTTTGATACAATATCAGCACGTCACTATATGTAAGGCCTTTTCCAGCATAGTTTGATACAATATCAATACGTCACTATCTGTAAGGCCTTTTCCACTATCTGTAAGGCATTTTCCAGCATAGTTTGATACAATATCAGCACGTCACTATATGTAAGACATTGTCCAGCATAGTTTGATACAATATCAGCACGTCACTATATATAAGACATTGTACAGCATAATTTGATACAATATCAACACGTCGCTATCTGTAAGGCCTTTTCCAGCATAATTTGATACAGTATCAACTCGGCACTATCTGAAAGGCCTTTTCCACTATTTGTAAGGCCTTTCAGTTTGATACAATATCAGCACGTCACTATATGTAAGACATTGTCCAGCATAGTTTGATACAATATCAGCACGTCACTATATGTAAGGCCTTTTTCCAGCATAGTTTGATATAATATCAACACGTCACTAGGCCTTTTCCACTACCTGTAAGGCCTTTTCCAGCATAGTTTGATACAATATCAGCACGTCACTATATGTAAGACATTGTCCAGCATAGTTTGATACAATATCAACACGTCACTATCTGTAAAGCCTTTTCCACTATCTGTAAGGCCTTTTCCAGCATAGTTTGATGCAATATCAACACGTCACTATCTGTAAGGAATTTTCCACTATCTGTAAGGCCTTTTCCACTATATGTAAGGCCTTTTCCAGCATAGTTTGATACAATATCAACACGTCACTATCTATAAGGCCTTTTCCACTATCTGTAAGACCTTTTCCACTATCTGTAAGGCCTTTTCCACTATCTGTAAGGCCTTTTTCCACTATCTGTAAGGCCTTTTCCAGCATAGTTTGATACAATATCAACACGTCACTATCTGTAAGGCCTTTTCCACTATCTGTAAGGCCTTTTCAAGCATAATTTGATACAATAGCAACACGTCACTATCTGTTAGGCCTTTTCCAGCATAGTTTGATACAATATCAACACATCACTATCTGTAAGGCCTTTTCCACTATCTGTAAGGCATTTTCCAGCATAACTTGATATAATATCAACACGTCACTATCTGTCAGACCTTTTCCACTATCTGTAAGGCCTTTTCCACTATCTGTAAGACCTTTTCCACTATCTATAAGGCCTTTTCCAACATAATTTGATCTAATATCAACACGTCACTATCTGTAAGGCCTTTTTCTTCCGCTACATTTCGGACATGAGGATGGATGATTTTGGCAATACATTGGTGTATTAACCTCTAGATTGTAGGCGATTTTATTTATTCGATCATATAATAAAAACATCAATCATACAAACAAATTTACATGAAGGAAAAGCATATGTTTTGTTTTATTACCTTAATATTTAATACATTAAATTCAATTAATACTGTCATACAGTTGCTTAGATTTTTTAATTTATTTATTTATTTTGTTCATTCATTCATTCATTCTTTCATTTAATTTACCATCCATCCGTCCGTTCACCCACCGACCCGTCCATTTATTTTTAAGGGGAACGGGTATGTTATACATTAACGCCTATTCGGTACAAAAGTTTAATTTATAAACTATGCAATCACCTTAAATTTATATAGAACAATTGTTGAATAGACAGTTCCCGTCGACGCTTGATTTATCAGCATAACAATCGTCGCCATTTAACCAGCTGGGAGCAATTAACACAGTTGATAAAGCTTCCTGAAATTAAAAGTTAGTTTGTCAGAGCAGAAAAATGATTTTTTAAGTCAATTTTTTTTTAAAATTGCACTTTACATTACCTTTCATGAACAGACTCAATAAAACCGAGTCTGCTACGTTTATCTCTTGTTTGTGTTTGTTGCTTCTTTTCAGTATTTATTGACATTCACACTAGCGTTTGTGTAGTGCTGTGTGGCGGCCGTAAAAGGTTGCCCCGACTACAAATCAGTAGTGTTATTACTTACTGATCCTTTGGGATCATCAAGCCCAATTTTTGTGGCTTTAAAGGTTATAATAGCGTAAATGAGTCTCCATTGCCCTTCCATAGTAAAGTTAGAAAGTTGACAACCTGTTAAAAACTCAAACCTGGTTAGAATTCTGGGAAACTTGCTTTATCATGCAAATACACATGTCTGCTATTAAACATCAACAAGGAAATAGGGGGTTTAATACCTTCTGAGAAATATTTCTTCAGTTGTATACTAAGACCGGGTCAAAGGTCAAAGCTATTTTTACCCCTTGCAATTTCGTACCCTGTCTACTTTCACTTCTGAAATTTATATCAAAAACTGTCAAAAACATGATGAGCTCCCTTTTCAAATATCAACAACATGTCCAGAATACAGTTACAGCCAAAAAATAACAGGAAATTGGACTAAAAAAAGGTTTTAAAGAAAAAAAAGATTAGCACTCTTTAATACAGAACTACTTTCGACTGCACCAGGCAAGCACATCCGGCTGATTTAGTGGAATTAAACCTAAAGTAGAATATCGCTTAAACCGGTGCTAGGAAGCGTGAGAGGTGTTGTACTTTACAATACCTTTCATGAACAGACTCAATAAAACCGAGTTTGCTACTTTTATCTCTTGTTTGTGTTTGTGGCTTACAAGGGTATGAGGCGCCATACGTGACTATATGTTGTAAGATAAATATATACGTTGCGTGTAAAATATATATACTGAATACAAAACTATATAAAGATACAGACAAATATATACGTTACTCCGAAATATATATATTGAATACAAAATATATATGATACAGACAAATATATATGTTACTCCGAAATATATATATATATATATATCATACAAATATATATGTTACTCCTAGAAATATATATTCTGAAAAATATATATTCTGTTTTTAAAATATATATTTTAGACGCAAATATATACGTTACTCTGAATATAAATAGTGTCTCTAAAATAAATATATATATCAATGAAATATCGATAAATAAATGGTGGGAACATCTGGATGACAGAAACAAAATAAATATTTGTTTTCCAAATATATATGCCTTCTGCCATAGATTGTCCTGCAAATATATACGTTGGCGTAGACTGTTACACTGTCCAGTTTTTCAAATTCGAGACAAGCCAAATTCAAAGAGCGCATTTCCCAGCGTCCGAGAAGTGTTCCGCATGTTGTAGTTTCTTTACCGCGACTACATAACAAATCCGCCAAAAATGGACGACAAACGGCTAACGTACGAAGAACTGTTGATCAGTTGTTAAGCAACCCTCAATTTCATGCCTTGCTATCCGAGACGATAGCGTCAAGTGTAGGTCCAGGGACATTGTCGTCTGATGGCCATCAAAATGATAAGTTGTATTGCTTTTGATTTTGAGTTATTGACCTCATTTACCCAGCTAAAAATAGCCCCAAAATTAAATACCACCTATTTTTATCCTAGGATCCACGTGGTACTGGTACTAGTTTATAATACTGTGCTGAGTATTGTTAGTTACACATAGATTACACCATGGTGTCCGTAGGCTCGGTGGACATTTCGTTTAGTGTTGTTTTAATTTGAAGAGCTGAAAAGCTGACTGCTTTCAATGAGAGTTATTTCGTCTCTGAAGAAAAACACAACACATTCGGATATTTTACTTTGAATGCTGAAAAACACAAAATTGTATATAATTTTTTTTAGCAAATGTCACTCGCCCTGCACTCAAAATTGTGTAATCGGGCAAGTGCAATTGTACACCCCTGCTTTCCCTTCTACTACCGCTTTTACTATTTGTTTATTTAGAACCGCCTTAAAAATGTGTTCAATGATATACTGCCAACTGTAACAGTTTGTTTTCAATATTAAAATAAAACAAACAAAATAAGTATATACTGTAATTCATTATATTGTAATAAAAGAGCGTGTTGTTGTTTTTAGAGGTAATAAAGAGTGTTGTTTTCCTTTTAATGTACTGAAAACCAAGTGTAACAGTTATCAATATGGGCTGTGATAATTTGGCATTGAACACATTTTTAAGAAGGGGTGGGAGTTGTAGAGAAACAAACGGTGGAGGAGGTACATGTAGTAGAGGAGGATATGCTCTACCTGCCTGTGGGATTGGTGGATTATTTAGATAACTAACATACCAATAACGTATGTTTCACCCGCATTAGGCACTATTTGCAACATGTCTCCAACAGCACTGCAAAAGTTGGCATCTGTGATATCAGTCTATGTAATCCTTTGACCAGTTACAAAAGATATATCCATACCAAACTCACATCTCCTTCTTAGGAGTGTCCTATAACTGACGCCCAGTTCCGATGATACTCTGCTCCAACTTCTGTGTATCCTGTACAAATCATTTACATTCGCGGAAGTGATGATAAATGACGAACGTCCTGGTTCAGAGCTCGTTATTGTTGGACTACAATAGCTAGTATCTCGAGTATGCTGATATTGAAATACGCGACTGCTGTAATGATCATACATCGTCTAAAAGTAGTCTTGTAATACAAGAAACTGTCGTGACATATCTGATTCGTCGATGCACCATCTTCTTACCAACGTATTGATCACGTAAACCGTATCCCCCTCCCTCCGTTTCATCACGTCAATGATGTTTATATTGTCCGAATGCATCAGGCGCGTGGCCTCGTCAGTAAGACGAGGAAGAGATATAATGAAGCTCTTCAAATCATACGTTGTATCATCATTTACCGGAAACATACATGTATTATGTCGGACCAACAAAACAAAACACATTAACACAGTTACACCTACAGCGTTAAAGACCGCCATGATTGTTTACGCGGAGTAGACGCTCGTAATCGCTTTACTGCTGCGTATGTCCGTGTTTTTAGCGTTTTTTACACCCATCATAATTGGCTTGTGCGAGTTTGAAAAAACGGGACAGTGTAGCAGTCTAGGATAACGTATATATTTTTAGCGCAGTCTATGATAACGTATATATTTGGAAAACACATAAACACAATTTATTTATCGATATTTTATTGATATATTTGTGTCTGCAATATATTTATTTTAGAGAAACTATTTATTTTCATCTCAAATATGTTTATCTTCAATATATTAAGAAAGACAATATATTTTTTATAAAGCCAATATATTTTTCGGTATAACATATATATGTTTGCGTCTACAATTTATAAATTAGGGAAAACATGTTTTCAGAGTAACGTATATATTTGCGTCTACAATATATATTTACAAACAGAATATGTATTTTACAATATATATTTCTAGGAGTAACATATATATATTTATATGATATATATTTTTGGACACAATATATATATTTCGGAGTAACGTATATATTTGTGGGTATCATATATATTTTTGGACACAGTATATATATTTCGGAGTAAAGTATATATTTGTCTGTATCATATATATGTTTGTATTCAAATATATATATTTTACACACAACGTATATATTTATCTTACAACATACACTTCTCAAAACTGCTAACTACACCGCTCACGTTTTGGGTTATATATATCGATGGGTTGAATGTTTTTCAATAAAATAAAAAGGAAATACCAATTCAATCATTTTAACATCATTTCATTTTATTTTTTTCATGGGCAATGCTAGAACTAAACCACAATAAGCAATTACAAACGACCCATGTAAACACTAAAGTCACACTTTTCCCATATCTACATGTAGATATGGGAAAAGTGTGACTTTAGTGTTTACATGGGTCGTATGTAGATATGGGAAAAGTGTGACTTTAGTGTTTACATGGGTCGTTTGTAATTGCTTATTGTGGTTTAGTTCTAGCATTGCCCATGAAAAAAATAAAATGAAATGATGTAAAAATGATTGAATTGGTATTTCCTTTTTATTTTATTGAAAAACATTCAACCCATCGATATATATAACCCAAAACGTGAGCGGTGTAGTTAGCAGTTTTGAGAAGTGTATAGTCCCGTATGGCGCCTCATAGATTTGCGCTGTGACGGTAACTATGGAAAATGCTCGATATCTCACACGATAACCAAACCGAGTTTAAATTACTACTTGTAATAAAAGTGGGTGTTCTAATGAAATAAAACACCATGCGTACCTGTCAGAAATACAAAATATAGGGAAGATGCGGCTAAATCCATTGCCATAGAATCCAAGTATAGGAGTGTCACAAGTAAATACATTTACATAAACTGCTTCCACTGGCGATGCGACTGAGTGATTTTCCACAAAATGCCTACTACGCCGCGGCATTTTACAGAGCTTTTTGCAACCTAATACGAGAACGCACGCATGCTTTTTTCCCAAAACTTTCAAAAAGTGAGAAAGGGCAGAATGATCAGTTTATTTATTTTCTTTTCAAATGCAGTTAAATATCTGGAAGATTTAATGGAGGGTACTTTTAACCCAACAAATTATATAGTTAACAGAACTTCTTATGTTCCCTTTCTCAGTGACAAACATGAAAAAGGACGCCATTTCCATAGCTATTTAGTACTGAATCCATATTACATGTAAATTCCATTTTAATTCTACTTCCGGTTAGGTATACTTCGTAATCGGGACAATATTCCTTATCCTTATTACTGTCGAGGTTTACCACCACCAATTACATGTAAACTTCCGCGGTGTAGTCGAATGTAGTTCCTATAATAAAAAGTAATCCCTTCTTTTTTTTATGGAAATCGGCCTTATAAGTAGGGGAAAACTGCCCATTTCTAATTTATTTTGTGATTTTATTAGACTGGTTAAGTCCTTACGTTTTTTAATAATACTATTTGAGACAACTCAAGCTATCATCAAATAAAACCGTCTGCATTAAGTCCTCTTTGAATCATATCAGTGGTGAAGAGCAATTCAGAAATGTTTGGATTTTAAGATTTTATTTTGATTCTGATTTCAAAATATTAAAAATATATATATAACAACTGGAACGACAGCCAGCCTAGCTAATATACATTCACGCGTATGTGTTATTATTATTATTATTATTATTATTATTATTATTATTATTATTTATTTTTATTATTATTATTATTATTGTTATTATTATTATTATTATTATTATTATTATTATTATTATTATTATATTTGATTATTATTAATATTATTATTATTATTATTATTATTATTATTGTTGTCATTATTATTATTATTATTATTATTATTATTATTATTATTATTATTATTATTATTAATTATTATTATTATTATTATTCTATTTTATTATTATTATTATTATTATATTATTATTATTCCATTTTATTATTATCATTATTATTATTATTATTATTATTATTATATTTTATTATTATTATTATTATTATATTTAATATTATAATTATTATATTATTATTATTATTATTATATTATTATTATTATTATTATTCTTATTATCATGATTATTGTTATAGTTATTATTATATTTATTTATTATTATTATTATTATCATTATTATTATTATTATTATTATTATTATTATTATATTTATTTATTATTATTTTTATCATTATTATAATATTATTATTATATTATTATTATTAGTAGTAGTAGTAGTGTATTATTATTATCATTATTATTATTAATTACCAATTATTTTGAAAATGGTGTACAATAAAGCCAACGCAGATAGAACCTAAAACAACACATCTTACGAATCACACAGAGCACCATATTAAACCAGTATCACGTGATGTGTGATTATCACACACGCTTAAGTGCTGCAATATAACACCAGTGTGTGACACCTTTAATGGCGGTAATGAATGATCTTTATAACATAATGGCATATACATGTGTTACGTGTGGAACATGAAATCTGCCTACATTAGTACATCATGAAAGCCTAGAAACAATTTTCGTCTGAATTGTTTTATTATTTTGTATTTATTTTTTTGTCTTCTCGCCCCTTTTCCTATGCTCCTTTCTTTCGTTTTCCTTACTCCGTCTTCCGTCAGCGCTGCTGTTGTCCATCTTACTGGATGGCTATCTTCCGTCAGCGCTGCTGTTGTCCATCTTACTGGATGGCTATCTTCCGTCAGCGCTGCTGTTGTCCCTCTTACTGGATGGCTATCTTCCGTCAGCGCTGCTGTTGTACATCTTACCGGATGGCTATCTTCCGTCAGCGCTGCTGTTGTCCATCTTACTGGATGGCTATCTTCCGTCAGCGCTGCTGTTGTCCATCTTACTGGATGGCTATCTTCCGTCAGCGCTGCTGTTGTCCCTCTTACTGGATGGCTATCTTCCGTCAGCGCTGCTGTTGTCCATCTTACCGGATGGCTATCTTCCGTCAGCGCTGCTGTTGTCCCTCTTACTGGATGGCTATCTTCCGTCAGCGCTGCTGTTGTCCATCTTACCGGATGGCTATCTTCCGTCAGCGCTGCTGTTGTCCCTCTTACTGGATGGCTATCTTCCGTCAGCGCTGCTGTTGTCCCTCTTACCGGATGGCTATCTTCCGTCAGCGCTGCTGTTGTCCATCTTACTGGATGGCTATCTTCCGTCAGCGCTGATGTTGTCCATCTTACCGGATGGCTATCTTACGTCAGCGCTGCTGTTGTCCATCTTACCCGATGGCTATCTTCCGTCAGCGCTGCTGTTGTCCATCTTACCGGATAGCTATCTTCCGTCAGCGCTGCTGTTGTCCATCTTACCGGATGGCTATCTTCCGTCAGCGCTGCTGTTGTCCCTCTTACCGGATGGCTATCTTCCGTCAGCGCTGCTGTTGTCCCTCTTACTGGATGGCTATCTTCCGTCAGCGCTGCTGTTGTCCATCTTACTGGATGGCTATCTTCCGTCAGCGCTGCTGTTGTCCCTCTTACTGGATGGCTATCTTCCGTCAGCGCTGCTGTTGTCCCTCTTACTGGATGGCTATCTTCCGTCAGCGCTGCTGTTGTCCATCTTACTGGATGGCTATCTTCCGTCAGCGCTGCTGTTGTCCATCTTACTGGATGGCTATCTTCCGTCAGCGCTGCTGTTGTCCCTCTTACCGGATGGCTATCTTCCGTCAGCGCTGCTGTAGTCAATCTTACCGGATGGCTATCTTCCGTCAGCGCTGCTGTTGTCCCTCTTACTGGATGGCTATCTTCCGTCAGCGCTGCTGTTGTCCATCTTACCGGATGGCTATCTTCCGTCAGCGCTGCTGTTGTCCCTCTTACCGGATGGCTATCTTCCGTCTGCGCTGCTGTTGTCCATCTTACCGGATGGCTATCTCCCGTCAGCGCTGCTGTTGTCCCTCTTACCGGATGGCTACCTTCCGTCAGCGCTGCTGTTGTCCCTCTTACCGGATGGCTATCTTCCGTCAGCGCTGCTGTTGTCCCTCTTACTGGATGGCTATCTTCCGTCAGCGCTGCTGTTGTCCCTCTTACTGGATGGCTATCTTCCGTCAGCGCTGCTCTTGTCCCTCTTACTGGATGGCTATCTTCCGTCAGCGCTGCTGTTGTCTATCTTACTGGATGGCTATCTTCCGTCAGCGCTGCTCTTGTCCCTCTTACTGGATGGCTATCTTCCGTCAGCGCTGCTGTTGTCCATCTTACCGGATGGCTATCTTCCGTCAGCGCTGCTGTTGTCCATCTTACCGGATGGCTATCTTCCGTCAGCGCTGCTGTTGTCCATCTTACCGGATGGCTATCTTCCGTCAGCGCTGCTGTTGTCCCTCTTACTGGATGGCTATCTTCCGTCAGCGCTGATGTTGTCCATCTTACCGGATGGCTATCTTCCGTCAGCGCTGCTGTTGTCCATCTTACTGGATGGCTATCTTCCGTCAGCGCTGCTGTTGTCCATCTTACTAGATGGCTATCTTCCGTCAGCGCTGCTGTTGTCCCTCTTACTGGATGGCTATCTTCCGTCAGCGCTGCTGTTGTCCATCTTACCGGATGGCTATCTTCCGTCAGCGCTGCTGTTGTCCCTCTTACTGGATGGCTATCTTCCGTCAGCGCTGCTGTTGTCCCTCTTACCGGATGGCTATCTTCCGTCGGCGCTGCTGTTGTCCATCTTACTGGATGGCTATCTTCCGTCAGCGCTGATGTTGTCCATCTTACCGGATGGCTATCTTCCGTCAGCGCTGCTGTTGTCCATCTTACCCGATGGCTATCTTCCGTCAGCGCTGCTGTTGTCCATCTTACCGGATAGCTATCTTCCGTCAGCGCTGCTGTTGTCCATCTTACCGGATGGCTATCTTCCGTCAGCGCTGCTGTTGTCCCTCTTACCGGATGGCTATCTTCCGTCAGCGCTGCTGTTGTCCCTCTTACTGGATGGCTATCTTCCGTCAGCGCTGCTGTTGTCCATCTTACTGGATGGCTATCTTCCGTCAGCGCTGCTGTTGTCCCTCTTACTGGATGGCTATCTTCCGTCAGCGCTGCTGTTGTCCCTCTTACTGGATGGCTATCTTCCGTCAGCGCTGCTGTTGTCCATCTTACTGGATGGCTATCTTCCGTCAGCGCTGCTGTTGTCCATCTTACTGGATGGCTATCTTCCGTCAGCGCTGCTGTTGTCCCTCTTACCGGATGGCTATCTTCCGTCAGCGCTGCTGTAGTCAATCTTACCGGATGGCTATCTTCCGTCAGCGCTGCTGTTGTCCCTCTTACTGGATGGCTATCTTCCGTCAGCGCTGCTGTTGTCCATCTTACCGGATGGCTATCTTCCGTCAGCGCTGCTGTTGTCCCTCTTACCGGATGGCTATCTTCCGTCTGCGCTGCTGTTGTCCATCTTACCGGATGGCTATCTTCCGTCAGCGCTGCTGTTGTCCCTCTTACCGGATGGCTACCTTCCGTCAGCGCTGCTGTTGTCCCTCTTACCGGATGGCTATCTTCCGTCAGCGCTGCTGTTGTCCCTCTTACTGGATGGCTATCTTCCGTCAGCGCTGCTGTTGTCCCTCTTACTGGATGGCTATCTTCCGTCAGCGCTGCTCTTGTCCCTCTTACTGGATGGCTATCTTCCGTCAGCGCTGCTGTTGTCTATCTTACTGGATGGCTATCTTCCGTCAGCGCTGCTCTTGTCCCTCTTACTGGATGGCTATCTTCCGTCAGCGCTGCTGTTGTCCATCTTACCGGATAGCTATCTTCCGTCAGCGCTGCTGTTGTCCATCTTACCGGATGGCTATCTTCCGTCAGCGCTGCTGTTGTCCATATTACCGGATGGCTATCTTCCGTCAGCGCTGCTGTTGTCCCTCTTACTGGATGGCTATCTTCCGTCAGCGCTGATGTTGTCCATCTTACCGGATAGCTATCTTCCGTCTGCGCTGCTGTTGTCCATCTTACTGGATGGCTATCTTCCGTCAGCGCTGCTGTTGTCCATCTTACCCGATGGCTATCTTCCGTCAGCGCTGCTGTTGTCCATCTTACCGGATGGCTATCTTCCGTCAGCGCTGCTGTTGTCCCTCTTACTGGATGGCTATCTTCCGTCAGCGCTGCTGTTGTCCCTCTTACCGGATGGCTATCTGTTGTGACATGCTTTCTTTTGAAACATCGCTGTACATTCTGTTTCTACGTCGACTCTCGCTGTTCACTCCCAGTCGCCTAATGTTTCTCTTTTTAGCTTTGACTTTTTCGAAGGAAACAAAAGAACTATTGTCATCACTTGATCGTCGATTGCATCTGCGTCTGAGTCCGGTTAACGTTGTATATGTAAGCTTGTTGTATCTCCGAAACTACTTTACATAATGAAATGAACCTTCACACTAAATTTGATTGCCAAGTACAAAGTACCACAAATTCCACCGTGGACTTTGTAAACACCAACAATTATTTTTGATCTTTGTAACGTTAACAAATCCAGTACAGACCCTTCTGTCTTTCAAAGCAAATTTAGTGAAATTAAATCGAAATACAGTAACTTTCAACATATATACACAGATGGTTCTAAAGATGGAGATAAGGTAGCTGCAGCAGCTGTTATTCACAAACACAGTATAAAGAGCCGCCTGCCTGACAGCTGAACTTAAGGCAATTGAACTTGCCTTAAATTATATTCAAGATTCTGATGATGACCATTTTGTAATATTTTCTGATTCCCTTTCATCTCTTCAAGCACTGGGTAAAATGAAACATGATAACCCAGTTGTGCTTCAGCTTTTAGAAAAGTACAATTATCTTATAGTTGATAATGTTATTATTTTCTGCTGGCTTCCAAGCATGTAGGAATGCGTGGTAATGATAGAGCTGATAGTGCTTACATTAGGTTTACATATATCTAATACTAAATTACCTTATACTGATTTTAAAAGTTGTATTAACACATTTATTCGTAACTCTTGCCAAGCCGCTTGGGATTTGTCAGTTAACAATAAACTCCATTCAATTAAACCGTTACTTGGAGAATGGCGTTCTTCTAGTAGACCCATTCGTCGAGAAGAAGTTGTCCTAGCCCGGTGCAGGATAGGGCATACACGTTATACTCATTCATATTTATTACAAGCTGAGCAATTACCAGAATGTATACCCTGCTTTGCACCGTTAACGGTCAAACACATCTTGTTGGCATGTGTAGACTTTGATCCTATGCGTCAGAGGTACTACAATGTTAATACTATGAAAGAGTTATTTGATACTATAGATTTTAGTCTTGTTTGAGATTTCCTCAAAGAAATCAGACTATATAAATCATTATAATGTGTTCTTATATATATTTACTTGTTTATATACACGTTGCCGGGCATTTGTTGATTTACATATATATTTTATATTACTACCATATCATCCCTTATTTTTTAATAGTTTTATCTTGATATATTTACATTAATTTTTAATTACTACTTAATTTCTTCATCTTTCGTCGGTTTTTGCGCACAATATGACCTATTTATGTGTCGACGCGTGCCGTAAAACACCATTCATTCATTCATTCATTCGTCATCATAGAGCCTGGTTCTACAACTCTGATTTTTATTTCAACAGAGTTATGGCCCCTTTTATACTTAGAAACTTTGGTTAACGTTTTTGTATGTAAGTTTGTATCTCTGAAACTACTTCACATAAAGGATTACAACTTTACAGATGTATTCGGCATTATTAAGAAAGAAAAAAAGGGCCAGGTTCTATAACTCTTGATTTTATTTTAACATAATTATCACCCGTTTTATAATTAGAAAATTTGGTTAAATTTGTGTATGTAAGCTTCTATCTCTAAAACTACTTCACATAATAGATTACAACTTCACAGAGGTATAATTAGACAACATCATAGAGCCAGGTTCTATAACTCATGCTTTTATTTTAACAGAATTATGGCCCCTTTTATACTAGAAAATTTGGTTAAAATTGTATATGTAAGCTTGTATCTCTAAAACGACTTTACAAACTTCACAGGTGTATTCGGCATTATTAGACAACATCATAGAGCCAGGTTCTATAACTCAACCTTTTATTTGAACAAACTTATGACCCCTTTTATACTAAGAAAATTTGGTTAAATTTGTGTACGTAAGCTTGTCAGCTTAGTATTTTTAAGAATTCAATGACACATCGCAAATACATTCACGTTCAAATGAAGAACGCAGAGACAAGTGCCATTAAGTGTTAGGCAATTAAGCAGAAGTATGCCTTTCAACTTAGTTTTCAAATAAATAGACAAGGTTTCGCGATGCTTCTTGAATTTCCTTTATAGTGGACTGTTTCTAGAACATTGTTGTTATGTTATTTCCTAAATTATTGTTAATTAAATTAAAGTTATTGGCCAATGCATACTTCATATGCGCCAGGCCAAGAACTATCGAATTTCTGTCTACAGCGTACCTTCTTTCATTGAACGTCGGCCTATCATCGTCACAAGACAGCAGCGAGGTACTAACTACTCCTGGAGAAAATATGAGGGCCGAGAAGGTGGATTTTTACCGAATGGTGATGAAAGATGAGAAATGAACTAATGAAACATGATACGGAGAGGCCAGCATCCGGTTGGGTTTGAACCCACGATCATCCGCGTATGGGCCCAGTGCTCTTACCACTAGGCTATAGAGGCCTCACAAGTTTAAGTTGATATGCGTTTCAAAATGGCTTCCATATAAGTGACAGCTTAAATGAACTTGTCTTCTTATGTATACATTTAGCCGGAAACAATTAAGACCTAATCTCGGTGCTTTTATGGAATAAACGATAAGGAAGCAGCAGAAAATATTAATACTGCTAATGAAAACACGACACGAATGGCTAATATTTTGCTATACAAATATCATCGTCTGTTTTTCTCATTTTAGACACGATTTATAGGTTCATCAATAACAAGCAGCATATTGTAACCACACGTGACATGATAACAAGCTTCGTAAACATTGTTAGCGGTTGCAATTGGCTCATTAAACCGTCACATGACACAATGGGGAGGTTGCAATTGGCTCATTAAACCGTCACATGACACAATGGGGAGGTTGCAATTGGCTCATTAAACCGTCACATGACACAATGGCGTCTTAAAATAACCTTTAGCAGCCTTTACATTTATACGAAAAATGTCCGCTTGATAATATCAAACACTATACATCATGGTGCTTTTCATTTTATGAATGAGGCATTTCTGTTTCGTTTCCAAGCACGTTTAAAGGAGCGAAACGTGTTTTTTGTAATAGAGGCTTAATAGTAGGCCCCGCCTTAGGGGGATTTTTTGTATTGGACTTTTTATTTTGTGGTTAAAGGGACACACGCCAAACTAGGTTTTTGTAAAACTCGCGGCGTCCCTTTCCTTTTTCTAGATAAATTTCATTTGTTCAATCATTAATATTAATTATAAGAATTGTATAAAGCACATTCCATTTGTTCAATCATTAAAATTAATTATAAGAATGGTATAAAGCACCTTTCATTTGTTCAATCATTAAAATTAATTATAAGAATGGTATTAAGCAAATTGTCTTTGCATATTACTAACTGTTGGTTATATATCACCAATAATATATTTAAACCTATGGTAGAATAAAGAAGAAAAGTTGAGCAATCAAAATTGTATTTAAATATACAAGCAAGCATGTTTCAAGTCAAACAGATACTGGATTAATAAATCGAGAGACTAATTTTAATGCTTGAACAAACAAGATTGCTCAAACTGGCAATCTTTTGATAAACTATAGGCAGCAGTAATATGCGATGAAAACATAGCACTGAGATGATCATTTATATATGAATATTAATACAGAACACATAGGAAGTCACCATTTCGGAATTACAAATGTATGATTCAAAATTTCACCCTATATTTATACCAATAATAAAGATTATCCTTGGCAAACACTTGTTAATCTATGGACACCTTGTCTACAAAATATTGATTTTGACGTAAATAAACCTTTTTTAATAATTACATTCATTACATGCACATTGAAGTGTAAATAATTCGATTAGCATGATATTTAATTGAAACATTTTATCACATTACATCATGGTAACTATCAAAGGCCGTTCATAAATTCGCGAGTAGAATAGATTATATAACTATGTACCACAGACATCTCTTTATCAAACCATATAATTATTTTCATCAAGACTACATGTATTTTTTTATTTATTTGTTATAAATGTTTTCTACTCATCCTAATTCAATGTAATTTGTTTTGTTTGAGCCATTCGCGTCCGAAAACATCTTTGCAGAAATCCTATTTTTCAGACATTCAAGGGGCGATAATTCTGTCATGCATGATTGAATCTGATTGGGTTTCGAAAGGAACCGAGCTCTCATGTATACGTATGTTTTACTCAACTTTCTCTGACATTTTCATTTTGCAATTATTCCCCTTTGACACTTATAACATTTAAACATTTCTACATAACTTCACTTTTTATCCCGCGCCGATTAGGCGGAGGGATATAGAATTGCTGTTGTCCGTCTGTCCTTCCGTCCGTCCGGTTCTATAACTTTGGTAATGCCTCATCCGATTTCAATAATGCTTAGTACGCACAACTGTTTTTTCCGGAATTAGATTTTGATCAATACTTTCTGATTGGCACCATCCATCAGCACTTTCAGTGCTTTTGATTTAGAGTGCTGTTAATGAACAATTTACTGTATTTTTTCAATTTTAAGATTAGTTATTTTCATTTACAATTGCATTACACACATGTATTAACATGTATATGAGTATGGAATACATAATATTAAAGTAATAATTACTGTTCAATTGTGTGGTCCTTCTTATTTTGAGGAGTACATATGCGTCGATCCATAGTCATTTTGAGGAGTATATATGCGTCGATCGATAGTTTTAAGTATCAAGAGAGGAATGATATGATGGATAGAAGTATCAAGATTGGAATGATATCATGGATATACGTATCAAGAGAGGAATGATATGATGGATAGAAGTATCAAGTTTGGAATGATATCATGGATATACGTATCAAGAGAGGAATGATATGATGGATAGAAGTATCAAGATTGGAATGATATCATGGATATACGTATCAAGAGAGGAATGATATGATGGATAGAAGTATCAAGATTGGTATGATATCATGGATATACGTATCAAGAGAGGAATGATATGATGGATAGACGTATCAAGAGAGGAATGATATGATGGATATACGTATCAAGAGAGGAATGATATTATGGATATACGTATCAAGAGAGGAATGGTATTATGGATAGACGTATCAAGAGAGGAATGATATGATGGATAGACGTATCAAGAGAGGAATGATATGATGGATATACGTATCAAAAGAGGAATGATATTATGGATATACGTATCAAGAGAGGAATGATATTATGGATAGAAGTATTAAGAGAGGGATGATATGATGGATAGACGTATCAAGATTGGAATGATATCATGGATATACGTATCAAGAGAGGAGTGATATGATGGATAGAAGTATCAAAAGAGGCATGATATCATCGATATACGTATCAAGAGAGGAATGATATGATGGATATACGTATCAAGAGAGGAATGATATTATGGATATACGTATCAAGAGACGTATCAAGAGAGGAATGATATGATGGATAGACGTATCAAGAGAGGAATGATATGATGGATAGACGTATCAAGAGAGGAATGATATGATGGATATACGTATCAAGAGAGGAATGATATGATGGATAGACGTATCAAGGGAGGAATGATATGATGGATATACGTATCAAGAGAGGAATGATATTATGGATATACGTATCAAGAGAGGAATGATATTATGGATATACGTATCAAGAGAGGAATGATATTATGGATAGACGTATCAAGAGAGGAATGTTATGATGGATAGACGTATCAAGAGAGGGATGATATGATGGATAGACGTATCAAGAGAGGAATGATATTATGGATAGAAGTATCAAGAGAGGGATGATATGATGGATAGACGTATCAAAAGTGGAATGATTTGATGGATAGACGTATCAAGAGAGGAATGATATGATGGATAGGCGTATCAAGAGAGGAATGATATGATGGATAGACGTATCAAGAGAGGAATGATATGATGGATAGAAGTATCAAGAGTGGAATGATATTATGGGTAGACGTATCAAGAGAGGAATGATATGATGGATAGACGTATCAAGAGAGGAATGATATGATGGATATACGTATCAAGAGAGGAATGATATGATGGATAGACGTATCAAGAGAGGAATGATATTATGGATAGAAGTATCAAGAGAGGGATGATATGATGGATAGACGTATCAAGAGAGGAATGATATGATGGATAGACGTATCAAGAGAGGAATGATATGATGGATAGACGTATCAAGAGAGGAATGATATGATGGATAGACGTATCAAGAGAGGAATGATATGATGGATAGACGTATCAAGGGAGGAATGATATGATGGATAGACGTATCAAGAGAGGAATGATATTATGGATAGAAGTATCAAGAGAGGGATGATATGATGGATGGACGTATCAAGAGAGGAATGATATGATGGATAGACATATCAAGAGAGGAATGATATGATGGATAGACATATCAAGAGAGGAATGATATGATGGATAGAAGTATCAAGAGAGGAATGATATGATGGATAGACGTATCAAGAGAGGAATGATATGATGGATATACGTATCAAGAGAGGAATGATATTATGGATATACGTATCAAGAGAGGAATGATATTATGGATATACGTATCAAGAGAGGAATGATATTATGGATAGACGTATCAAGAGAGGAATGTTATGATGGATAGACGTATCAAGAGAGGGATGATATGATGGATAGACGTATCAAGAGAGGAATGATATTATGGATAGAAGTATCAAGAGAGGGATGATATGATGGATAGACGTATCAAAAGTGGAATGATTTGATGGATAGACGTATCAAGAGAGGAATGATATGATGGATAGGCGTATCAAGAGAGGAATGATATGATGGATAGACGTATCAAGAGAGGAATGATATGATGGATAGAAGTATCAAGAGTGGAATGATATTATGGGTAGACGTATCAAGAGAGGAATGATATGATGGATATACGTATCAAGAGAGGAATGATATGATGGATAGACGTATCAAGAGAGGAATGATATTATGGATAGAAGTATCAAGAGAGGGATGATATGATGGATAGACGTATCAAGAGAGGAATGATATGATGGATAGACGTATCAAGAGAGGAATGATATGATGGATAGACATATCAAGAGAGGAATGATATGATGGATAGACGTATCAAGAGAGGAATGATATGATGGATAAACGTATCAAGAGAGGAATGATATGATGGATAGAAGTATCAAGAGTGGAATGATATTATGGGTAGACGTATCAAGAGAGGAATGATATGATGGATAGACGTATCAAGAGAGGAATGATATGATGGATATACGTATCAAGAGAGGAATGATATGATGGATATACGTATCAAGAGAGGAATGATATGACGGATAGACATATCAAGAGAGGAATGATATGATGGATAGACATATCAAGAGAGGAATGATATGATGGATAGAAGTATCAAGAGAGGAATGATATGATGGATAGAAGTATCAAGAGAGGAATGACATGATCGATAGAAGAATCAAGAGATGAATGACATGATGGATAGACGTATCAAGAGAGGAATGATATGATGGATAGAAGTATCAAGAGTGGAATGATATGATGGATGGACGTATCAAGAGAGGAATGATATGAGTTGCAGTTATTCCATTCCAATACTTGCGATTTCGTTCAGTTGCTCTTACGATGTCATCGCACTTACGATTTAATTTTTTTAGCGCACAATATGACCTATTTATGTGTCTACGTGCCGTAAAACACCATTTATTCATTTCATTTTGCTCCGTAAACATCCCGGACACATAAAGATCCCGGAAACATTGCCGCATTCTACACTGAGTAGACTGATCTATGAAAACGTCAAATCCACAGGCGAAACAGTAACCTCTGAACGTTCCAAAATATGTGTTTATACCATTCAAGTTTTTTAGACGAGTTCTCTCGGAATTCAAGTTGTAAAGCATGCTTATCACCACTTACATGAGTGACAGTCTGTTAACCATAGACATATATAAAACCCTTTAGGTCATACTACAACGATTCATTTTCCATAGACCTTATAGCTCTAAGCTCTGTACTGAGTTCCCTAATATAGGAAGCTATATTTTTTATAATTTGTTTTGAAAGTCCTATCTTAGTTTTATCAACAAACAAAAAAATACATAAGCCGTACGTTGAGTATGTTTTGAAAAAGCCGCTTGTGTCGGATGTTGCTGACCCACCTACTTGCATGTAGAAACATGAGGAAAATGTAATATACTTCTTTTTTACATTATGAATACATTGCACAAATGTTTGATTTAACCTTTATAAGTACTCTTTAAAAGTTGAATTTTAATTTTTTAGCAAGATTTTTTGGTTTGTTTACCTTGTCAACCAATCAAAATTAAGAGATTCTGTGTAATAGCTCCGAATTTACCTGGAACTTTTTCCTTGCCCGCTGATTGGTTGGTCATTGGTGTAGTCTGATCATATAAGGATCTGAATTAAGAAGTATTGGGAAAATGGTGATGAATGCGACTGAATGATTTTACCAGGAGTCCGGCTAGTTTATTTCTATCTCACATGAATTTACATAGGTCTGGATAAGGGCGTTTTCCAAAGCCCATTTAGCATATTGCGTGCGTCTGGCTATGTTTTGAATAACGTGAACGATTTGGCACTACAGATTGGCAATCTCCCCGATAACCTTATCCAGACCTACGTTAATTCAGTGCGACGTCAAATAATTGCCTTAATCAAAGCTCGTGGTGGGAATCATCCATTAAGAACACATAAAAACAATAAACTTTTTACCCTTACGTGTGATTTAGACATGGCTATGTTGCGGTCGCGGCAAATTATTCACAAACAAAATCCGATATGTTAAATAACACCACCTCATTAATACAGGCGTTTGTTCTTCTGCAAGTTCTAAAATTCTCTGACGAATCTCCATAGAAACCTGAGATTGTATGTTGACTTTGTCGGGAAATACATATTAACGTTAGAATGGTTCAAATTTAAATTCTCAAAATATACATACAACAACGAGGGTGCACACGACGCTATTGTATGTGCGCCATATGGGTTTACAGATGCACACAGCACTATTATGGATGCGCATGGCACTAGTATGGGTGCACACGGCTCAATTAACGGTGCATACGGCACTATTGTGTACACTAACGCTGAGGTGTACAAGTGTCTAAGTGTGCAGTGGCGGATGTTGACTTGCTATGAAACTTATATTGAAGCTGCATACGACTGACTTTTAGTGATTTATAATTGATTCTCTGTATATGTATCCTAGCACTGCTTACCGTATTGCGAAGCAATAGTCCGTAGAAATTGCTGAACCCAACCAGAAGACAAAGCTGCCGGCTCTATTTCATTGAGTTGTTAATGAGTAGTAATGTTAAGAGAGGCCCACTGTGCATTTTAAGGTTGGTGTACGTCAAATATGAATCGAGATTTTGTTTTGTATTACTTGCTATATGTTTGCATACCTGATATGGCTAGATAGAATGAAAATATACGCTCTTGGATCTGTTTACAATCTTGCCATACATGTAGCTATCTGTTATGCTAAAAATTCATTTTGACACCTCTTGTATACATTGTTAAAGATTTCAACAACATGGCGGTGTTTTTTAAAGAAATTGTCGTCTGCGCATGTCTGTTTCTAGGGTTCGGATGTACAAAGTAAAACGTAGGTTATGCAGGGTGGTGGTGTTGTTCAATGTTCAGCACCTCCAGCAATCGATTATACTTATCTTTTATTTTGGAATGAAAACCATTATATCTAGCAAATAAAAGGTAGGTAGTATAATGCGTTTATATTTTGTTATTTACACCACTATTGGTCAACTGATTTTTAAAGTCTCCCTACCCTAGAAAAATGAAATGTTCCGCCGTCGCCATTTTGGTTTTCGGCTGTCAATAAAATTACATGTAAACATGAAGGGTCAAAATGATTTTTTGGCTTTGCGAGGCTTAGAGGGCGGCTACGCGAAGATTGAAAACAGATTCAGGAACATCCGTTTTCATTCTATTCAATCATATCAGGTCTGAAAACATATAGAAAGTAATAAAACAAAATCTCGATTCATATTCGATGTCTAGAACCCTGAAATGCACAGTAGGAGAAGACTCATGTTGCTATCAAAACTGAACTTGATTGAGATAGCAGTAATTTAATGACAATCAATGCATATTGTATTACACTAATACTACGGAAAATATTTGTTTAAAGGAAACACGGACATCTTTATTTAAAGGAACACACAGACATCTTTATTTAAAAGAAAACATGGACATTTTTATTTAAAGGAACACACAGACATCTTTATTAAAATGAACACACGGAAATCTTTGTTTAAAGGTACACGGACATCTTCATTTAAAGGAACATACAGACATCTTTATTTAATGGAATACACGGACATCTTTATTTAAAGGAACACACGGACATCTTTATTTAAAGGAACACACATACATCTTTATTTAAAGTAACACACTGACATCTTTAGTTAAAGTAACACGCGGACATTTTTATTTAAAGCAACACACGGACATCTTTATTTAAAGGAACAAACATTCACAATTATTTAATTGGAACACACGGCCAGCTTTATTTAAAAGAATACAGGGACATCTTTGTTCAAAGGAACACAGGGACATCTTAGTTTAGAAGAAAACACGGACATCTTTATTTAAAGTAACACACAGACATCTTTATTAAAATGAACACACAGACATCTTTGTTTAAATCAACACACAGACAACTTTGTTTAAAAGAAAACAGGGACATCTTGTACAAAGGAACACACGGACAGCTTTGTTTAAAGGAACACACAGACATCTTTGTTTAAAGGAACAAACGGAAATCTTTATTTAAAAGAACACAGGGACATCTTTTTTAAAGGAAAACACGGACATATTTATTAAAAAGAACTCACGGGCATTTTTGTTTAAAGGAACAAACGGACATCTTTGTTTAACGGAACACACGGACATCTTTATTTAAAGGACACACGGACAGCTTTATTTAAAGGAACAAAGGGACAGCTTTCTTTAAAGGAACACACGGACGTCTTTGTTTAACGGAACACAGAGACATCTTTGTTTAAAGGAACACACGGACATCTTTGTTTAACGAAACACACGGACATCTTTATTTAAAGGACACACGGACAGCTTTATTTAAAGGAACACAGGGGCAGCTTTCTTAAAGGAAAACAGGGACATCTTTGTATCAAGGAACATACAGACATCTTTGTTTAAACGAATACACGGACATCTTTATTTAAAGGAACACACGGACAGCTTTGTTTCATGGAACATACAGACATCTTTGTTTAAAGGAATACACGGACATCTTTAATTAAAGGAACACACGGACAGCTTTATTTAAAGGAACACACGGACATCTTAGTTTAGAAGACAACACGGACATCTTTATTTAAATGAACACACAGACATCTTTGTTTAAAGGAAAACACGGACATCTTGTACAAAGGAACTTACAGACAGCTTTGTTTAAAGGAACACAAAAACATCTTTGTTTAAAGGAACAAACAAACATCTTTGTTTAAAGGAACATACGGACATCTTTATTTAAAGGAACCCACGGACAGCTTTGTTTAAAGGAACACAAGGACATCTTTGTTTCACGGAACATACAGACATCTTTGTTTAAAGGAATACACGGACATCTTTATTTAAAGGAACACACGGACAGCTTTATTTAAAGGAACACACGGAAATCTTAGTTAAGAAGACAATACGGACATCTTTATTAAAAGTAACACACATACATCTCTATTTAAAGGAATACACGGTCATTTTTATTAAAAGTAACACACATACATCTCTATTTAAAGGAATACACGGTCATCTTAATTAAAAGTAACACACATGCATCTCTATTTAAAGGAATACACGGTCATCTTTATTAAAAGTAACACACATACATATCTATTTAAAGGAATACACGGTGGTCATCTTTATTAAAAATAACACACCTACATCTCTATTTAAAGGAATACACGGAAATCTTTATTAAAAGTAACACACATACATCTCTATTTAAAGGAATACACGGTCATCTTTATTAAAAGTAACACACATACATATCTATTTAAAGGAATACACGGTGGTCATCTTTATTAAAAATAACACACCTACATCTCTATTTAAAGGAATACACGGAAATCTTTATTAAAAGTAACACACATACATCTCTATTTAAAGGAATAAACGGACATCTTTATTAAAAGTAACATACATACAGCTCTATTTAAAGGAATACACGGTCATCTTTATTAAAAGTAACACACATACATCTCTATTTAAAGGAATACAGGGATATCTTTATTAAAAATAACACACATACATCTCTATTTAAAGGAATAAACGGTCAACTTTATTAAAAGTAATACACATACATCTCTATTTAAAGGAATACATGGTCATCTTTATTAAAAGTTACACACAGACATCTCTATTTAAAGGAATACACGGTCATCTTTATTAAAAGTAACACAGATACATCTCTATTTAAAGGAATACACGGACATCTTTATTAAAAGTAACACACATACATCTCTATTTAAAGGAATACACGGACATCTGTATTAAAGTTACACACATACATCTCTATTTAAAGGAATACACGGACATCTTTATTAAAAGTAACACACATACATCTCTATTTAAAGGAATACACGGTCATCTTTATTAAAAGTAACACACATACATCTCTATTTAAAGGAACACACGGTCATCTTTATTAAAAGTAACACACATACATCTCTATTTAAAGGAACACACGGTCATCTTTATTAAAAGTAACACACATGCATCTCTATTTAAAGGAATACACGGTCATCTTTATTTAAAGTAACACACATGCATCTCTATTTAAAGGAATACACGGACATCTTTATTTAAAGTAACAAACATACATCTCTATTTAAAGGAATACACGGTAATCTTTATGAAAAGTAACACATACATCTCTATTCAAAGGAACACACGTTCATCTTTATTAAAAGTAACACATACATCTCTATTTAAAGGAATACACGGTCATCTTTATTTATTTAAAGTAACACACATACATCTCTATTTAAAGGAATACACAGTCATCTCTATAAAAAGTAACATACATACATCTCTATTTAAAGGAATACACGGTCATCTTTATTAAAAGTAACACACATACATCTCTATTTAAAGGAATACACGGTCATCTTTATTAAAAGTAACACACATACATCTCTATTTAAAGGAATACACGGACATCTTTATTAAAAGTAACACACATACATCTCTATTTAAAGAAATACACGGACATCTTTATTAAAAGTAACACACATACATCTCTATTTAAAGGAATACACTGACATCTTTATTAAAAGTAACACACATATATCTTTATTTAAAGGAATACACGGACAGCTTTATTAAAAGAAACACTCATACATCTCTATTTAAAGGAATACACGGACAGCTTTATTAAAAGAAACACTCATACATCTCTTTTAAAAGGAATACACGGACATGTTTATTAAAAGTAACACACATACATCTCTATTTAAAGGAATACACGGACATCTTAATTAAAAGTAACACACATACATCTCTATTTAAAGGAATACACGGACAGCTTTATTAAAAGAAACACATATACATCTCTATTTAAAGAAATACACGGACATCTTTATTAAAAGTAACACACATACATCTCTATTTAAAGGAATAAACAGTAATCTTTATTCAAAGAAACACACATACATCTCTATTTAAAGGAATACACGGACATCTTTATTAAAAGTAACACACATGCATCTCTATTTAAAAGAAGACACGGTCATCTTTCTTTATTAAAAGTAACACACATACATCTCTATTTAAAGGAATAGACGGTCATCTTTATTAAAAGTAACACACATACATCTCTATTTAAAGGAATACACGGACATCTTTATTAAAAGTAACACACATGCATCTTTTTTAAAAGAATACAGGGTCATCTTTCTTTATTTAAAGTAACACACATACATCTCTATTTAAAGGAATACACGGACATCTTTATTCAATGTAACACACATGCATCTCTATTTAAAGGAATACACGGTCATCTTTATTAAAAGTAACACACATACATCTCTATTTAAAGGAATACACGGACATCTTTTTTAAAAGTAACACACATGCATCTCTATTTAAAGGAATACACGGTCATCTTTATTAAAAGTAACACACATACATCTCTATTTAAAGGAATACACGGTCATCTTTCTTTATTAAAAGTAACACACATACATCTCTATTTAAAGAAATACACGGACATCTTTATTAAAAGTAACCCACATGCATCTCTTTTTAAAAGAATACAGGGTCATCTTTCTTTATTTAAAGTAACACACATACATCTCTATTCAAAGGAATACACGGTCATCTTTATTAAAAGTAACACACATACATCTCTATTTAAAGGAATACACGGACATCTTCATTAAAAGTAACAAACATACATCTCTATTTAAAGGAATACACGGTCATCTTTATTAAAAGTAACACACATACATCTCTATTTAAAGGGATACAAGGTCATCTTTATTAAAAGTTACACACATACATCTCTATTTAAAGGAATACACGGTCATCTTTCTTTATTAAAAGTAACACACATACATCTCTATTTAAAGGAATACACGGACATCTTTATTAAAAGTAACACACATACATCTCTATTTAAAGGAAAACACGATTATCTTTATTAAAAGTAACACACATACATCTCTATTTAAAGGAATACACGGTCATCTTTCTTTATTTAAAGTAACACACATACATCTTTATTTAAAGGAATACACGGTCATCTTTATTAAAAGTAACACACATACATCTCTATTTAAAGGAATACACGGACATCTTTATTAAAAGTAACAAACATACATCTCTATTTAAAGGAATACACGGTCATCTTTATTAAAAGTAACACACAGACATCTCTACTTAAAGGAACAAACGGTCATCTTTATTAAAAGTTACACACAGACATCTCTATTTAAATGAATACACGGTCATCTTTATTAAAAGTAACATATATACAGCTCTATTTAAAGGAATACACGGACATCTTTATTAAAAGTAACACACATACATCTCTATTTAAAGGAATACACGGACATCTTTATTAAAAGTAACACACATACATCTTTATTTAAAGGAATACACGGACATCTTTATTAAAAGTAACACACATACATCTCTATTAAAAGGAATACACAGTCATCTTTATTAAAAGTAACACACATACATCTGTATTTAAAGGAATACACAGTCATATTTATTAAAAGTTAATGCAGATACCTTAATTTAAATGAATACACGGTCATCTTAATTAAAAGTAACACACATACAGCTCTATTTAAATGAATACACGGTCATCTTAATTAAAAGTAACACACATACATCTCTATTTAAAGGAATACAAGGTCATCTTAATTAAAAGTAACATACATACAGCTCTATTTGAAGGAATACACAGTCATCTCTATAAAAAGTAACATACATACAGCTCTATTTAAAGGAATACACGGTCATCTTTATTAAAAGTAACACACATACATCTCTATTTAAAGGAATACACGGACATCTTTATTAAAAGTAACACACATACATCTCTATTTAAAGGAATACACGGTCATCTTAATTAAAAGTAACATACATACATCTCTATTTAAAGGAATACACGGTCATCTTAATTAAAAGTAATATACATACAGCTCTATTTAAAGGAATACACAGTCATCTCTATAAAAAGTAACATACATACAGCTCTATTTAAAGGAATACACGGTCATCTTTATTAAAAGTAACACACATACATCTCTATTTAAAGGAATACACGGACATCTTTATTAAAAGTAACACACATACATCTCTATTTAAAGGAATACACGGTCATCTTAATTAAAAGAAACATACATACAGCTCTATTTAAAGGAATACACGGTCATCTTAATTAAAAGTAACATACACACAGCTCTATTTAAAGGAATACACGGACATCTTTATTAAAAGTAACACACATACATCTCTATTTAAAGGAATACACGGTCATCTTAATTAAAAGTAACATACATACAGCTCTATTTAAAGGAATACACGGTCATCTTAATTAAAAGTAACATACACACAGCTCTATTTAAAGGAATACACGGACATCTTTATTAAAAGTAACACACATACATCTATATTTAAAGGAATACACTGTCATCTTAATTAAAAGTAACATACATACATCTCTATTTAAAGGAATACACGGATATCTTTATTAAAAGTAACACACATACATCTCTATTTAAAGGAATAAACGGTCATCTTTATTAAAAGTAATACACACACATCTCTATTTAAAGGAATACACGGTCATCTTTATTAAAAGTAACATACATACATCTCTATTTAAAGGAATACACGGACATCTTTATTAAAAGTAACACACATACATCTCTATTTAAAGGAATGCACGGTCATCTTTATTTAAAGTAACACACATACATCTCTATTTAAAGGAATACACGGTCATCTTTAATAAAAGTAACACACATACATCTCTATTTAAAGGAACACACGGTCATCTTTATTAAAAGTAACACACATGCATCTCTATTTAAAGGAATACACGGTCATCTTTCTTTATTTAAAGTAACACACATACATCTCTATTTAAAGGAATAAACGGACAGCTTTATTAAAAAAAACACTCATACATCTCTTTTAAAAGGAATACACGGTCATCTTTATTAAAAGTAACATACATACATCTCTATTTAAAGGAATACACGGACATCTTTATTAAAAGTAACACACATACATCTCTATTTAAAGGAATACACGGACATCTTTATTAAAAGTAACACACATACATCTCTTTTTAAAGGAATACACGGACATCTTTATTAAAAGTTACATACATACATCTCTATTTAAAGGAATACACGGACAGCTTTATTAAAAGAAACACATATACATCTCTATTTAAAGAAATACACGGACATCTTTATTAAAAGTAACACACATACATCTCTATTGAAAGGAATACACGGACATCTTTATTAAAAGTAACACAAATACATCTCTATTGAAAGGAATACACGGTCATCTTTATTAAAAGTAACACACATACATCTCTATTTAAAGGAACACACGGTCATCTTTATTAAAAGTAACACACATGCATCTCTATTTAAAGAAATACACGGTCATCTTTATTTTAAGGAACACACATACATCTCTATTTAAAGGAATACACGGTCATCTGTATTCAATGTAACACACATACATCTCTATTTAAAGGAATACACGGTCATCTTTATTTAAAGTAACACACATACATCTCTATTTAAAGAAATACACGGTCATCTTTATTAAAAGTAACACACAGACATCTCTATTTAAAGGAATACACGGTCATCTTTATTAAAAGTAACACACATGCATCTCTATTGAAAGGAATACACGGTCATCTTTATTAAAAGTAACACACATGCATCTCTATTGAAAGGAATACATGGACATCTTTATTTAAAGTAACACACATACATCTCTATTTAAAGGAATACACGGTCATCTTTATTAAAAGTAACACATACATCTCTATTTAAAGGAATACACGGTCATCTTTATTAAAATAACACACATACATCTCTATTTAAAGGAATACACGGTCATCTTTATTAAAAGTAACAAACATACATCTCTATTTAAAGGAATACACGGTCATCTTTATTAAAAGTAACATACAAACAGCTCTATTTAAAGGAATACACGGTGGTCATCTTTATTAAAAGTAACACACGTACATCTCTATTTAAAGGAATACACGGTCATCCTTATTAAAATAACACACATACATCTCTATTTAAAGGAATACACGGTCTTCTTTATTAAAAGTAACACACATACATCTCTATTGAATGGAATACACGGACATCTTTATTAAAAGTAACACACATTCATCTCTATTGAAAGGAATACACGGTCATCTTTATTAAAAGTTACACACATACATCTCTATTTAAAGGAATACACGGTCATCCTTATTAAAATAACACACATACATCTCTATTTAAAGGAATACACGGACATCTTTATTAAAAGTAACATACATACATCTCTATTTAAAGGAATACAGGGTCATCTTTATTAAAAGTAACACACATACATCTCTATTTAAAGGAATACACGGTCATCTTTATTAAAAGTAACATACATACATCTCTATTTAAAGGAATACACGGTCATCTTTATTAAAAGTAACACATACATCTCTATTTAAAGGAATACACGGTCATCTTTATTAAAAGTAACATACAAACAGCTCTATTTAAAGGAATACACGGTGGTCATCTTTATTAAAAGTAACACACGTACATCTCTATTTAAAGGAATACACGGTCGTCCTTATTAAAATAACACACATACATCTCTATTTAAAGGAATACACGGTCTTCTTTATTAAAAGTAACACACATACATCTCTATTGAAAGGAATACACGGACATCTTTATTAAAAGTAACACACATACATCTCTATTGAAAGGAATACACGGTCATCTTTATTAAAAGTAACACACATACATCTCTATTTAAAGGAATACACGGTCATCCTTATTAAAATAACACACATACATCTCTATTTAAAGGAATACACGGTCTTCTTTATTAAAAGTAACACACATACATCTCTATTTAAAGGAATACACGGTCATCTTTATTAAAAGTAACACACTGACATCTCTATTTAAAGAATACACGGTCATCTTTATTCAATGTAACACACATACATCTCTATTTAAAGGAATACACGGACATCCTTATTAAAATAACACACATACTTCTCTATTTAAAGGAATACACGGTCATCTTTATTAAAAGTAACACACAAACATCTCTATTTAAAGGAATACACGGTCATCTTTATTAAAATAACACACATACATCTCTATTTAAAGGAATACACGGTCATCTTTATTAAAAGTAACACACATACATCTCTATTTAAAGGAATACACGGTCATCTTTATTAAAAGTAACAGACGTACATCTCTATTTAAAGGAATACACGGTCATCCTTATTAAAATAACACACATACATCTCTATTTAAAGGAATACACGGTCATCCTTATTAAAATAACACACATACATCTCTATTTAAAGGAATACACGGTCATCTTTATTAAAAGTAACAAACATACATCTCTATTTAAAGGAATACACGGTCATCTTTATTAAAAGTAACATACAAACAGCTCTATTTAAAGGAATACACGGTGGTCATCTTTATTAAAAGTAACACACGTACATCTCTATTTAAAGGAATACACGGTCATCCTTATTAAAATAACACACATACATCTCTATTTAAAGGAATACACGGTCTTCTTTATTAAAAGTAACACACATACATCTCTATTGAAAGGAATACACGGACATCTTTATTAAAAGTAACACACATTCATCTCTATTGAAAGGAATACACGGTCATCTTTATTAAAAGTTACACACATACATCTCTATTTAAAGGAATACACGGTCATCCTTATTAAAATAACACACATACATCTCTATTTAAAGGAATACACGGACATCTTTATTAAAAGTAACATACATACATCTCTATTTAAAGGAATACAGGGTCATCTTTATTAAAAGTAACACACATACATCTCTATTTAAAGGAATACACGGTCATCTTTATTAAAAGTAACATACATACATCTCTATTTAAAGGAATACACGGTCATCTTTATTAAAAGTAACACATACATCTCTATTTAAAGGAATACACGGTCATCTTTATTAAAAGTAACATACAAACAGCTCTATTTAAAGGAATACACGGTGGTCATCTTTATTAAAAGTAACACACGTACATCTCTATTTAAAGGAATACACGGTCATCCTTATTAAAATAACACACATACATCTCTATTTAAAGGAATACACGGTCTTCTTTATTAAAAGTAACACACAAACATCTCTATTGAAAGGAATACACGGACATCTTTATTAAAAGTAACACACATACATCTCTATTGAAAGGAATACACGGTCATCTTTATTAAAAGTAACACACATACATCTCTATTTAAAGGAATACACGGTCATCCTTATTAAAATAACACACATACATCTCTATTTAAAGGAATACACGGTCTTCTTTATTAAAAGTAACACACATACATCTCTATTTAAAGGAATACACGGTCATCTTTATTAAAAGTAACACACTGACATCTCTATTTAAAGAATACACGGTCATCTTTATTCAATGTAACACACATACATCTCTATTTAAAGGAATACACGGACATCCTTATTAAAATAACACACATACATCTCTATTTAAAGGAATACACGGTCATCTTTATTAAAAGTAACACACATACATCTCTATTTAAAGGAATACACGGTCATCTTTATTAAAATAACACACATACATCTCTATTTAAAGGAATACACGGTCATCTTTATTAAAAGTAACACACATACATCTCTATTTAAAGGAATACACGGTCATCTTTATTAAAAGTAACAGACGTACATCTCTATTTAAAGGAATACACGGTCATCCTTATTAAAATAACACACATACATCTCTATTTAAAGGAATACACGGTCTTCTTTATTAAAAGTAACACACATACATCTCTATTGAAAGGAATACACGGTCATCTTTATTAAAAGTAACACACTGACATCTCTATTTAAAGAATACACGGTCATCTTTATTCAATGTAACACACATACATCTCTATTTAAAGGAATACACGGACATCTTTATTAAAAGTAACACACGTACATCTCTATTTAAAGAAATACACGGTCATCCTTATTAAAATAACACACATACATCTCTATTTAAAGGAATACACGGTCTTTTTTATTAAAAGTAACACACATACATCTCTATTTAAAGGAATACACGGTCATCTTTATTAAAAGTAACACACTGACATCTCTATTTAAAGAATACACGGTCATCTTTATTCAATGTAACACACATACATCTCTATTTAAAGGAATACACGGACATCCTTATTAAAAGTAACACATATACATCTCTATTTAAAGGAATACACGGACATCTTTATTAAAAGTAACACACATACATCTCTATTTAAAGGAACACACGGTCATCTTTATTAAAAGTAACACACATGCATCTCTATTTAAAGAAATACACGATCATCTTTCTTTATTCAATGTAACACACATACATCTCTATTTAAAGGAATACACGGTCATCTTTATTAAAAGTAACACACATACATCTCTATTTAAAGGAATACACGGACATCTTTATTAAAAGTAACACACATACATCTCTATTTAAAGGAACGCACGGTCATCTTTATTAAAAGTAACACACATGCATCTCTATTTAAAGGAATACACGATCATCTTTCTTTAATCAATGTAACACACATACATCTCTATTTAAAGGAATACACGGTCATCTTTATTAAAAGTAACACACATACATCTCTATTTAAAGGAACACACGGTCATCTTTATTAAAAGTAACACACATGCATCTCTATTTAAAGGAATACACGATCATCTTTCTTTATTCAATGTAACACACATACATCTCTATTTAAAGGAATACACGGTCATCTTTATTAAAAGTAACACACATACATCTCTATTTAAAGGAACACACGGTCATCTTTATTAAAAGTAACACACATGCATCTCTATTTAAAGGAATACACGGTCATCTTTCTTTATTTAAAGTAACACACATACATATCTATTTAACGGAATACACGGTCATCTTTATTTAAAGGATGGACATCTTTATTTAAAGGAACACACGGACATCTTTAGTGAAAGGAAGACACAAACATCGTTATTTAATCGAAGTAACACACATACATCTCTATTTAAAGGAATACACGGTCATCTTTATTAAAAGTAACACACATACATCTCTATTTAACGGAATACACGGTCATCTTTATTTAAAGGATGGACATCTTTATTTAAAGGAACACACGGACATCTTTAGTGAAAGGAAGACACAAACATCGTTATTTAATCGAACTCACGGACATTTTTGCTTTAAAGAAAACGCAGACATCTTTATTTAAAGGAACTCACGGACATCTTTGTTTAAATGAAGACACAGAATTCTTTGTTTGAAACGTGCCTTGTCCCTTTATTTTTTCTATGCATGTTGCATATTTCAAAATCAATATTAACCATTGTTTAATAGTAATAGCAGTTGTTTATTGCATTGCACTATGCTGTATTTAAACCTGTGGTAGAATTAATTACGAACCTTTAACGAACATGTATGCTCCAAATTTACTGATTTAAATGCAAGCAAGTTCAAAGTCAAAATGATACTCACTCTATTAACAAAATATACCTGAGTATTTTAAATGTTGATAAATAATTTTAGATTTCCGAGAGTCCCTTTAATAAATAGCATGTCCCCGAAGAATAAGCAAAGCCGCCCACGAATGGCTCCATCTAGCGTGTTCGATGTATGGATGAAACATTCCGTGTAAATATTGTATTTATCTGATGTCGATACAGCCAAGGCAGCGCGTGGGAGTTCTTGTTATTGAACTGTTATTGTTAATGTCGACAAACATTGAACTTGATTTTTTCAGAGATAATATTTATTTTGTTTTGTAGTATGTCCATTTCATCTGTCTGTCATATTCTAAATTCCAATAACTGGTAGTTAAAGTACACCATTTATTCTGACAGATGTTATTTTCAATTAAACGATTGACACCTGTGCAAATACAAAAGGAATTTCAATGGCCATGCTACAATTATATTCTCCTTTCTTTATTTGTGTTATTACTTCTATTGAAACATATAATCAGTTAAAACATAAAGTGTGCATATCTATGTTTGGAAATATTCAAAAGGTTGAAATGACAAATTTAACAAAACAAGATTTAAAAAATACATGTTCCTGCAAGAGCAGAGTTTGGGTTCCCCAAAGTCAAAAGAGCGCAAAACGAAAGTTGCAAAATGCATGAAGTCAAATGGGAAAATACAACAAACAGTTATTTTGTTAATTGTTGGTTTTCTGGAATTTCTCTTGAATGTCACACTTTTAACTTCTTCTGGAACATTAAGTTACGATGTGTGAACATATACTCAGTTGCAAAAGAAACTGGACACTTTAAACATTTTACTTTACACCCTAACCTCTTTATCAAGCGACAGTCCCTTAATGATTCGACCTATTGAAAAATAAATGACAACATGATATTGGCAAAAGAATGATAAAAACTTTGGTACCAAACATGGCATATTCATTTTGAAATTTGTCAATTTAATTCTAAAAAAACTTTATACAATTAAATCTAAACAAAACTCAGTGTCCACTTTCTTTTGTAAAGGAGTATATATGTACAGTATTGTCATATTCGTACGAGGTTGATTATGTGAATGTGAGTGCACACTATCTTTTTTGATCAGTATACATTTAAAGTTCTCCTGCCATGTTCTATTTCATGAACATGTTTATGTTTATTTAAATCGAAATCAGTACACAACAATAGTTATTTACAATTCACAAGTTGCAATAGCTGTGAAAAGCGAGAATAAGGTTTGATATGATGACGTAGAAAACGTTGAACAGGTAAATTAATCCACAGGTAAATTAATTTATCAGTTATCTGGCAATAGTTGTGCAGCTTCTTTTAAATTCAGATTTACTTCATTTCCCCGTGCACTCACGCAGTGATAAAAGTAGTATCTACGTCATGCAAATAATAATTATTTTTACATAGAACTTAGTAGCGGTTTTAAATATATGTTTTTCTCCGGGACTATCAAGAAATGTTCATATGATGTTGAAGAGTTAAATTTGTTAATTGATAAAACTACAAAAAGGGTGGCCATTCATCTTTAATACACTGTAGGGCAATACAGTTAAGATATTATTATGTTAGCAATAGAATCGTCTTGATATGAATGCGCACACACGCACGTACGAACGCACGCTCGCATGCATGCTCACTCAAAAATAAAATTAAAACAGTTCGACGTTAAAACATATCCACTATCGTTAACAAGGGCTTATCATCAGTACCTGTAACAACGCACTTTGCAAAAACGATATTTCAAATATCATCCTCGTAACAAAACTATGTTGGCAATGTAGTACAGCTTTGTAATACGGTACAAAATACAACAAATTGCGATGCTTTTTGCATTAAATATTGATTATGCTACGCGTTTTGTAATAAATCATTTATTACATGATATTTGCCATGTCTCTCTCTTTAATCATCTTATTAGTATTAAATGCCAGGAATAATATTTACTTAATAGATGATTATATAGAGACAAATGACAAATTGCATGTAATAAACGTAATGTTGACGAAAAAGGAGAGACAAAACACACGTATACACGCACACTCTCTCACACACGTATACACGCACACTCTCTCACACACGTATACACGCACACTCTCTCACACACGTATACACGCACACTCTCTCACACACGTATACACGCACACTCTCTCACACACGTATACACGCACACTCTCTCACACACGTATACACGCACACTCTCTCACACACGTATACACGCACACTCTCTCACACACGTATACACGCACACTCTCTCACACACGTATACACGCACACTCTCTCACACACGTATACACGCACACTCTCTCACACACGTATACACGCACACTCTCTCACACACGTAAGTCACTTTTTCGAGGTCACATGCTTCTTATATTTAACTTTTGTGTCTAGGTAACTTTCTGGACCTTTCAAACTTTTGCCTTTCAAACTTTTGCTATTCTTTGGAAATACTAGTGCACAGCAATATGACATAGGAATTGCGGATGTGACTTTCACCAGCTAAGCAAAGGACAGATAACTTATTATCTTTTGCCTTCAAGTTTTGCGCTTAGGTGACTCTCTTGGGAACTGTACGAACGAGACTTTTCAAACGTCGATTATAGTTGTATCTTTCGTAGTACTACTACATCGCAACGTGACCTTCATCAGATAATAAAAGGACAGATAACTGATTGCATTCAAAGTGCTTCGATCACTTTCTCGGGAACTGTATGCGATACATATATCAAACGTTGTTAGTTTTTGTATCGTATGTATCACTTCTCAACATTGCACAGATGACTTCCAGGCAGATAAGTTAATAAACCTTAGGTTCACTCACTCTCACCGACCACATGCAGACTATATTTAAAACTTAGCTTAGGCGTGTATGTATATTTATTTGATTCAGTGAGAAAAACATATTTTACAAAATATTACACATATATTATAGGACATATAGGTAACATAAAATATACATATATAAAGCATATAGGCATCTCTGAGCAAAATTGGATTGTACCCTGCCTAAATTGGTTTACTAGTCACCATCTTATAATTGCATTACATAGATAAAGAAATATTTTAAATTGATATCTGAAATAAGAAAAGGTTCGTGCATATTTATACAAATATGGTAATATGAGGATCATGCTGTCATACCCGGAGTTCTGTAAACTCAGTGAGATACATATTTAAATAATGAGAAAACAAAAAACAATGAAGTAATTTAAAAAGTAAAATATAGTATTGTACGAGTGCTTATATAATGTGAATATTAATAGTGATCCACCACGGATTTTTAATAGTTATTAATTCTTGCAATTCAACTGCTGACTACTTTAACTTAGTTTGTCTACCAGACAACAGATGTCAATTTTATGTCATCGGTAGTGCATATTTTTGGATAAAAAGTTTCCTTCTATGAGCTTGATCTACTTTATTTTATATATATAATATCATTTCTGTTTTTAAACGAATGGACTTAAATGCCAGATATCAGCAAAATGAAAACTCATCTGGTTTTTGTTATTCAAAGTTTAACTGTAGGCGTAACGTTTTTTATCCACGGATTTCTTAGTGCCTCCGTGGCCGGGATAGTAAAGATGTTGCGTCTAAAACGTTCTCTCCTTTTACCGCTACGGGTTCGAATCCCAATGGGAGCTCGACTTGTCAAGTGAAAAAGAGTGGATTCTTACATCACACGACGCCGCCACCCGACACAGTCATATCAATTCAAACATGAATAGTGCATCTTTAATAGCGCCCAATAATTAGTGCAATGTATTAAGTGAGACAGCTACGATTCTCACGGATAGCGGGAGGTATAGAGTTCTGGTTCTACTCAGGAAAAATAAGTGGTGTGCCTTTACCACAAAAGTAATCGACCGTCATATATGGCCTAACTTTTTCTAAAATGACGCAAACCACCATGCATTCCAACAAACAAACAAATCGAATAGTCCTTGGTTCTTTAACGTGCTAGGAGAAACGCGGCTGCCAGGTTAACGTCACGATCCGACGGAATAAAACAATTATGCGTATTACCCACGGACACACAGAAAAAAAGAAATAATAGGTATTCGTTGAAAAAACATGTTAAACTATTGACACATTAGTAAATTAAATGTTCATTAACTTGTAGCTTATAAAACACAACATAATTCGATAATAAATATAACACAGCTACCATTATTGCATATTTACTAAATAGAAACAAGATGTTTTGACACAAATCGTGGGGTTGAACTCCCACCCGACACGAAAATTACACTCGCGAATAATAATAGAAGAGAGCGTAACCATTGAGCTACACAGGAAAAGATATGTCATTAAGTATATCATTTGATCAATACCTAATGCACTAATTGATTTCACGTGAGCAACAGAAATATAAATATTGCGGTCCCATCAGAGAAGTGTATAAACAATAAATAAAGCCTCTTTTATTTTCAAATTCACGAATTAATTATTACATACTTATTTGGGTCTATGCTCATGTTTTCATGTATACATTCCTCTGAATAAAAATCAGACGGTTATTAGATTATGCTCAATATATACTTTACTTACGGACAGTTCCCCTTTTACAGTTTAATGATTGCTGGAAAGCACGTACACGTAAACAATTCAAGCTCGAGGCCAAATATTAAATGATTTCTTACCAATGCATTTTTAATAACGTGATGCTGGTTGACCATATAATTATTTGATAGAGCAGATTGTCCAACTGAATGACAAAGGGACAAACATTTTTCATTCTTCAATTCCAGACAATCCAATTTCAATAGTATGGCTTGCGTTCGTACAAATACACGTGTATTCTATTACATTCGTGACAATCATGTTTTCCAAATGTACTTTCAATCCAGCATTGGCATTTATGTCACAATAATATCCTAAAAGACCGTCCATACTTAGTACTTAAACAACCAATTGATTATTCATACTATGTGTTTGACATAATGACGCCCTGTAAAAAACCGTCACCTACATGCATCGATTTTCAGCATATGATGACAACACTGTCGTAAAAGTGTCGCTAAATTGTCAGAAAAAATAATATTTTGACGATAACAAACGTGTTCATGAGTATCAATCGAAATAATCACGAGGAAATCCATAATATTTATTTTTTGCTGATTGATTTTATCAAGTAATTGAGGCGCGAAATGGAGCATTAATGTCGTGTTCCCATGTCTGTTTTAGAGATGTGGTTGTCTTTTTTATAATACAAATACAAACACTTTTATTCAGTATTAAACAGGCAGTACAATGTGTATAGGCTACACAATATAAATGCAATATATATGGGATCTTTAACGAGTTCCCGGAGGCTTCGGGTTCAATCCTCCGTGGTGCTACTGAGTTTCGTCGGTGTGTTCTTGGGCAACACACTTTCCATTAGCCTCGGAGGGCTGGCGTGGCGCAGTCGGTAGCGCGGCGGATTTGTAACCGGAGGCCCCGGGTTCAATCCTCCGTGGTGCCACTGAGTTCCGTCGGTGTGTTCTTGGGCAAGACACTTTCCCTTAGCCTCGTCCGTCTGATGGGGACGTAAACCGGGCGGTCCCGTGTATCGGTCTATCCTCCGAGCACGTTAAAGAACCATAGGAATCTATTCGATAATAAGAGTAGGGCAGGTTCCCGGATTCCTATGTATCCTTCCCCACTCTCTCTGGGGCGGCTGTAAATAACCTATACTGTGTTGATGAGCCGCTAAACAACATTCAATTCAATTCCATTAGCCTCGTCCGTCGGATGGGGACGTAAACAGGGCGGTCCCGTGTATCTGTCTATCCTCCGAGCACGTTAAAGAACCATAGGAATCTATTCGATAATAAGAGTAGGTCACGGTTCCCGGATTCCTATGTATCCTTCCCCTCTCTCTGGGGCGGCTCTAAATAACCTATACTGTGTTGATGAGCCGTTAAACATCATTCAATTCAATTAAACGAGTTCCCATTTTATATACAATTTATGAAACGATTTATGAATTATATTTATTTTTACGAGGGAGGGGTACGAGGATTACGAGGGAGGGATACGATGATAGTACCGGATTAATAAATGCTGTCGCTAATTTTAATATTTTATAAAAACCAGGGAGTAAATATACTTAATCCCTGTAAATACTTCAATATTTGCGTTTGTCCGTTTCAGATTCTACACTATTAACTGTAACTGATAATTGTTTCAAGAAGCGTCCTCTGTATCTTAAGCCATCAGTTGTTTTCAGGAAAGATGCTTCACAATATATTAACATAATTGTAACACATACTGTACATGCATGACCATTCCCCCCCCCCACCAAAAAATATAATCTGTTACCACCACCACCCACCCACCCCACCACCCCTCCCCCCACCCACCCCACCACCCCTCCCCCCACCCACCACCAAAAAAAAAAGATATGTTACAATGCAAATGTGTATTACTAATTAAAATACCATGGTAACACGTAATTGCTATTGTATATCTCTTTTGTGTTTTTTTATTATTATTATTACCAATTGCACTTCATTATGTATTGCCCCGTGTGTTTGCAATATCACAAACACACCGTCACATTCATCCCATCCCACATCCCCTATTAATATTCATTTTGTCATTTTGGAATGTCTACTATAGAATTTGCAGCAACTCTGTAGTTCTGCAGGTAACAATGTTCTATTGTTTGGGGCGCTAGTTTGAGCCAAAGGTAGTTTGGACTTTTCAGACAAAATACAACTCGTACCTAAATAAGTTGTATATACGTGAAACAGAAATTTTTAGTGGTAAATAAAAATGCCTTACTTTTCAAAATCAGTTGAGAAATAAAAAAATCATGCGCGATTGCTGATTTTGATGGGGCATTTCCAATGCAAAATTCTGCTGCATGAAAAATTCTAAAAATACTTATTTTTAGAATTTTATCCGAAAAAGGTTTTAAATTGTTGGATATTCGTAAAGTAGGATAACCTAAAAGTTTTATTGCAAAATATGAAGGCTAACTGAAGTTATATGAAATTTCTTAATTTTCTGCTGTCTCATCAACAAAGAATTTACATGGGAAAAGCACCATCAAAAATCCGTTTGAGCTGCACAATATTTATTTCTCAACCGATTTTCAAAACTAAGGTGTTTTTTATTTACCACTAAAAATACCAGTTCTGATGATATATAATTGAGTTACGTATTATTTTAATAGGTCAAGCTTTTGCAGAAAAAACCTTTGGCTGAAACAAGAGCCCCGAACAATAGGCCCATTCTCCATATTTTATCTTGATGTAAATGGAGAATGAGCATGGCATGTTCATTCCTGTTAGGCACCATATAACATTACATGTGTTAGTGCGCTTTAAAACCCAATTCATTTCATTTTGTATTGTTATATGGTGAAACTAAAGTGATAAAAGAATTCTTATAATAAATAATTAACACCCTATGTGTCCGCATTTACGCAAAACAAACATCAGATATTGGTATAACGTGAAAATGAATATAAATCAAAAATATGAATAGACATGGTTTAGAAATTGAACCCTGTATATCCTCATATGGTAAAAAAAGCTATAAACGATATAACGTGCAATTAGCCGACAATTATTACCATATTACGAGGTATATTATTTCTGTGACAAGTGGACATTCCATCCATCGAGTTTGACCAATCAACACTGGACATTAATATATACATAATTTATAACATGTATGTTTGTATATGTTTTGGGATTACAGAGTAACGTCCAATATAGTTCCTGTAAATCATTGAACGTGTGAGCAAATTTCGACATTTTAGATTCGGATGTATTAAAATAATGTTATGAGTTTGTTTTGTAAAACAAAGTAGTCAGTGGATACTAATACACAATATTTGTATTACGTTGCATTATAAGAATAATGCATTTCCTCTGTTGAATGCATTCAACCAGCTCAGAATACCAAATTTAACTTAATAAAAAAGCAAATTAAAAATAATTTAAAAAAACTAATATGGAATTACGGAATCTAGTCACGTGGACGCTGGTGGCGTTAATCATGTTTGTACATTTTACTTCCGGTTGGATAAGATTTAGGACTCCGTTTTCCAGAAGGAACTTCCTAAAACAAACGGCTATGGAACGGTTGCAAAACTGTGCCGGAAAACCGGTAAGTGACACATTGTATATCCCACAAACACTCTAATAAAAGATTAACTTTCGTTTTCGAAAACAGACCATTCGAACGTTATAAACTGAAATTACACTTGTATTTAAAGGGAATGTAGCGACACAGCGACACAGCCAAACAAGCTGTGTTATTGAGAGTTATGAAAAACTTGGAAAAAGGTGAAAGAATTATCAAAATCGGATGATAAACAAAAAAGATATGACCATTTAAAGGTTGTTCTAAACGAATATGGGAGCCGCCATTATATCATTTAAAATGAAGAAAATCACTGCAAATGAACAGGTTTTTTACTGGTCATAGAAAGCATTATTGCCATTAAGTATTAGACATTTTTCATACAGTTGCTGTCATTTTTTCCCCTATAAATCAGTAAATTTTCATATTTATAAATATTCCATATATGGTCATTTAGAACCGTGATGTCATAGCTCTCATTCATTCATTCATTATCTTTATTTCCTCCTTACAGGAGATTTTGAAAACAATCACATATTACATACAATATACATAATTAACATAGTGAGAATTGAAAACTTATTATAATACATGTCAGTGACAAAACAAATCAATGGTGATTTTTACGCATACATATCCATATACAAACGTAATGCTAGTAACGCTCATTTGCTAATAAAAAAACTCAAAAAAAAACAACAACCACAGATTAACACATACGTTTCTTTTCTTTTTTTTAAGCTATGACTGAGACACAATTGGTGACATAATTAAATGCCACTTTTGTGAATATGTACATGTTAGGACAGCTTCTGTTTAGCAAGGACACACATCGGCCACTAATAACTTTCACCAGGAATGATTCATAGTCGCAAGACTCTAATTCATTTCTAGTTTCAAGTCCACAACTATTTTGAACTTCTTTGAGAAAGTTCAGTTTTATGGCACTGAACATTTCACACGCAGTTAGCGCGTGATACAAGGTATCGTTACACAGAAGAGTACAAACAGGGCATCTGCTCTCTGTCTTCTGAGGTGTATGAGCCCAAACTTTAGCAATAGCATGAGCACGGTAAAGATCAGAGTGAGATTTAGCTAATTTCCAAACGATTGATGGTTCAATTGAGGTATGAATTTTACGAAATAAGCAAAAATCGTTATCGGAAAATATACGGGATTGCCATAGTAAAGTTTCCTTTTGTTTGATAGCTTTAGATACTGACATCTTCCACGCTAATTTACTTGGGAGTTGTTGGTATTTTAACAAGTAGTCATAAACGATATATGTAAGCTCATAGTAATTCAGTACGTTACAAATATCTGGAATAAAGCCATACATACGGCGGTTCATGTTGGATATGTATAAAAGGTACCGTCTTAGGAACAACATATGAGAGATGGAATATGTTGGTAAGCTGAGTAGTTTGTGAAGAAACATTAACTTTCTTTTATTAATTTCAGAAGTTATACGAAATAGGCCAACCATTGCCTCACACATATCAGATCTTGTATTTACATAAAAAGCTTGTATTTTCTTTACAACAAAATGTTGTAGACGATTTAGCATGTCAATTTCTTTTTGGGTAAGTCCATTCCAAAGTTCGCAGCCATATAATACAGTAGGAATGATGACCTTACAGTATAAATTGACAGAGTTAATAGGATTTAAACCATAAGGATGGACACCTAAAACATTCATCGCATAGAACGCGTTTCTCCCCTTCTGACATCGTTCTTCAATTCTAAGATTCATTTTCAAATTCGATTGCAAACGCATACCAAGATGTACTGCTGTATTCACCTTGGTCAGATTCTCAGTTCCAACTAGAATAATAGGTGGTTGAAGAGAGCGTTGTTTTGTAAAAACAAGAAGATTACATTTGGGAACGCTAACCCGGAATCTCCATTTCCTCGTATAAGTGTCAACGATATCTAGGAGACTTTGTAAGTTAGCAGGTGATGTTGCTATTAAGGAGATATCATCGGCAAGGGTAGGATTTCCGCAAGGTATAGACAATATTGTTGCGCCGAGGTTTGAGTTTTGTAAACTGTGCAGTAGTTCATCAATAAAGACTAAATAGAAAAATGAAGAGAGTACACCGCCTTGTCTTACTCCTCTTTCGATCTGAAGCGGAAATGATGTCATTCCATTAATACTAACTTTGCACTCAAGTCCTGCGTATAGATCAATAATGATCCTTAACGACTTTCCGACTATTCCTAACTCGCCTAGTTTTAAAAATAATGCGTCATGCCATACTGTGTCAAAGGATTGCATTATATCTAAGAGTGCAACGTAAACATTGCTGCCTAGCTCAAAATTGTGATAAATGCATTCCTGTAAGTTAAAGCCGGTAGTTATACAGCTAAAGTTCTCTTGGAAACCTTGCTGCTGAATACAAGGAAAGTTTGTATTTCGTGTTTCTAGAAAGGCTTTAAATCGATTCAGACATATCTTGTCAAATATTTTGCTAAAGCACGGAATTAAGGATATGGGTCTGTAACTTTTTGGATCTTGCCTAGTTTTTCCGTTTCCTTTATATATTGGAATGACAATACTTTGTTTCCAAGAAATTGGGGTAAGTTCAGTCAAGATAATTTTATTAAATAGGTTAACTAGGGCTTGTGCTATCATTTTACCACCATGGATAACGTGCTCATTCTGTATATTATCGCCGCCTGGGGCTTTCCTTGTCTTCAATGCCGATGTGACTTTTGATAACTCACTATCATTAACGTCCTCTTCCAAACTATCGGCGAGATGTTTTTGTTTTTTAAGAGATTCAATTTCTGATTTTATATCATATCTTCCATATCCGTTTCAACAGAAACTTAAAATGATCATATCTTCTTTGTTTATTTTCGATTTTGATAATTCTTTCACTTTTATTCATTTTTTTCAGAACTCTCAATTATAAAGATGTTTGGCTGTGGCGCTACATTCCCTTTAAAAGTTCCATTTTCTTTGATAATTGCCGTACTTCACACCTCTTGGTTATGTTAGTTGCAGTGATAAACACGAACTGTTATTGTACAGTTTACGGGATTACCGCGAAATTATTGTGCATCGTGTTCTTTAAAATTACACTAGTTTCGCATGTATTAAAATTACACTAATTTCGCAAGTATTACACTAGTTTCGCATGTATTATAAATTACATTAGTTTCGCATGTAATATAAATAACACTAATTTCGCAAGTATTACACTAGTTTCGCATGTATTATAAATTACATTAGTTTCGCATGTAATATAAATTACACTAATTCGCAAGTATTACACTAGTTTCGCATGTATTATAAATTACAATAGTTTCGCATGTAATATAAATTACACTAATTTCGCAAGTATTACACTAGTTTCGCATGTAATATAAATTACACTAGTTTTGCATGTAATATAAATTACACTAGTTTCACGTGTTATATAAATTACACTAATTTCGCAAGTATTACACTAGTTTCGCATGTATTATAAATTAAACTAGTTTCGCAAGTATTACACTAGTTTTGAAAGTATTACACTAGTTTTGCATGTAATATAAATTACACTAGTTTTGCAGGTAATATAAATTACACTAATTTCGCAAGTATTACACTAGTTTTGCATGTAATATAAATTACACTAGTTTTGCAGGTAATATAAATTACACTAATTTCGCAAGTATTACACTAGTTGTGCATGTGATATAAATCACACTAGTTTTGCAGGTAATATAAATTACACTAATTTCGCAAGTATTACACTAGTTTTGCATGTAATATAAATTACACTAGTTTTGCAGGTAATATAAATTACACTAATTTCGCAAGTATTACACTAGTTTTGCATGTAATATAAATTACACTAGTTTTGCAGGTAATATAAATTACACTAATTTCGCAAGTATTTCACTAGTTTTGCATGTAATATAAATTACACTAGTTTTGCAGGTAATATAAATTACACTAATTTCGCAAGTATTTCACTAGTTTTGCATGTAATATAAATTACACTAGTTTTGCAGGTAATATAAATTACACTAATTTCGCAAGTATTACACTAGTTTTGCATGTAATATAAATTACACTAGTTTTGCAGGTAATATAAATTACACTAATTTCGCAAGTATTACACTAGTTTTGCATGTAATATAAATTACACTAGTTTTGCATGTAATATAAATTACACTAATTTCGCAAGTATTACACTAGTTTTGCATGTAATATAAATTACACTAGTTTTGCAGGTAATATAAATTACACTAGTTTTGCAGGTAATATAAATTACACTAATTTCGCAAGTATTACACTAGTTTCGCATGTAATATAAATGTCACTAGTTTTGCAGGTAATAAATATTACACTAATTTCGCAAGTATTACACTAGTTTCGCATGTAACATAAATTACAGTAGTTTTGCATGTAATATAAATTACACATATAAATTACAATAGTTTGGCATGTAATATAAATTACACTAGTTTCACATGTACTATAAATTTCACTAGTTTAGTTTCGCATGTAACACCGGATTATATATATATAATAAAAAAACAGTTGAAGTCTAATAGTACACGGTTTCGATGACGTCATATTTGGATTGTATAATTAAGGCGCACTCACACAAAAAAGGTTAAGTTGTCCCAAAAGGAATGAATGCCCACCGTCCATTACCATCGAGATAAAGATATGCAAAATGGGCCTGTCATCTTCTCTCCTGTAGAGCTGAAAAGTTAGTGCAAATTCTTGAATATCGCTTGAGCCACGATCATTGCTGTATGCCACCATGCAAGTAGCATTTGAGACAATAGATAATATTATAAAGACCTTTAATGAACATGACAAAAATTACAAAATAAAAATGCATTAGTGGAGAGTTTACTAATCATACGGAGATAGTGCAACGGTGAGTGAATAGCAAAAACATGAATTTAATAGAATTACATGTAAATACATGCTATACATTATTTGTTGAAACAGTTTAATATAAATATAAGAAACTAAAGACGCTGTGGAGATTAACACAATACACAACACGATAAAGAAAGCGAATTCGTATACTATAAAACGACGAACTACCATACATGTTCTCACCCAAAAAATTATATAAATAGATCTTTATTTCCAATATCCAATAGGCTTAAAAGCCCATGAGGATACAAAATACAATTACAAAGCATGGCAACAGTGTAGTTATTACAAACAATACATGTCCAAATATGCAGTTTATCTTAACTGAGCTGATACAATGAGAAGGCGTTTACATAACACTACCTTGCATAAATAAATTACAATTCATCACAATTTCCTTAACACATATATTACATACATTATATTTAGAAATAGATAATTTCTGTATAGTGTTTCGTTTCGTAACTTAAATGCTTTTAAAACAAAGGTACACAGTTTGCGAATATATATCTTATTTTGTGAGTTTATTAATTCCAGAAACTTGATATATTTGGTCTCTTATAAAAATATTTAGGAATATATTGCTTCCTTAACATTATGTATGTTTGGCATTCCAACACAAAATGGAATTCATCTTCAAGTTTATTACAAAATACACATATATCATACAACGGGCCACACAGCGACATCATAAGCTATTACCGACCCACCAAATGAAATCACATGCCATTAAACGATCTACTTTTAAGTACCATCAGACTGGCAGCATAACAAATAATGTCATATCAATGGTCAACCCAATGAAGTTATATTCAATAAAACTTTCTATCCAGTAAAGCCATACACCATTAAACGAGTCATTCAACAAAATTCAACAATATATTCTATTAAACAGTACCCCACCCCATCAACCCTTGTCACTACAAAATCATATACCATCAAACAATGCACACACGTACCCAATACAAGTATATAACACCAATCGACTCCTCCACCAACCAAACAAAATCAAATACAATCAAACAATGCACCCACGTACCCAATACGAGTATAACATCAATCGACGCCTCCACGCACCAAACAAAATCAAATACCATCAAACAATGCACCCACGTACCCATTACAAGTATAATATCAATCGACGCCTCCACGCAACAAACAAAATCATATACAATCAAACAATGCACCCACGTACCCAATACGAGTATAACATCAATCGACGCCTCCACGCAACAAATAAAATCAAATACCATCAAATAATGCACCCACGTACCCATTACAAGTATAATATCAATCGACGCCTCCACGCAACAAACAAAATCATATACAATCAAACAATGCACCCACGTACCCAGTACGAGTATAACATCAATCGACGCCTCAACGCAACAAATAAAATGAATTACCATCAAATAATGCACCCACGTACCCATTACAAGTATAATATCAATCGACGCCTCCACGCAACAAACAAAATCATATACAATCAAACAATGCACCCACGTACCCATTACAAGTATAATATCAATCGACGCCTCCACGCACCAAACAAAATCACATACAATCAAACAATGCACCCACGTACCCAATACGAGTATAACATCAATCGACGCTTCCGCACACCAAATAAAATCATATACCATCAAACAATGCACCCACGTACCCAATACGAGTATAACATCAATCGACGCCTACACGCACCAAACACAATCATATACAATCAAACAATGCACCCACGTACCAAATACGAGTATAACATCAATCGACGCCTCCACGGACCCAACAAAATCATATAACATTAAACAATGCACCCACGTACCCAATACGAGTATAACATCAATCGACGCCTCAACGCATCAACCAAACAAAATCATATACAATCAAACAATGCACCCAACAAATCATATACCATCACCAAGCATCCATATACCCAACAATGTCATATACCATCTCCAACGCATCCAGACACCCAGTAATGTCATATACCATCACAAAGCATCAAGACACCCAACAATGTCATATACCATCACCAACGCATCGAGACATCCAACAATGTCATATACCATCACCAACGCATCCAGGCATCCAACAATGTCATATACCATCACCAACGCATCCAGACACTCAGAATGCCATATACCATCACCAACGCATCCAGACACCCAACAATGTCATATCACCAAGCACCCAGACACCCAACAATGGCATATACCATCCAGACACCCAACAATGTCATATACCATCACCAAAGCATCCAGACACCAAACAATATCATATACCATCACCAACGCATCCAGACTCCCGACAATGTCATATACCATCACCAACGCATCCAGACACCAAACAATGTCATATACCATCACCGACGCATCCAGATACCCAACAATATCATATACCATCACCAAGCATCAATACACCCAACAATGTCATATACCATCATCAAGCATCCAGACACCCAACAATGTCATATACCATCACCAAGCATCCATACACCCAACAATGTCATATACCATCACCATCGCATAAAGACACCCAATAATGTCATATACCATCACCAACGCATCCAGACATCCAACAATGTCATATGCCATCACCAAGCATCCAGACACCCAACAATGTCATATACCCTCACCATCGCATAAAGACACCCAACAATGTCATATACCATCACCAACGCACCCAGACACCAAACAATGACATATTCCAGCAAACGAAGCACACACGCACCCAATACTTATAGATTATTAGATTTGTATTGGGATATATGCACGAGTTATTCCACTTCGACTTTAGGAGCACATACAGCCAAATACACATCGTATAACCCTTTTATTACACACGCAATTTTAATATAAAAACGAATAATTAAAACAAAACAATAGGATTTAACATATAATTTTCATCAGAAACATTTATTTGAAACAAAAATACTGTCCTAACATCGGGGGATATTTTTCACATTGAAACAAAATACTATAATGTTTACATCATATTACGAGTTGCATTCCTGTGCGAATTGCACCAATCCCTAACGAGTATGAACAATAGTAATTCCAGTAAAATGGTTTTTCAACACGTCAATATGAAACGTCAATTTGGGCGAATATTGACGTTTACTGTTACATTGAAAGTAAACGGAGATTGTAAATGCGTATGCAATAAAATCATATACGAGCGTACCATCAAAGCGACCACGCATCCAACAACACCATGTGCAATCAATCGACGCATCTAACTACCCAACAAAAGCAAATAACATCAAACGATGCACATACGCACCCAATACAATCAAACGAGAATATAGAGAATAATTAACAGCATAAACTGGATACTGCATTTATGGCAAGAGGGAAAAAAAGTAGTAATTTGGTTAAAAAACGAGTTCGAAGAACGAGTTTCTTAACCAAATTACCACTTTTTTCCTCGAGTGACATGAATTCAGTATCAAATTTATGCTGTTAATTATACTGTTTATTATATAACTTTACGTAAATGTTTCCAATTAACAAAACTGCATAGGATTTTAATAAAGACTCTAAGCGTATGAAAACATTCTATTCTGTTTCATTTGGCTATTCCATTTACTGTTCTAAACTAATGTTCTAAACATCTAAACATCTATACGCCTCCACGCAACAAACAAAATCATATACAATCAAACAATGCACCCACGTACCCAATACAAGTTTAATATCAATCGACGCATGAATGTTTGTTAAAAAATATTCTAACTTTAAACCAGTGTGTTTTTAACAAATATGTTAGAAAGTAGTTCCGACAAAGATATATCATCACTAGTGATGATATCAAATAACCTTTTTTGTGCGATACTAAAATTACGACATTCATAGTTCAATGTAAATTTATGACAGTTATGTAATAAAGTGTTATCCTTTATAGCGCACACTAATTAGTGCAATGTATTATGTGCAAAAGTATGATATTTACGGATGGCGGGAGGTATTCTACCCAGGAAAATAGGGTGGTCTGCCTTTACCACAAACAATATGACCGAACATGCATATATGCTGAAAATGACGTAAAACGTAATTCAAACAAATAAACAAAAGCAGTGTACTTTAAACATAAAGATATTTCGTTGGATCACCTCTAGCTAGAATGTTGAACATTCTCTGATGGATATTGAACAGGCATCCAGTATAGACTTAATAATAATACCCTGGGATTTGCCTCCATGTTATGCAATAGGTCTTGTCAGAAATGTCTGTCAAGAAGCATATAATTCGAAGGTCACTACAACAATATCGCAATCATCTCAGTCAATTTAAAACCAAACATGCACATTATTCATAATGCAAACTGATAAGTTGATTCCATTTGACATTTTTGTCAAAATCGAAACATGTGAAATGAGAAGTTGGCTCGTGTCCATAGAGCTGGTAGTGTTCGTGCTTGGTTCAATGTAGCCTGGTAATTTAAACAATCTAACCAAAACATAGCTATAAATCATATTAAGTCTCTCTAATGGTATTGGAGCTTTGAACAGTGAACAGTTACATCATTTCCTTTGTTTCAATCGACTTAGTTCGATAAAATACTCTTAAATAGAACTTGGAAAAGTATAAGAATCCAGCATGAGTATCCATATGGGATAGATAAATCTCATCCGATGTGTCGTGAATCCAGTTGAGTTGAGTTGAATGTTGTTTAACGGCTCATCAACACAGTATATAGTATTTAGAGCCGCCCCAGAGCAAGGGGAAGGGTACATAGGAATCCGGGAACTGTGCCCTATACTCTTATTATCGAATAGATTCCTATGGTTCCTACGTGCTCGGAGGATAGACCGATACAAGGGACCGCCCGGTTTACGTCCCCATCCGACGGACGAGGCTAAGGGAAAGTGTCTTGCCCAAGAACACACCGACGAAACTCAGTGGCACCACGGCGGATTGAACCCGGGGCCTCCGGTTACAAATCCGCCGCGCTTCCGACTGCGCCACGCCAGCCCTCATCCAGTCGAGGCTCCGCTGAAATGCTACCTTTGGGTTGAGGTTTCCTTATCATATATGTATTTAATCATGACGGAGTATTTTACTATGTTTTTATAATGATCAGTATTGATATTTGTATAAGAAAAAAAAAAATCTGTGACAGAGTAATAACACAGATTGAGGGGGTGGGGTGGGGGCACTATTTCCACATAGACTGAAAATGGTAGAATTTCCGTCATTAAAACAGAGTAAGCTTGTAACTGCTGTACTGCACTTAATGCTACACATCCGGTATTTAAATCGCTTCTTCTTTGTAGGCGTGTCTTTATTTGTAACTTAATGTTCACCAGCTCATGGAGAAAATAGTTTATTTAGTATCATATTTTATGATGCAAAATAACTTAACATATTTGAACGTTCCTCAATAATGGCAGTAAAAACATGCAACTTAAAATCGTCAATAAGGTCTGTGATGCTAAACGTTATGTCGTACAAAGCACGAGTTCATGTACCTGTTTGTATTCCATCATGTCGCACGTGTCAATAACCCTTCGTGGTCTACTGCTGTTTATTATCAATTTAACTAAGATTCCATCTCAAACCTTTAATCTCGTATTTGTATTTAGCGGATGATAAGTTTGTGCGAGGATGTGCGCTATAGTTATAACGTAATGACTATTTAGTGTTAGAATTGCTACAACATACCAACAAGATTCCGATGTCTTGAGGGCCTTATGGTAGATTGACTAGTTTCAAATGAGTTCTCTCGTTAAATTAAGTCTTTATTATTATTATTATTATTATTATTATTTATTATTATTATTATTATTATTATTATTATTATTATTATTATTATTATATTATTATTATTATTATTATTATTATTATTATTATTATTATTATTATTATTATTATTATGTATAGTGGTAAAAGCTTTATGTATTACGAATACAAACAAACAAGGTCCGTGCTGATAATTTGTTTTGGGAGAGAGTCATTAAGTGTTGTCCAAAATGAAATAACTCTAAGTTAACTATCTACCGCAATCGGTTTGATTTCCAGTTCACCATAACTGTAGATCGTTTGGTTTGTAGAAATATTTAAAGAAAACTTCAATTTTACCCTTTCAATAATATTCAATAATTTTAATAACGCCCATGATATAATGCAGACAGGATATACTATAGGCAGTGCTTGAGCATTTAAAGGAAGTGCGATCCTTAGATGCTTTGTTTGTATGGTGTTTTACGTCATTGTCAACACATGTAAGGTTATATATGACGGTCGATTTTTGTGGTGGAGGCAGACCACCAACTTTTCCTGGGTAGAGCCAGTACTGTACACCTCCCGCCATCCATAAGAATCGACAGTTCCTCACTTGCAAGACGAGCTCCCAGTGGGATTCGAACCCGCAGCGGTGAGAGGCGACGGTTTACAACGCAACATCGTTAACCATTCGGCCACGGAGACGCCTATCCTTAGATGTAATACTTCGGTATATTCGTACTCTAAATAAGTCAAACTTGAATACAACTGGGGATAAGTAACAGTTTGTAGTCATTTGCGTTGATGTTAATTAATGTCAGAAATATTTATTTTTAAAGTGATACATGATACATGAAATATACAAATCTTAGCACTGCGAAAACAAGACAATGTTAATCTAAATCTAAAATTCTGGAAAAAGAATATGTTTTCTCTGCTTAGAATACACTTGATGCTGTTTCGTACAAAACTAAGTTTATTTTGATATATTTCCTGACACTATATCCGTCTCAGTTTGACTCCTGTGATAACGAGAAGAAAAAATGAAGGAAAAAATGAATCAATCCATCAATCCATCAATCAATCAATCAATCAATCAATCAATCAATCAATCAATCAATCAATCAATCAATCAATCAATCAATCAATCAATCAATCAATCAATCAATCAATCAATCAATCAATCAATCAATCAATCAATCAATCAATCAATCAACCAATAAATAAATCAATCAATCAATCAATCAATCAATCAATAAATAAATAAATAAATAAATAAATAAATCAATCAATCAATCAATCAATCTATCCATCAATCAATCAATCAATAAATCAATTAGTCATTCAATTAAGCAATCAATCAATCATCAATCAATCAATTAATTAATCAATCATGCATGAATGAATCATCATTGAATGAATGAATGAATGAATGAATGAATGAATCAATGAATGAATGAATGAATGAATCAATCAATCAATCAATCAATCAATCAATCACAATCAATCACAATCAATCACAATCAATCGCAATCACCATCAATCAATCGCAATCGCTATCACAATCAATCAATCAATCACATTCGCAGTCACAATCAATCAATCGATTACAATCTTATTTTATATTTATTCAGGAGGCCCAGTGCGGGATATGTGGTGAGGGACCGCAGGAATTACAATCGACCACCATCGAGAGGCGGAATTACCTTCCTGTCAATGTAACAGACGACACACTCGATGTCGAGGTGGCGTTTAGGGTCAACCTACTAGGTTATATCGAATTTCGAATGTGCCAACTAGGTCCAAGTGTTGCAGATAGCGCACGTGATTGTGCGAGATCTCTGCCATTAATGATCGGGGACGGCGTAAAATATTACCCAAAAATGCGACAGCGGTCTATGAAAGTACAGCTGCGTGTTCCGGCAGAAGTCACGTGTGACGACAGATGCGTGTTGCAAGCCAAATACACGGCAGGTAAGGTGGCCTGAACAATATCCTAGTTTTCCCAAACCCTTCCTTACTTTTTTCAGATGGGTAGGTAGGAAAGAAATATGTTTTTTTTCCATGTATGTCAGATTATTTTGTGAATAATTTTTAAAGTTTAACTCTTTGCTTTTAAAACACTTGCAAGCTTGGTTAAGATTGCTCAAGAAATGTGGCCTCTGTCGTGTTAACAAGATGAACTAGAACTATCACTGACGGCGATTAATACATCCGCAACACCGCTTTCTACTGCAAACATTGCATAACAGAGACACTTTTGATTCATTTAACCTCTGACGTCCATATTTTGTACATATTAAAGATAATTTTAGTATAATATTTAGTGTATTACAGTGTTGAAAATCTTAATTTTGTATATAAGAGTCCTACCTAAAACAATTGGTAGACCAAATTAATAAAGAGGAAACAGTGTCTATGTGTTCAATGTCAAATAAAAGAAAGAGCTTAGAGTCGGGACGATTTTTTTTGATCGGTCGCGATTGGGCAAACAAACATAATTTTAATTATGGGTTAATTCAGTAAATTATTGAATAATTGTTATTTAAAAGCTCATCATCGCAGATTTCGATGCGCCCAAGACAGATGAAAATGATACATAGCATTCCGGAAACGGTACCTTTCTCCAGAGAATTTTCTTCTTAAGGTAGCTATCCCGCCAACAACAGGCAACTTTTACAACGCATGTACACCGTTTTAAAACCTATACTGACGGCGAGGTTTATAAATTATATAATTATAATTGACATATTTTGAGAATCCAAACTCTATAGACACGATATAAAAGGCTTTAACCAGCCAGGCAAAACCTAAAACTGGAGTGTCGAATTAAACGGTTTTTGATAAACGGTTGTGTATTGTAATTTTGTTATTTGGCGTGTTAGTTTCTGTAAGTCACTGCCTACTCTTAAATATATTTAATAGATTTAACATTTTCTGAGAATAGTCTCCGATACACGGGATCACTCGGTGTGTGTCCTCATCCGACGAACAAGGCGAAGGGAAAACGTGCTGCCGCTTTGTCTCCGACACACCGAAGTAACCCGGTGGACCCGTGATCTCCGCATTCAGACTCGGACACTTTCCACTGAGCCACCGCCGACACAAATAATTGGCAATATAAACAGCCATATATGGGGATTATTTATATTGAGGCAATTCTTCAAACTCATTTGTTTCTTTCTGTAAATCTTTGCCTCTCACCGCTGCGGGTTCGAATGATTCTTATGGATGGCGGGAGGTGTAATGTACTGGTTCTACCCAGGAAAATTGGGTGGTCTGCCTCCACCACAAAAAAAAATCAACGTCATATATAACCTTACATGCGTTGAAAATGACGTTAAACACCATACAAACAAACCAACCCTTTCTGCGCACGTGCGAGCATTTGACGTCACTTAAAATAGAGACAAAATGAAATACACCCAGAAAATGATTTGATAAATTAAAACAGTGAAATATGTGTATGCATTGACTACTGGACCTACTGATGTGTTTTTTTGTGAGTCTTATGACGGCTGTGGCAGACGGTTCAGAATCAAGTGCTCAATATTTTAACATTGTGAACAGTCAGATATATATTTATATTGTATAGTCTCTTGTAATTCTTATAAGAATGGCGCAGTTGTATTTTATGAATTGTTGTATTGCAGATAATATTGTACTGTGATGAGACTTAAATACACTATTAAACCTAAACCCATAACGTATGAAAGCCCTTTCCAAATCAATGACTTCCTTGTGAATTATTTGACAAAGGACGAATACTTTGTATTTTGCTTTTTATTAACATCTTCCTACTTATATTCGCCCAAATTTTCAATCTAATAGTCTATTAGTATAGAATGGTGTTCATATCTACAAAGCATTCATATCGGTAATACTCCATTCATTTTGATAACACTGTCTCATCATATGCTTGCATATTAACACGTCATTATCAGTAATTATTCGAATAGTTTAAAGCAATTTTTTTGGCATATTACTAATTGTCGACAATATTGTATCAATGTTATAATTGATTAAGTTTACGAATAACGTAGGGAAATTAAAATAAAATTGAATTACTTATATATGCTTTATATTCAATCAGATTTAATGTCAAAATGATACTGGATTAATAATTGAGGTTGTAATTTCACTTCCCAATACACACGTCAAGATGTCCGCGTGTCCGTGTATGAACTGCGACCTGAAATAATAAAAATACAGTGTATAAGCTTGATGGCAGTATTTCACATTCTAACGTAAGCCAAGGATTTTGGTAGAAAAGCAGTGCGACACATGAGTGGCGTTATTAATCGTTTAATCTCTTCTTGCGATGTGCTGAATACAGCCATAAAGTGTTTATTGGTTGTGCTTTAATAACATATATAGACTGGCATGTATGGACCACCCTTCATCAACAACGACTTTTAAAGCTTCATATATTTTTGTCTGAAATCACCCTTGCTAAAATAGTAACAAAAATATATATATTGGATCCGCATCACGTGACAATCCTACCTTATATCACGTGATAAGGCTTTAATAATTATCCCCTTTGAAAGGAACGGTTTGTCTTGGTTGTACAGTGCGAATAGCACCGGAGAACTGGAATCAGTTGCATGTTCTTTATTACTCATTTCAATTAGGTGAAGTCTAATTTAGCCATACTTGACATACTGACATGACAGGAGATCTGGAATACGTGGTGGTTCATCTAGCTGAAGTCTCTTTTTAGCACGTGAATGTCGTGCCACTACAATGAATTGGGTTTTAAGGTGTAACACGCCCATTGATTGTTGCATTGAGTTGTGTGTGAATTAAAATGTAAATGCCATGTTGTCATTCATATCTAGGCCCAAAATAAAAATGAATAACTTACATTCTCATCACAAATGACACATATGCTGCCAAAAAATCCACAGAAAAATGGGGGTCATGTATCTTCTAAGAAAGAACTTGTCTCATGAATGAATGGTCCCTTTAAAAACATAAACACTGAGATGCCATAATATTGTATTCATACACTCATTTCCATATAAGCAAAATAAATTAAAAACTCACAATTTTAACATGACAATGCTTGAAAAATGTAACAAATAGATCAACAATGTGATATAACCAAAAATAGCACTTTAAATTAGTGAAAATGCCTTTTTTTACAAAAAGAAATGAGAATTATTGATTGACGCCATTATGCGACTACCCCAGGCCGACACTTCCTGTGTTGCAATGGGTGTGCTACACCTTAAGGCGCACCAACACTTGAAAGGTTATATGGCGCCTAGCAGGAATGAACACGCCAGGCTCATCTGAAATGTTCGACAGGACGACTTGATTTCGTCCCAGTCCATTATATATCCTCATAACACCTCGTTGAAAACTCTACAAGAAAACAGTGATACAAAATATCACAAGTCGGTCAAAACAATTACATAAGAAAACTAATTTTGGCATCTGTGTTGTATAATGTTATAATATGAATATGATAGACATCTGAATGGATCACTAAATATAATGTTGTTTTATGATAAGAATGTGAGGAATTGGGAAAAGATCATGGTTAGAATATGAAGAAATGGTAAATTATCATAGTTATAAACAAAAAGACAACTTAATGATAATATAATAGCAATTGGAGCGTCTGTGAAGGTAATCTCAGTTTTTAGCAATGGAAATTAACATTAGAAGAAAGAGTTTAATGTAAGAAGTTTTTTATTATTGAAATCTGATTAGTAGTTCATGAGAATAATTAGCAGTAGAACAGACCTATTCAAATTCTTTAGAAGATGCTTCAGTTAAAGTTTCATCAACGTTGTTTAATGATTGAAGGGGTGTTGCTTATTTTCAAATCAGACAGCATCAAAAAGAGATACATATATAGCTTTACACACAAACAGTTAGTAATATTCAAACACAATATCCTTTATATTATTTTTATAATTAAAATTAATTAGTGAACAAATGCAAGTTATATAGAAAAACTAACGGGGCGCTGGGAGATTTTAAAAAATCAAGATTGCCGTTTGTAACTTCAATCAATGATCAGTGACGATAACGATTTGGAACCAGGTATGCTGAGAAAGATTTATATACTGTATCCCTGAAATTGATACCTAATTCAAGTAGCAGAAGACCCATAAAATGTCTGTATACCAATTTGACTGCGTCTCGGTATTCTTACTAGAATACAGTTGGTTTATGAACAGTAAAATGACGTTGATACACAGTCCAACACCCATAGCAGCTTTCTGAGTCCGAGATAAATATAGCTGGAGCCTTGAGGCTCCGGCAATAACTATTACTAATAGTACGGTACAGCGATGCCCCTTTAGTAACCCTAAATTAAACGATTTAATGCTTTGCATTCATCAAAGGAAATGTCACCGACCATGCTACCATGATGAATGTATCACTGATCTGGAATACGTTTAACACTCCTTTACTTTGTGAGCATACATGTATTAATGATTTCTAACCTTGAATGCACTTCTGTATTCGTCTGTCAGAAATATTGTTCAATATTATATTATTTCAAGACAGCTCGTCGTGTTTCCTTGTTTTTATGATTTATTTCTAGACACAGACAGCATAAATGATTGTATCAATTACTCGCCAGTTATACACCTCTGGATTATTCTGATTTTTATTCTGTCATTCGTGCGTGGGTTTCTTGGAACATCTCATATTGATTACAAACAGAATTTGCTGACTAGTTATTAAGCCGGACATTGCAAACCCTGATCAGCGCAGGCTCGCTGCGTCACTGACACAGATCGACTATTGCACGGTCACGTGACGCTGCGTCACTGTCGATCTGGGTTTACAATGGACGCAAATGCTATTATAGTCGTGCTTAGCGGGTTAAGGGTTAACACATCAAATGCAAACACTTGATGCATTCAAGTATTCGCAATCTTCATAACTTAAGGAATTACACACTCACATAAATAGAATAGAATTTAAGTTTGCAAACTTAGCCCCAAATAAATAGTTTGCATATTTGATGTGTAAACTAATATACCATCGAGTTGTCTCCCGTGATCACTGCCCCGTGTGCGTGTGGGAGGGCGGGCAATGTCTGCTTGTGGAACATGTATTGTTTGTATACTGGCGGTCAATGAGATTGCATGTGCTAATCAAAGCACTGAAAGTGCTGAATGCTGCGGGTTTTGTGTAACGAACTAAATCAGAATAAGATGAACATTCCGTGAATAACAAAGTGCAGAAAAAATGAATAGAAATGGGGGTAAAAACAGCGCCCGACGGTAGTTGTTCTTGCTATTGTTGCATCTTGTCAATTGGTATAGCGTTCAGATCCGGAATGCCCCTCTACCTTTCTGTTCTTGCACGACTAGACCCTGAACTCTACAATCTATGAAAGTTTTGATGGAATCCGATTTTAAATACAGGAGTTAAAACGATAACAAGATTTCTAGATGTGCTATATTCCAACACAATGACAATCCAGTGGTGTCTAAACATGTTTCTTCATTTCGTCTTATCATTAATAATAATTCACTGACATCGCGAATCACATTCGAAATAGGTGTTGCTATATACAATTATACATAATAAAGCAATAATCATGTTGTTTTCACGTTCTATCTGAAGTCAAATCAAATAAAACAATGCCGTAACCGGAACTTTTTTCCCCAATATGATCAACAATTTATTAGGTTAAACAAGGCAGATTCTGTAGACACAATTGATATATTGTCGAATATTATTGTTTTCCTATTACATACATAGCTCTTCTTAGTTTAAGTCAGTTCTTCTCATTACATTCAGTTCATGCAAACCAGGAGGTACTATTTATCTACGCGGAGGCATATAATTTGAATGCTGTTCGGCTGCCACTTAGATCCATCTATGATCAGATTGGTACCAGTGCCTGTATTAGCGTTCAGGGTCATTTTTGAGTACCTTAACCGGAAATAAAACATAGACTAGCACTCGTAATGCAACCAAAAACTGTTATCGTCTCACACTACAATTCATGTTCCATAGGGTCCATAGGGTCCCATTGTGATGTTTTGTTCGTGGCACAGAGACAAACAAATGTACAATATGTATTTATAGTTAAATTCTACATTTATCCAATATCTGCAATTTAAAACAGAATTAACAAATATTTATTGATTTTTTTAAATTTCATGTTTGACACACCTATCAAAATTCAGCGTAAATCATATGACAAAAATACAACCTCGTGGTGATTAGACCCATGATGTGTAAAATGAGGCATGATGTGTAAAAATCAACATGATTTTATCTGTGATCTCTTTCTAAAATGATGTAAATTTAGAACCTGGTAAGGATAAATCAATGTATGCAATGGAAAGTCCTGTGAAAAGTAGCAAAACGATCTTATTTTTTTTATCTACCTCCTTCATCTCTAGGGCACGAGTATTCAAGGGAAATAATAGTGTTGTGAGTCATGAATGCCCATAATTGTATATATACTAAAGGAAAAAGAAACGTGACACGGGAATTTCCGCTATATATTGTAAGTACAATATGCTGCTGTTAATCGAATGGTACATAGCTACGTAAGATCTTTCCTTTGAAAAAGACTAAAACAACACGTAACACAGCAAATAGTATTCCTGCAAAGTTTCATTATTGACAGAGTACGCATTTGAGCAAACTCAGGATGCAAAATTTTGCAAACTCTTTACGTTAAATACAGTACTGAACTGGCTCAATTTTTCAAAGAGGAACTTTACCCTTTAAGAATTTCTCGTTACAACGTGTACTGTGATTAAAACGTCTATACAGTTGTGTCCTTTCTCTAACTAACGGCAACGTTTTTTTTTACAAAACATATTGGGATTTCCTTGGAATATATATGGAATTAAGTGTGCAATATATACAATTTGTACCATAGCTCTAATGGTTTTCCTTTGTTCTTGCTTATGATATAATTTTCATAAACCTGAAGGTCTGAGCCTAAACTGTGCTATACATGCCGGTATATTTCAGCCGTGCTATAAATGACAGATTCGGCAGTTATACCGTGGTCTGCTCAATTTTACACGCGCGTAGTTGTACATGTCAATCAAATATGTAAAACACGACTACCAATTATCAAAACAGCACTCCTTGACATTGAATTTTCCCAATAATATACTCAGGCGATTGGCTGCAATAATCAAAACATGGGTCATGCTCATGTCGCGTGATAATGCTATTTCTTGATTGGATTGAGCTGTTATATTTACTGAAAACTTCGACGCCTTAAAACTTCTTGCACGCGCGTAATTGGATAAATGGCTCTGGTACAAAACATTTATAGCATACTTTTCTCGTATGCGATTTATACTGGACTCTCGGGCCTGCGGCTCGAGAAGCAGTATAAATCGCATATACTCGAAAAAGTATGCTATAAATATTACATATAGCGGAAATTCCAGTGTCGCGTTTCTTTTTCCTTTCAGTATAACTAAATTGCATGTAGGCATTGTCATCATATCATGTTCTAGTCGACGCAGAATAATAATTTTCGTAATTGCACAGTGAAGGTTAAGTAGCAGTAAACAGTTTGTTTGCGGTGTGTCAGCAGACTTTTATTTCCCAGTTTGTAAACATCAATGAGGGTTTTATTTGAAATCGCATCGATATTTTTTGTTTTTGTTTGTTTTTTCAATAAATGATTGCAAAATGGAGATTCACAGGATGGGTTTGTCGAGTTTATAAACAGCAGTTCATGAAGGTTATAGCATAACAGGAATGTAGTTTGATTTCCCGTCATCAGTCAATATTGTTCGAGGCCATACACAACACAGAGTGCGGAGTGATATAAAAGTATATTTGCACTAGGTCGAAATGACGTACAATTATTTTCAGTCGTTAAGAAAAACATATTGTTTGTTGAATAAATGAATGGTGTTTTACGGCACGTCGACACATACATAGGTCATATTGTGCTCAAAAACTGATGACAGATGAAGACATGAAGCATCAACTAAAATTCAATGCAAAACATATAAAGATAAAAATATTAAAAAAATAAGGGATGATATGGTTGTAATACAAACCACACATGCAAATCAACAAACGCCCGTCAATGAAATATACATATTTAATGAAATATACCAATTTATTTCACTGCTATTGTTCACTTTCGGAACTACTAATAGTCTTAAATGGCATAACAAAATAATAATAATAATTTAAAAAATTCAAGTATTTTAGAAATTGTTGTCATTTAGATATATCAAATTGTCGTAATTTTTTCCCCAGAAAGTTGAATGAAAATTACATCATCCGATTGGAATTGACCAAACTAAAAGCATGGGTGGTAGTTTATTGAAAGCGGTCAAGTATTTTAAAAGTAGCAATTTCACTATGCTGAAAAGATAACGTCAAACTTGGAAACAAATACAGATTTCTCACTTCTTGATAAAATAGAGAGTGTTTTCGTATTACGAGATATAATTCCCAAGCGCAAGCGCAGTTTACATTTGTTACCGAGGGAATAATATTCCTAAAATACGAAAGGAATGCTGATTAAACTATACATGTATATTACATTTATTCAAATTTTGAAATAAAACTAGCCTAAACTGTATTGTAAGCCCAAACAAGCAGTTTCCTGCTAGGAAATTATTCACAGTAGACGATACAGTGCAGAAGCAAAATTCTGCGCACCTAAGCAGTGCTCCAGATTAGACGCGTATCTGCGTAAGTACGCATATGTTCACCCAAAACGCATTAAAAATAAAATTAAATGCGTATAAAAACGCATTAAAAAATATCTGGTAAATATTGAGAACCAAATTCGCGCGTCAACCGCTTGGAAAAATCGAGTGCGCCCAGTCAGACTCAATAGATGCTTAATGAAGTTTGAATTGACTGTTGTTTAACGGCTCATCAACACAATATAGGTTATTTAGAGCCGCCCCAGAGAGAGGGGAAGGATACATAGGAATCCGAGAACCGTGCCATACTCTTATTATCGAATCAATTCCTATGGTTCTTTTAACGTGCTCGGAGGATAGCACCACCCCCCCCCCCCCCCCCCCCCCCAACAATGCATTGACATGTGTCAATATACCACTGCCAGGTGACAGGTAATGGTTCAGACATAATGCATAGACATGTGTCACTAAACCACTGCCAGGTGACAGGTAATGGTTCAGACATAATGCATTGACATGTGTCACTAAACCACTGCCAGGTGACAGGTAATGGTTCAGACATAATGCATTGACATGTGTCACTAAACCACTGCCAGGTGACAGGTAATGGTTCAGACATAATGCATTGACATGTGTCACTAAACCACTGCCAGGTGACAGGTAATGGTTCAGACATAATGCATTGACATGTGTCACTAAACCACTGCCAGGTGACAGGTAATGGTTCAGACATAATGCATTGACATGTGTCACTAAACCACTGCCAGGTGACAGGTAATGGTTCAGACATAATGCATTGACATGTGTCACTAAACCACTGCCAGGTGACAGGTAATGGTTCAGACATAATGCATTGACATGTGTCACTAAACCACTGCCAGGTGACAGGTATTGGTTCAGACATAATGCATTGACATGTGTCACTAAACCACTGCCAGGTGACAGGTAATGGTTCAGACATAATGCATTGACATGTGTCACTAAACCACTGCCAGGTGACAGGTAATGGTTCAGACATAATGCATTGACATGTGTCACTAAACCACTGCCAGGTGACAGGTAATGGTTCAGACATAATGCATTGACATGTGTCACTAAACCACTGCCAGGTGACAGGTAATGGTTCAGACATAATGCATTGACATGTGTCACTAAACCACTGCCAGTATATCTACTGTAAATGGCAACAATTCCTACAATACATGCCGATTCGTCTAGGTGTCGAAATGGTTTGGTGCCGAAACGTCCTGATGGTTTCTATCTTGATCACACAGACGCAAAAACTTAAGAATTGTCTGCATTTATAAGAAAGCATTTTTCATCATTGGGACCCTGCTTTAATTAGACTAATATACTATATACACAATAGTTTTCGTCTAGCAAATATTATTTTATTACATTTCTATGCGTGAAAGATCGGGATTTCTCAGTGCAAGAATATTCATAATCGCTTAATATTAATAACTAACTCAGAACACAATAATAACTAACGTTGCTAACGCAGAATACAATAATAACTAACGTTGCGACAAAATGTTGCTGACGTCGACGTCATCCGCCGATTACGTTCCATAAAGTGAATATTTGTTTGAAAATGTAATAAATTAATTATTTAACTGCTGGGATCGATTATTGGGTAATCCTTCACTTGATGGTAGACGTGCTTTGTTTTTTCACTCACTCGCGTGCGCTCGTTCGTGAAAATAACCACACGTCTACCACTCGTGAAGGATTTCCCTATAATCGATCGCAGCAGTTAAATAATCTGTATATAATAGACCTAGTATGTTTATATTCTTAGAATTACTGCAGACACAGGATACGAATATTGTTATAAAGTTAGCAAAATGTATTAGTACAGCTTTAGCTGTAAGGAATACAATCTTGATTAATTAAACAATGTTTAGTTCTTTTGTATTTTCATCCTCGTGTATCATTTATTAACATTAATATTACTCATAGCAAAACTGTAATGTACTTTTGTCTAAAATCACTTGACTTATTATGCATGAAAATGTATGTATGTATATATAACGATGTACAAGTTAAATAAAATATATGTTCAGTTCTGTTCTGTTCTGTATAAGTGTTATAACTTATGTCTAAGAAAACACATGGACTTGAAAGCTTTAAAATATGTTAAGGCAATCAGAGCTGACAATTTACACTCGTTATTTTTCAGTTTAACATTATCTCTAATCAAGCGCGAAATACACAAAACAATGAGAATACTATTGACATATTTGTTTGTGGGTACTTAGGAATTTTGACTAGTATACAAAGTAAAGTGTTTGTTTATTATAGTGTCACACCTATTGAAAGGGCCAGTCAGTTTTGACTAATGAGACACCTTTGTCTTGAACATCATTACTTCCCGATTTCTATTCTTTAATGCCAGGCACCAGGCAGGTATGCAATCGGTAACCGTTATTTAACTAGCTGGCGGCTCACCAACCGGTCTCTCTTCAGTAACAAGCCCGCCTCTGACGGACTCGAACCTTCGACCTCCGGATTACGAGGCGGATGCCTTAACCACTAGACCACCGTAACTCCGATATACATGTATAATCGTACATTGACATTCCTCAAATGGAAATCTTGTCTGGGAAATGTAATACAATGCAGGAACTTGCTTGTAGTAACCAAATATTGTCTGGTGGGCGGCATACCCCCAGACTTGCTTGTAGTAACCAAACACTGTCTGGTGGGCGGCATACCCCCAGACTTGCTTGTAGTAAACAAACACTGTCTGGTGGGCGGCATACCCCCAGACTTGCTTGTAGTAACCAAATATTGTCTGGCGGGCGGCATACCCCCAGACTTGCTTGTAGTAACCAAATATTGTCTGGCGGGCGGCATACCCCCAGACTTGCTTGTAGTAAACAAACACTGTCTGGCGGGCGGCATACCCCCAGACTTGCTTGTAGTAACCAAATATTGTCTGGCGGGCGGCATACCCCCAGACTTGCTTGTAGTAAACAAACACTGTCTGGTGGGCGGCATACCCCCAGACTTGCTTGTAATAACCAAATATTGTCTGGCGGGCGGCATACCCCCAGACTTGCTTGTAGTAACCAAATATTGTCTGGAGGGCGGCATACCCCCAGACTTGCTTGTAGTAACAAAATATTGTCTGGCGGGCGGCATACTCCCAGACTTGCTTGTAGTAACAAAATATTGTCTGGAGGGCGGCATACCCCCAGACTTGCTTGTAGTAACCAAATATTGTCTGGAGGGCGGCATACTCCCAGACTTGCTTGTAGTAACCAAATATTGTCTGGAGGGCGGCATAACCCCAGACTTGCTTGTAGTAACCAAACACTGTCTGGCGGGCGGCATACCCCCAGACTTGCTTGTAGTAACCAAATATTGTCTGGAGGGCGGCATACTCCCAGACTTGCTTGTAGTAACCAAATATTGTCTGGAGGGCGGCATAACCCCAGACTTGCTTGTAGTAACCAAACACTGTCTGGCGGGCGGCATACCCCCAGACTTGCTTGTAGTAACCAAATATTGTCTGGAGGGCGGCATACTCCCAGACTTGCTTGTAGTAACCAAATATTGTCTGGAGGGCGGCATAACCCCAGACTTGCTTGTAGTAACCAAACACTGTCTGGCGGGCGGCATACCCCCAGACTTGCTTGTAGTAACCAAATATTGTCTGGAGGGCGGCATACTCCCAGACTTGCTTGTAGTAACCAAATATTGTCTGGAGGGCGGCATAACCCCAGACTTGCTTGTAGTAACCAAACACTGTCTGGCGGGCGGCATACCCCCAGACTTGCTTGTAGTAACCAAATATTGTCTGGAGGGCGGCATACTCCCAGACTTGCTTGTAGTAACCAAATATTGTCTGGAGGGCGGCATACTCCCAGACTTGCTTGTAGTAACCAAATATTGTCTGGAGGGCGGTATAACCCCAGACTTGCTTGTAGTAACCAAACACTGTCTGGCGGGCGGCATACCCCCAGACTTGCTTGTAGCAACCAAATATTGTCTGGAGGGCGGCATACTCCCAGACTTGCTTGTAGTAACCAAATATTGTCTGGAGGGCGGCATAACCCCAGACTTGCTTGTAGTAACCAAACACTGTCTGGCGGGCGGCATACCCCCAGACTTGCTTGTAGTAAACAAACACTGTCTGGTGGGCGGCATACCCCCAGACTTGCTTGTAGTAACCAAATATTGTCTGGCGGGCGGCGTACCCCCAGACTTGCTTGTAGTAAACAAACACTGTCTGGCGGGCGGCATACCCCCAGACTTGCTTGTAGTAACCAAATATTGTCTGGTGGGCGGCATACCCCCAGACTTGCTTGTAGTAACCAAATATTGTCTGGCGGGCGGCATACCCCCAGACTTGCTTGTAGTAACCAAATATTGTCTGGAGGGCGGCATACCCCCAGACTTGCTTGTAGTAACAAAATATTGTCTGGCGGGCGGCATACTCCCAGACTTGCTTGTAGTAACAAAATATTGTCTGGAGGGCGGCATACCCCCAGACTTGCTTGTAGTAACCAAATATTGTCTGGAGGGCGGCATACTCCCAGACTTGCTTGTAGTAACCAAATATTGTCTGGAGGGCGGCATAACCCCAGACTTGCTTGTAGTAACCAAACACTGTCTGGCGGGCGGCATACCCCCAGACTTGCTTGTAGTAACCAAATATTGTCTGGAGGGCGGCATACTCCCAGACTTGCTTGTAGTAACCAAATATTGTCTGGAGGGCGGCATAACCCCAGACTTGCTTGTAGTAACCAAACACTGTCTGGCGGGCGGCATACCCCCAGACTTGCTTGTAGTAACCAAATATTGTCTGGAGGGCGGCATACTCCCAGACTTGCTTGTAGTAACCAAATATTGTCTGGAGGGCGGCATAACCCCAGACTTGCTTGTAGTAACCAAACACTGTCTGGCGGGCGGCATACCCCCAGACTTGCTTGTAGTAACCAAATATTGTCTGGAGGGCGGCATACTCCCAGACTTGCTTGTAGTAACCAAATATTGTCTGGAGGGCGGCATACTCCCAGACTTGCTTGTAGTAACCAAATATTGTCTGGAGGGCGGCATAACCCCAGACTTGCTTGTAGTAACCAAACACTGTCTGGCGGGCGGCATACCCCCAGACTTGCTTGTAGTAACCAAATATTGTCTGGAGGGCGGCATACTCCCAGACTTGCTTGTAGTAACCAAATATTGTCTGGAGGGCGGCATACCCCCAGACTTGCTTGTAGTAACAAAATATTGTCTGGCGGGCGGCATACTCCCAGACTTGCTTGTAGTAACAAAATATTGTCTGGAGGGCGGCATACCCCCAGACTTGCTTGTAGTAACCAAATATTGTCTGGAGGGCGGCATACTCCCAGACTTGCTTGTAGTAACCAAATATTGTCTGGAGGGCGGCATAACCCCAGACTTGCTTGTAGTAACCAAACACTGTCTGGCGGGCGGCATACCCCCAGACTTGCTTGTAGTAACCAAATATTGTCTGGAGGGCGGCATACTCCCAGACTTGCTTGTAGTAACCAAATATTGTCTGGAGGGCGGCATAACCCCAGACTTGCTTGTAGTAACCAAACACTGTCTGGCGGGCGGCATACCCCCAGACTTGCTTGTAGTAACCAAATATTGTCTGGAGGGCGGCATACTCCCAGACTTGCTTGTAGTAACCAAATATTGTCTGGAGGGCGGCATAACCCCAGACTTGCTTGTAGTAACCAAACACTGTCTGGCGGGCGGCATACCCCCAGACTTGCTTGTAGTAACCAAATATTGTCTGGAGGGCGGCATACTCCCAGACTTGCTTGTAGTAACCAAATATTGTCTGGAGGGCGGCATACTCCCAGACTTGCTTGTAGTAACCAAATATTGTCTGGAGGGCGGCATAACCCCAGACTTGCTTGTAGTAACCAAACACTGTCTGGCGGGCGGCATACCCCCAGACTTGCTTGTAGTAACCAAATATTGTCTGGAGGGCGGCATACCCCCAGACTTGCTTGTAGTAACCAAATATTGTCTGGAGGGCGGCATACTCCCAGACTTGCTTGTAGTAACCAAATATTGTCTGGAGGGCGGCATAACCCCAGACTTGCTTGTAGTAACCAAACACTGTCTGGCGGGCGGCATAACCATAGACTTGCTTGTAGTAACCAAATATTGTCTGGAGGGCGGCATACCCCCAGACTTGCTTGTAGTAACCAAACACTGTCTGGCGGGCGGCATACCCCCAGACTTGCTTGTAGTAACCAAATATTGTCTGGAGGGCGGCATACTCTCAGACTTGCTTGTAGTAACCAAATATTGTCTGGAGGGCGGCATAACCCCAGACTTGCTTGTAGTAACCAAACACTGTCTGGTGGGCGGCATACCCCCAGACTTGCTTGTAGTAAACAAACACTGTCTGGCGGGCGGCATACCCCCAGACTTGCTTGTAGTAACCAAATATTGTCTGGCGGGCGGCATACCCCCAGACTTGCTTGTAGTAAACAAACACTGTCTGGTGGGCGGCATAACCCCAGACTTGCTTGTAGTAACCAAATATTGTCTGGCGGGCGGCATACCCCCAGACTTGCTTGTAGTAACCAAATATTGTCTGGCGGGCGGCATACCCCCAGACTTGCTTGTAGTAAACAAACACTGTCTGGCGGGCGGCATACCCCCAGACTTGCTTGTAGTAACCAAATATTGTCTGGCGGGCGGCATACCCCCAGACTTGCTTGTAGTAACCAAATATTGTCTGGCGGGCGGCATACCCCCAGACTTGCTTGTAGTAAACAAACACTGTCTGGCGGGCGGCATACCCCCAGACTTGCTTGTAGTAACCAAATATTGTCTGGCGGGCGGCATACCCCAGACTTGCTTGTAGTAACCAAATATTGTCTGGCGGGCGGCATACCCCCAGACTTGCTTGTAGTAACCAAACACTGTCTGGCGGGCGGCATACCCCCAGACTTGCTTGTAGTAACCAAATATTGTCTGGCGGGCGGCATACCCCCAGACTTGCTTGTAGTAAACAAACACTGTCTGGCGGGCGGCATAACCCCAGACTTGCTTGTAGTAACCAAATATTGTCTGGAGGGCGGCATACTCCCAGACTTGCTTGTAGTAAACAAATATTGTCTGGCGGGCGGCATACCCCCAGACTTGCTTGTAGTAAACAAACACTGTCTGGCGGGCGGCATACCCCCAGACTTGCTTGTAGTAACCAAATATTGTCTGGCGGGCGGCATACTCCCAGACTTGCTTGTAGTAAACAAACACTGTCTGGCGGGCGGCATACCCCCAGACTTGCTTGTAGTAACCAAACACTGTCTGGCGGGCGGCATACCCCCAGACTTGCTTGTAGTAACCAAATATTGTCTGGAGGGCGGCATACTCCCAGACTTGCTTGTAGTAACCAAATATTGTCTGGCGGGCGGCATACCCCCAGACTTGCTTGTAGTAACCAAATATTGTCTGGCGGGCGGCATACCCCCAGACTTGCTTGTAGTAAACAAATATTGTCTGGCGGGCGGCATACCCCCAGACTTGCTTGTAGTAACCAAATATTGTCTGGCGGGCGGCATACCCCCAGACTTGCTTGTAGTAACCAAACACTGTCTGGCGGGCGGCATAACCCCAGACTTGCTTGTAGTAACCAAACACTGTCTGGCGGGCGGCATACCCCCAGACTTGCTTGTAGTAACCAAATATTGTCTGGCGGGCGGCATACCCCCAGACTTGCTTGTAGTAACCAAATATTGTCTGGCGGGCGGCATACCCCCAGACTTGCTTGTAGTAACCAAACACTGTCTGGCGGGCGGCATACCCCCAGACTTGCTTGTAGTAACCAAATATTGTCTGGCGGGCGGCATACCCCCAGACTTGCTTGTAGTAACCAAATATTGTCTGGAGGGCGGCATACCCCCAGACTTGCTTGTAGTAAACAAACACTGTCTGGCGGGCGGCATACCCCCAGACTTGCTTGTAGTAACCAAATATTGTCTGGCGGGCGGCATACCCCGAGGACTCCATAGAATTAGATGTGTCTCGCTTAAATTGCTGGACTAGCTACTGGCATGTCGTCGAAAATTCGAAATGTCAATACAGTCAGTTACCATAAACCATCTCTCTTGTGATTATAAGAGTAGACAGCCATTATATGTAGTTATGCGTTTTTGATTACATATAATTGTATTAATAATGTATGTCAAAGACAGTAGTTATCATTGAAGTTAATATAACGCCGGATTAGTGATTCACAAATACAGCATAATAATTTAGTTATTTTCCCTTAATTATATCTAAATGACAGCCCTTCAGTTAATTACAATTCTAGGAGTTTTGTAGATCTGATGAGCATTGTCAATTATTTTCATTGATCTGGAGAACATTAGCCATTACTTTAAGGTATCCATGGATCAAAGGTCTAATTTTAGTGCCCTTGGGAACTGTGTCATAAAAATACAACAACACGCTTTTGATCTGGCGAACAATGGTCATTATTTTACGAGATTCATGGAACAAAAAATGAACACCCGTGGGAGGGATTCTAAGACTTTAGTGTCTTTGATATCACATGAACTGAATTGAATTGGATTTTATAGTCGCAGCGAACAGCTAAGGTCATATGGCGACTTTTCCAACCTACATTGGTGGAGAAAGCCCAGGGACCCCTCCGGGCAATTTTCATTCACGGTAGGGTGTCTACAGACGGCCACCTGGGTAGAACCACCGACATTCCCAAGCCAGCTGGATAGTTTACAAATATAAAGATTACTAGGCCTATGAGGGATCGAACCCACAGCCGTGAAGGGCAAGTGATTTCAAGTCAGGGACTCTAACCACTAGGCCACGAACGCCCACAATAACAGTACAAAATCCTATAGCTAGACAAGTACTCTGACGACAGTACATCCTATTTATAGTATTTAGGTTTCAGGTTATTTAGATTTCTAATTGAACTATGAGAATTTGATTGTTAAAGAAATATGTATTTGACAGATAAAAGAGAGATATAGCCAAACGTGTTTTTGTTACAGTACTGGTCAAGTACAAATCAGTGAGTTCACTCTTGACGGGGAGTGTTTAGATGTGCTCTATATATCTAGGTTGGGGGAGTTTAGAGAGTTCAGATGTATGATACATGTACATGTATATCGAAGTCGTGAGAGTTCACATGAATGCTTTGTCAAAGTTGGGATAATTCGCATGTACGCTAAACCGGTTGTGAGAGATCAACTGTATGCTATACCAAGGCTACAAGGGAGAGTTAAAATACATGTTCACTATATTGAGACTGGGAGAGTTCACACTCATTGGGAGAGTTCGCTTACATGTACGCCATACTTATATCGAAGTTGGGAGAGTTCACATGCATGCTTTATCGAGGTAGGACGAGTACACACATATGCTAGCGAGGTTGAGAGTTTATATGAATGCATACTATATTGAGGTGTTGGAGCCAAAATCTCATACTTACATACTTTAGATAATGTTATTTTTATTATTAGACACACAATGCCACCATCAAGTTACAAATGTGCTTGAAGTTCATTTGACATTTGACCTCCAAGTGTGACCTTGACCTTTGAGGTAAGGACTGATTCCTGTGCGAGACACAACTTCTGTGTGTGAATTGATTATATCTGCAGATGTACTGATTGACTCCAGTTCTGAAATTTAAAATCCAACGTGATACAGACAGCCATGCTTCATGCCGATTTTCATAAACTAAAGCGTTAGAACATTTCCAAGTTAAAGATATTAATTTAACAGTTAGTTTTTAAAAATGAAAGTTGTTTACACATTGAAAGAAATGTAGAAAAAAACTCTGTATTTTTCATTGTATCAAATAACACTTGTCATAAAATAAAACTTGACATAATTATGAGAAGAAATTAAAAGAACAAATTTTGCCAGAATGGTAGCATTTTAGAAGGTCAAACTATGCAAACGCTGGGAGTAAAAGTAGGTACACAAGTTGACCACGAAATGTAGCTTTCACAGAACACAGAAAACACGCATTCAAAACAAATAACAATTAAAGGAAATATAGACGCAAAGTATGCGAAACCTCAAACACAAACGGTTTGCCAGTAGGGCTACCACTATCACTGAATGGTCATTGGCAAACATACCGCAGGGGGTTTAAACCAGGTTCTCTAGGGTGCACCAAACCTCACACTTATCAATGTGTCGGGACAGTGTAAACAAATAAATCCCAGGCTATAGCTTTAAAAACCTAAACAGCATTAAATTACAGTATAAGATTAACACAGACATGACGTGCATAAGAAAATCTTAGAAACAACAAAGTCAGTACTCAATGACTTGGCAGAAGCCAAAGCAACAAGTAAAGTTAATGACACGAATAGACAAGATTGAAGACGGTGTTTTCGTCACCTTGTAATTATGTTGTTGACTATTATACATTGCAAGCTGACCTGTGCTGCAACTATGATTGTGAAGATGGGATATTGGAAATGCAGAAATGTATTTTAGTATTATCAAACCTACGCAAACCTACGCATAACAATATCATTCAGACGCAGAACAGTCGGATTATAATGCATGAATAAATGCACTTAGTGACAATGTAATCACATAGCACCAAAACACCATTATATACTGAAACAAAAAAGAAACGCAACTCGGAAATTTCCGCTTTATATTGTATGTACAATATGCTGCTGTTAATCGAATAGTACATGGCTACGTAAGACCATTCCTTTCGGAAAAAAATGTCTAAAGTTACTTAAAAGACAGCAAATAGTATTCCTTCAAAGTTCATTATTGACAGGGTTGCAACATGTTTACCTTAAATACAGTACGAAAATGGCTCAGTTTTTCAAAGGGAAACTTAACATTCACGAATTTCTTGTTACACAAAGTGCACTGTGATTATAACGTCTACAACTTCACAGCTGTGTCCTTTCTCTATCTAACTGCAACATTTTTTAACAAAACATCTTGGAATTTGTAATATTATGTGGAATTAAGTGTGCATATATACAATATATAGCTGAAATTCGCGAGTTTCTTTTTCGTTTCAGTATAATTTGTGTTATATATTGAATATCAAATGGAAGCTTAAACCAGTCGATGTAAGCTCCACATCACTAATCTCTATGTGGCTCTCTGATGTCTCAAACGACAGGCTCAGAATTATACAGAGATTACTTGACTATTTGGATTTATTATAGGAAATCCTTCATGAGATCGTGTGTTTCATCTTTCCACAAACGAGCGGATGCAAGGAAGAGACAAATCAAAACACGCCTACCATCGAACGAATGATTTATATGTAATCGAACCAAGCAGTTAAATAATATATTTATTACATTTTAAATCCGTTATGTATGATTTAACCAAAATGTTTCGATTTATTCAACTTTATCAGAGGATGACGTCGACGTATCATGTGTATTGACGTCAAGACTCAACACCACAGTTAGTTATTATTGTATATGGACACAAATATTATTATTAATACTTAGCTATTAAGACTTGTCTTTCACTGAAAACCCCTGATCTTTCACCTATAGAAATGTGGTAAATAAAGAGCTCGAACTGTGTATACAGTTCAAAGATACATAAGTATTATTGCTATTACTTAGCCATTATAATTTTTTTCCCACTGAAAATCCCGATCTTTCACCCATAGAAATGTTATAAATAAAAATCTCGAACTGTGTATTAAGTTCAAAGATATATGATAGACACCGTAACGAAATTTTCTCTAAGGCAGAAATTTACTGAAAATATTCCACACCTTGCTATAACAAGCGATATAATATCATCTGTTATTCATAGAAACACTGAAGTCAATGTTTCTACATTATTGTTTTGATGAAATACGAGACAGTTGGAGTTCATGCGTCATTTATATTTAATATCAGCGACTTTTATATGGATATTGTTTCTCATTTAATATGGATAAGATTCTTGTATTTCCCATATGAATAGTGGGGATTGGCTTTGATAAAGCAAAATCTCACAATTTCAGAAGCTTCATATGAAATTCAACATCAGACTCTTTTTATTTAAAATATAAAAACGATAAAATAATCCGACTGTTTTACACAACCAATTGTTAGCAGGCATGCTTTACTGATTTGTATGTTGCAACATTCAATCATTTAAAAAAAATATGTTTCAACAGCCATAATTTACCTCAGATATTAAAGGAACACACGGCAATCTTGAAGCGTTTGAAATGGGTGTCTCGACTTATATATCCAGGATCATGTTTACTTTTAACCTGGTTACAGTTAAATAAATAAAAGTTTAAGTATTCACTTTTTCGTCTTATTTTACTTTAAGTTTTAATATATTATTGGTGCAATAATATCAAAATTGAATAATATGCAAATACAATTTGATTATTACTATTTTGTAATGAATATTAATGATTGAACAAATGTAAGTTTTCGAGAAAAACTAACGGGACGCCGTGAGTTTAAAAAAAAAAAGATTGCCGTGTGTCCCTTTAATAAAGTACTATTAATCTTTAATTCTACTTCTAATACCAACTATTACTACTACTACAACTACTACCACTAATACGTATAATACTAATAACGATAATAATAATAACCGCTTTAAAATAAACTATTTCTATATTCTAGTGTGTATTGTTATATAAATAAATATCATCAAAATATTAATACATTACATAATAAGCTTTGTTCAAGAACGAAAATTCAGTCAGTAAATAAATGTCTTACTTTAGGCGTTTGAAAAGCAGAATATTAAACAATGTTGTAAATAAACTAGTAGAAACAATACGACGTAGCTATTGAGTGAAAGGAGGCCCTCTACCGGTTGTGTTATTTATATTACCTCTGTAAAATAAATCGATAACAACTAGTCGTGGTTGTTTTTGTAACAAAAATAAATGTCTCTTCCACCCCCCACCCCCCTCCCCCCCCCCCCCCCCACCCACACACCCACCCACGCACACCCATAATTTATGAACCAACCTGGCTGAAAGTTGCGCTCTGCACGTCGTCTCGATATGGTGAGCATTTGCGCCAAGTTATTTCAAAATCCCTCATGCGGTTCAAGAGATATGGAGAGGACACACAATATAGTGCATATGACCTTCGAACTCTTAGTATGACCTTGACATTGAACGGACGTGGCTGGAAGTTGCACTCTGCACGTCGTCTCGATATGGTGAACATTTCCTTCAAGCGGTTCAAGAGATATGGAGGAGACACGAAATATATAGCATATGACCTTCGACCTCTAAGTGTGACATTGACCTTGAACAGACGTGGCTGGAAATTGCGCTCTGCACGTCGACTCGATATGGTGAACATTGGTGGCAGGTTATTTCAAAATCCCTCAAGCGGTTCAAGAGATATGGTGGCGACACGATTTGTGACGGACAGATGTGACGGACAGAGATCCAGACAGACAGACAGACAGACAGACGGAAAGACAGACTTCCAAGCTAAAAACAATATAATTATATATATGGTGAGCAACGTTCGCTGTAATGTGTTTTTTGTTTGTGTATACTTGTTTACACACCCGTTGATAGGTATTTTTGACATACTTTATGCACTATATCTTACCAAATAATCCTTTATTTATTTATTGTAAATCATATTATCGTGTCTGATTAATGCCTTTTCGTCCGTTCGTTATTTCGCACGAAAATACAATAATCAACGGGGAGCGTGGCGAAAGAATGATAATTAGCGTGTGTATAAACGCTAAATAGCGTCCTAGATCAGTCTACTATTCGGTATTTCGCACGGCGTCTTTTCGTCCCGCGCATCACTGTTTATCGCCTTTTCGCTCTGCGTCCCGCTAATTTTAGTCTTTTCGCCAATCGTGAACGCTCGGCCAATCCCGTCATTCTTCGGGATCTCGCCTCGTGTGTATCAAGGCGCTTCGGTATGTTCAAAATCTTTACATTCTGTTAGCCGGAAGGCAAGGGCACAGAAAATAGTGCACTGTTGCTAAGCAGTTGCTACATAAACAATATGGCCGCTTGCCACACGTGTTGATGTATGATTTGAGTTGCATGTTTGTTATTTACAATACAGATGAAGGTTTTATTACTGCTTTCACGTTAATAAACTATAGTTGGAGCAATCGGCTAAATGACATTGCAAAATGTTGAAGATAACTTTGATTTTGAATGCAAATTCGTTTTGGCGGGAATCTGACGCGCGTCACGCTAGTATGACGTAACCAATATGGAAACCTGCGTATTACATTCGAGTCATGCTGCGAAGCAGTGTACGAGATGTTGCGAATGTCTTTTCGCCATGCGCTACCATTCGCAACATCTCATACACTGCTTTGCAGCATTACTCGACAATCGTGAACGCTCGGCCATCATTCTTCGGGATCCCGCCTCGTGTGTATCACGGCGCTTCGGTGTGTTCAAAATCTTTACATTCTGTTAGTCGAAAGGCAAAGGCACAGAAAATAGCACACTGTTGCTATGTAAACAATATGGCAGGCAACACGTATTGATGTAGAATTTGCGTTGAGTGTTTGTTTTTTGCATGCAGATTAAGATTTTATCACTGCTTCCATGTAAATAAACTAGGGATGGAGCAATCGGCTGAATAACATTGCAACATTTGGATGATAACGTTGATTTTGAATGCAAATTTGTAGATACATATAACTGACAGGCTAGACAGATAGTAAACATAAATGTCACCAGTAAGTATTTGCTTACTACATTAGTCACGAGAATTGACCAAACGATGTTCAAACACATGTCTGGCATTGGAGACATTAGTAATCTGCAAGTTATCTCCCGTACATCTTTATTATCACCTTGACTTGGTATTTGATCTCCTATGAAATTAAATACAAAGATGTTGCTCTTTTTTCAAATACGTCTAGTATGAATATAATAATTTGAAACAGTAGTATTTTCATAAATAACTTGAAACGTTTTTTTTTTTCATTCATTAGTAAGTGCAAATTTTAAACAAATTTAAATACATAAATGAGTTTGCAAGGGTTCATGCATTCAGACATAGAGATATTGAGGTGAACCAAATATCTGGACAACGTTTCTAGGGGAGAGAAGTCATTGGTGTTCCTCGTCACGTGGTTAACTTATAGTTAACTCCCATTGAAATAAAGTACTTCTAAGTGAACCAGATTGTTGACTTAAAATAAGTATAGAGAATTATCTTACTTAGATTTAAGATTATCGAGCAACGAAGTTTTTTACGCGTGATCTGGTAATGTGGCATGAAAGAACATGCCGAATAGAACGGACAATCAAAGAACGGACAATCAAAATAAAGACAGTTAATAACCGTTTAATCAAGCAACCCAAAGGATAGAATATTCCTCCGCTTTTCTCTTTGAATGGTCTTTTATAGAATAGTGTCAATGTGTTTGTATAGTGCGCCGTATAGTTCGATGTGCAGGAGCTACAAGTTCGTACCTTCAAATAAAACAGACGAAAGATACGACAGTATGGCTATAATTACCTGCATTAAAACAATTTCTGTAGAATGGATAGCATGAGAACGGTTTGTGGTCAACATGGCATTTTGGGAGGAGCCTAAACTTAATTAAGTAAGACTTTAGAGTTGGAAGAAATTTACATTTAGAAAGGATGGAATTGAATTGAATGTTGTTTAAAGGTTCATAAATACGGTATAGGTTATTTAGAGCCGCCCCAGAGAGAGGGGAAGGATACATAGGAATCCGGGAACCGTGACCTACTCTTATTATCGAATAGATTCCTATGGTTCTTTAACGTGCTCGGAGGATAGACCGATACACGGGACCGCCCGGTTTACGTCCCCATCCGACGGACGAGGCTAAGGGAAAGTGTCTTGCCCAAGAACACACCGACGGAACTCAGTGGCATGGAAGTACGCTAATAATTAGGGAGGATGTTAGAATTGGGGAGGATGTCAGAATTGGGGAGGATGAACTAGTTGAAAAGCAGCTTATAGCTCATTGGTATCTGTAACAACGCTAAATGTAACAGTTCCGCTAAAGGTAACAACTGCCGCTAAATGTAACAGTTTCGCTAAAGGTTACAACTGCCGCTAAATGTAACAGTTCCGCTAAAGGTAACAACTGCCGCTAAAGGTAACAATTTCAACGTTAAAGGTAACAACTTCCGCTAAGGGTAACAATTACATTTACCGCTTACGCTACAGGTGCAACAGTAACTAAAAAGAACCCGTTTTCTCAATTTGCATTGAAACTGTAGATGTTGAAAATAGTTGTAACCTTTAGTGTAAGCATTGTTACCTTTAGCGGAAGAGGGGATTGTTACATTTAGCGTTGAAATTATTACCTTTAGCGGCGGTTGTTGCCTTTAGCGGAATTGTTACCTTTAGTGGAATTGTTACTTTTAACGTCGTTACAGTATCCACAGTCTTAGTTTACTTTTTCTTTAATGTCAAACTAGTGAAAACGATGTAGACACAATACTTGATTGCATGAAGGTCTCTGAAACCCAAAATTAAAAAATTGCGAATGATTACAAAAAAATGTCTGTTCAAGCCTAGTGTTCATATATGTGTTATATATGTACAGAAGGACTTGGGATTAGTGCAAAGAGAAAAGGTATTTAGGTCACTCGTAGATAATTTATATAAATGTCGGTTAACAATTTTAACAAATTTAATAAAATTAAAAAAAAAGGTAATAAAATACATTCCGGAGTATATACATTTATATACTGAGCAAGAATAAAAAGTACCCATTTTTCTTTCCCTTATTGTATAGACAGCAAAACAGAAAATAATAAATGATGTATATATTATAATAATTAGATCGACCACCACCAATAGTACAAACAAAATAATGTATTGAAAGGTTCAGTACACAAATGAGTTATCCCCTTTTTCTTAAACCATGCATTTTTGGTAAAAACACATAAAATCTACAAACATTACCTCAATGTGTCCAAGACAATAGTCTCTATACGTTGCTTTCGAAAAAAAAAATCGAAGAAAAACACAACACCGATTGTGTAGGTAGCATCTCTTGATTATTATAAAATATCAAATTACCTCCCTTTAAGGTTTCCATAGCATCCATAAAAGAGTATTCCTCGGCAAAATTCTAAACTGTTTAAAAGGAATATTTAGTACTCAGTGAAGTGTGCTTAAAAACGTCAAACATAGTTTAATAAAAGCTATGTTCAAGCTGTCCTACGCCCTCAAAAACCTGCTATATGCGAATACAGCAAAAACATGCGGGCTGTTCAGTTGTTTTCTTAATGTTGTTTAACTATTTTGTTTGAAATTAGTCGAAATCAACACAGACTTATTAAATATCCATAAACTGGATTCCAGTCTATCGAAATATATATTATCCATAAGCTGGGTCGACGTTTACCAAATTATAGATTACGCATTACCTGTGTTCCAGTCTTCCGAAATATATATTATCCATAACATGGTTCGAGGTTACGAAATTATAGATTACCTGTTACCTGTGTTCCAGTCTACTGAAATATACATTATCAATAACATGGGCCGAAGTTACCAAATTATAGATCATCCATTACTTGTGTTGCAGTCTCCCGAAATATTCATAAGCTATAACCTGGATTGCAGTCTAGCAAAATAAGGAAACAATCTGAAAAAAAACCAACTTATATTGATAGAAATATTAACATGAAACCAAGAATTGCATTGATAGTGAGTACATATGAAAACAGTAAACCAATAAAAAATCTAAAATAAAATGACATAATCATATCATTTCAGGACAACCCTCTCTTCCACTCACCACGGACCTTTACTTCGACTGTGCTCCTATTACCATCATGAGGACATCGACAGCGACGCAGAATGTCATCGACACATCTGTTCTGGAAGTCAATTTACGGGAAGATCACCCTACCATGACTGATACTAACCTTCTGTCTGAGATATCGCAGAAAATAGTCGTTGGTTCTGATCAACCGGTAGAGGAGAGGAGAGAAAGGCTTATAATAAAAAATGGTAAAATAACTGCATCTGAAATTGCAAGAGGTACTATTAACATGGACACCAACAATGTTTCCGGAAGTACCAATATTCCAGGAACCAAAATCATACCAACCAGTAATATGTCCTCTAGCAGTGCGTCTGTACGAGGTATTAATAGTACGCTCCAAACAGTTAACACATCGGTAATTCATAAATCACAGAGTTTAATCAATACAGCCACTAATGTTGTATCTGGAAACGTGTCTAATATACCAAGAATGCAGGGTGGCAGTACCATGTCCATTAATGCTCCTGTGCCTGACAATGTATCCAATAATGTACGACTGCGTGGTACCAGCAATATTGTGAATAATGCAACTCCTGGGAGAACGTCTGATATAAGTGATAAATCAAACGTGTCCACTGTATTAAACGATGTGTCTAGCACTATCATTGATGGTGTAAAGGATCGTGGTACCATCATTGTGTCGTCTGATATATCGGATACAGCAGTCCTGTCATCAACTGATGTGTCTAGCAGTGCATCTGATAGCGTAATAGCTCATGGTACAATGAATATGAAAACACTGACGAATATTTCTGAAAGTTCCAACGTGAACAGTGAAAACCACAGCCTTAGTAATTTAGCCACTAATATTGCTTCTGAAGGTGACTTATTTATCAATAAAACTGGTACCATCATTGCTATTGTAAATACAACATTAGAAACAGATACATCCGTTAAAAGTAGGAATGCGTTTCAAATAGTGAATGAGACAAGTAACGGTACCACGGAAAATGAAACGTCCACTGGTAACGAGACAATATTCTATCTCAATGGTTCGGTTATTGATAATGAAGCTGAACTAAATATAGATAAAACAAATGCCTCTCAAGTCGGCACGACACAGTTAAAACTCTTAGACGGAACTTTATCAGAAGGTAAATATAACCAACCTGCAACACAATTTAAAACAAACGGTGCTTTTATAAACGAAACTACAATCGACACAGCTTCCTTAGACATCTTTACAATTACTGCTAACGAAACACTAGGTGCTGTGGACATTTCGAATGCAGCATTTACTGAAATGTTCAATTTGACAGGAGGTATCATAGCCAAAAATAAAAATGTAATCGGTAACGATGGAAGTAAAGTCCCAACCACAAATGAGACATTGATAGAAAATGATCGAATCACACGAGAAAGAAATATTTACGGAAACCGAATGTATCTTAGCAATGGCACTTATTTTGGAAATGATACAATGACAGATATTCAAGCTGATATTTGGAATGACACGTCGATTGTTAATAAGAACAACACTTCTAATAAACTGTTCCTTAAGCAGGAAATAGTGAAAGTTCCAAATACCATTATAATGCCACCATCAAAACCAGATACGAATATACCAGTAATACCTGCGAAGAATGTCCCAAAAACATTAACAACCGATATAACTCTTATATCTGTAAACGACCCTAAGCAGTTAACTACATCTTACGATTCTACAACTACTACTTTCGTTTCCACAGAACCACTCGTCATGACATCAACAATTGCGCCATCGACATCTTTCGGAAAAACAATCAAATATCCACTTTCATCTGGTGAAACACCATTTAGGTTTCCACTGAACACTACAACAAAACAACAAATGAAACCAGACACAGCAACTGCTACAAGTAAAAACACATACCCGGCTGTTGGTACAGACACGAACTTTATATTTTCGGCACAGACAATAGTTGATGGAAACAATTCCATTACTACAGATACATTTCAAACAACTACAGACAATTATTCTGCGACTGGAAGAACGATAGTAGATCGTGCCGCCACGTGGGACGCAAACACAATACCAGTACTGAGAATAGAGGCACCAGCGCCTGAAGTAACAAAATACATATACTCACCTCCAGTTGACACAGCAACAAGAAGTGCCATCGATCCTTCGATTTGGAACTGGGGCAAAAATACCATGTCAAACGGTGGTGTTACACAAAGAATTGTCTCCACAACACCGACGGAAAAATATATGCCGCCTGGTGGAGTTACACCGGTTTCACGATTTTCAGATTGGATCACAACCCCAATATCGGTTGGAAGCATACTCACAAATAAACTTGTAACTGAAAACATAACAGAGAATTACTTTCAACCAGTTGTGGTTACAGATAGACCTTCATTTTCTAATTGGGACAAACCTACTATAGTCAGGGATACAACTTCAAATATATTTGTACCGGAAACCACCACACCCAACCATATATTAAATGGTGTTGGTACTAACCAGTTTATGTCTGCTTTTTGGAGAAAAAACTTCCAAAAGGGTGGGACTGATGGCGAACGTACACAAAATCAAACCGGTGGTAGATTTGCTATAACAAAAGGTGATGCTGCAACCAAGTCTGTGTCAGAAACAATTAACAATAAACGAGTAGACATAGGCATGGATACCAAAACATTTTCTGTGAATTGGGACACAGTTACAAGAAGAGACACAATAACAGATCGATCGGAAATAGATAAATTTATTAACACCGGTGTAGCTACCGGTGACATTAAATTTCCAAAGACGGTTTCTATGAGAAAAGATAAAATACTTAATACGTTATCGCCGGATAAATCACACTCTTTCATTGGCAAGGATAACATGAGGTTTGACAATATAGGTTTTCTAACTGATCTGGACAGCCAAGTCGATAATTTTGGAGGTATACCTATAACGAAACCAGAGTTGGAAAAAAAGATTAGAACGGCATCCGATACTACATCACAGGATAGAACTACTGTACAAGATGACAGTTTACAGAATGCAAACACTGGACGGATCGTTACATTGCAGGGTGTTGTAATTGGTAGGGATGTTACTAAAGGGGGTAATACCTTAGTAAGAGGTGTAACGTCACAGGATAGCCCCATTGTGAGTGCTATTTCGACGTGGGATGGAAGGAGGGGACTTATTGTAAGGGATTCAAATATGCAAGGTAACAATAACGTAAGGAAAGAATCTTCGTCGGGTAACAACTTTATAAGAGGTGTAACATCGGAGATTAGAACTTCAAACTCGCAAAGTAACGACAATATGCTGGAAGTTACTTCACAGAGGAGGGATATTTTGCGAAAAGATGAAACTTCACAGCGTAACGCTTTTAACAGGAACGCAACTTCGCAGGGTACGGCTTTTGTACGTGACGCAACGTTACAAGGTGTTAACGGTATTTTTCATGGAAACGATTTTGTGAACAATCAAAAATCTCAGGGTATCGACATTTTACGGGATGTAAATTCTCAGGGAATGCACGTTATACAAGATGCAACATCCCAGAGTAAGAACGGTGAAAATGACATTAATTCACAAGGCAATGTATCCGTAAATAGAGTAAATTCGAATGGTAACCAGTTTGTAAGAGATATAGGTTCACAGAGTATAAAAGATGCAGCTATGCTGGGTAAAAACATTGACAATGCTGCTACTTCGCAAGGTACCGATTTCGTCATTAATATAAATTCGAAGGGTAACGACTTTGTACGAGATATAGGTTCACAGCGTATGAACACTGTACAAGATGCAGCTATGCTGGGTAAATACCTTGACAATGTTGTTACTTCGCAAGGTAACGATTTCGTAGTTAATATAAATACGCAGGTTAACGACTTTGTAAGAGATATAGGCTCACAGAGAATGAACATTGTACAAGATACAGCTATGCAGGATAAAAACGTTGACAATGCTGTTACTTCGCAAGGTAACGATGTCGTAATTAATGTAAATTCGCAGAGTAACGCTATTGTACGAGATGATAGATTTCAGGGTACACCTTTTAACAAAGGTCGCATGGAAGGTTCTAATTTTGGTCTCTTAAATGCATTCGATAACGATGTAATTTTAAATGATAAGACATCTTTTAAGAAGAAAAGACGTCAAATAGCTGATTTAAATACAGTCACCGATTCAAGAGAAATCTCCAACACGGGGGATGTTGGAACCGCAAGAGAAACTTGGGGAACAGGCTTGTTATTTATAAACAATGCGTCACGTACTGACAGGAGGGTTGGTACTTCCACAGATGAACAATTTGCGATTAAAGATGATAAGCATGGTGATAAACCAGTTGGAAACATTCTAAAGATCGGTGAGTCAGCAGAACACATATCATCACTATCAAAAGAAAGCAAAATGATCAAGGGAACTGGTATCGGTGATAAGGTAGTAGACGATATTTCCATCAATGGTGATGCCAATACTAATAGAATTATACTCACGGGCGACGGTAATAACAATATAATTGATGACGGAACGTATCAAACTCTTGATGTTATGCCGCCAATAAATGTACCAAATAATATGCAAACGAACATCAAAGCTATAGTTGGTACCTCACAGATCACAGGCACTGGTTTTGGACTGATCAATATTATAAATACAGATAAAGGTGTTAACCCACGATTTCAATTTTTTGATCCTAATACCATGTCTGTAAGTCATAATAAACTAAACAGTATGCAGCCAAATTCTAAACAATTACCAAACGATATGGGTGCGATTGTGGACTCTAAATTGCTCATTGGTAGTGCTACAAACTGGAGAGGCTCTGGTGTTATTGGTAACAAAGAATTACGTAATCCTGACAAATCAAATGAGATTCTAGATCAGTCTTATAATCTGGATCAGTCACTTGGAAATAATTTGCCTTTTACGAAAGACCCATCTTCCTCTAACATCCAATCGTTCGACATATACGGAACTAATTCATTTGGTTGGGATTCTACAAAGGGAATAGCAAACAATAAATGGAAATCTGAAACAGCGGGTACTAAGGGTATTCAACAATACATTACAAATATCATGGGAAATACGGCTGGTACAAATATAAACAATTTAAGTAAATCGACATCGTTTTGGGATATTAACAGAAAGAGCAGTCAAGACTATCCAACAAACATCATTACAACAGGAAGTCCTAAAATCGATAATTTATCTTCTTTTAATCAATGGCCTCTTAACAAACCGAAACTATTTTTAACCGAATCGGTAAGGGGAAATGATATAAGAGACTTCGATAGTAGCACCTTCAATACAATCGAAAATTCGCGTACTCCTGACGTCATGCCGCCTATCGACGTACGAGTGCAAGATTCGACGAAAGATTACATCATCAGCGATAAAAGTAGAGTTAATACATTAGACAGTTCGCGTGTTCCTGACGACATGCCGCCAATCAAAGTAAACGTGTTAAACTTGACAACATCCATGTTGGTGCCAGGGAAACATCACAAAGTCGATAGAAATAAGCAGCATATCTTACAAAGGATTGGATCACTCATAACGGTATTAAAAACGAATACAGAACAGCAAAGGAACGCACAAAGAGGGATTTCTACGCCGCTACGCACTGATTCGAAAGCCACACCAAGTTTCCGCGAAGGACTGTTACGCGACAGTGGAATAGGAGGATCCGGTCAGTTTAGACGTCCAAATATTAATAAAAACACCGCGTCCGATCTTCTTAGAGAGACTTCAAGTGGTAAACAAGTTCATGGAACATCCAAAACCTTATTTACAGTTCATCCCACGTTGCTTCAATTGCCAAAGGATTTCATGTATTCAGGTTCGCTCGTTAAAGGTATAAATAATGTAAACACTAATACGGGAAACAGCGATTCCAGACTTATGCATTTACAGGGTGTTAGCGACGAGAGGAAATGGGACCAGTTACCAGCTAATATGGAAAGGAATGGCATGAGTGACACGAAACCGTTGGGAACCAGAGATGAGTGGAAATGGACGAACAATGAAACAAATGAAAATACCACAGGACCAGTCATGTTACGAGGAGTAGCACAAACAGTAATAAAACTACCAACACAAACGTTAAATACGAATAACATGTATGAGTCACTAAAGAATACATTTGCTGAAATAACTACAGGAAAATCGAATGCTACAGAGTTCAGTACTTATCCAAAACAATCGTTTACTGATTTTAATGAAAGCAGTATTAATGAAACGTACAATTTACCCAATGAAGAGTTTAACATCACGATTGATAGGACACAACCAATCGTAGCCCAAGAAGTCATTACAACGGCTGGTATCAACACCACTGATCCATTATCTCAAATTGGACGAATATCCATTTCAAATTCAGCTAATCAGAGAGTGATTCATCCAACAGAGCGAGAAACAAGTGCTCCGTTTGAGGGAACAAACATAACGCTTCGCAAGATTCCCGCAGAAAGAAAATCATTTAGAATTCAGGAAAATTCTCCATTCAGACCTCTTGCAAATACTGCTGAAGCAGAGTCAGTCAATAATGATGGGTTCAACTCACCTATCATCGCCATAGCAGGAAAATATCATGTTGGTGAAATGCGAAGAAACAGCAAAGGGCAATTCGAGCCTGTTAATGCTGATTCCTATATTTCAAGAAAAAGAACGATACCACCAAAAAGAAATCAAATAATTATTGACAGCAAACACACTTTTGCAAACAGTGCCAACATAGAAAACAATGGTGCAGCACTGGTCACGCCAGTTGATAGAACGGTATTCGAGTCCATTCAGAAAACGGAAGAAAATTACCAGAATGTACAAATGGCCGAGTTTAACACAAGAACTGATGGAATAAGTCTTAATACACCTGCCGGTCAGATCACAGCAGACAGCGCAGTTTTTATTAACCAGGAAGACCTTCTGAATTCAATCAGAACGAAATTTGGTATACTTTTAGAGCTTCCAAAAAACCCATCATTTCAGGATGGCAAAACCACTATTCAGATTAACACAACAAATACCTCTGTGACTGCAGATGAAAGAAAAGGTCTGTTAGGCAATGCGCAACATGTTAAAAAGCCTATGCGGAATAATTTTGAGAGACTAGGTTTGGGAAATATACACAATGTTAATATGGCGATTAAGAACACCTTTGAACGACAAGGATTTGGTAATCTGAATACGCCTGACGTTATAGTGGCAGATTTGAATACAGACAAACAGGGTTTGAGAAATATTCAATATTTAAATGAACTTATGGCTCATCAAAAAGTTATATATCAAAAAGGAATACCAAATTCAGAAGACATGAATTTGGGAAGTCAGGCTATGGATCGAGGACAGAGTCTCCCCACTTTATTGTCTGAAGGACAAACTCCACCTAAATTACTGTCCGGGGAGCAGAGTCCATCTAATTCAATGTCTCTTAGGCCAGACCCACATGCAACAGTATGTAAAACAGATCAACGTTTTGTTTGCAAGGCAATTGGTTTGTTTAAAAACGTTCCCGGTATGGTATGGTGGTGTTTTTCTCATTGCAAAACTGGAGCCTGTCCGGAAGAAAAATGCAAATGTGCATGCGAAACAACTGCTGCAACTTCACTGACACCGGGATTAATCGGTGATTCTGTGAGATCAGAAAACGTTGCTAAGATACAAGAAAGAAAACAACGACTACAGAAGGTTATTAAGCTTACGTTAAACGGCTCTGAAGAAACCGTTGTCCCAGTCGGTGTGAACTCATCTGGCTCAAATCTCGGCCAAGTTGTCAGCGGTTTACCAAGAAACTCAAATGAAGGAGAAGTGAATAAATCGGGCGATAATACAGCAATGGGGTATGGTTTAAATTTACCAGCGCCTTGAGCACCCAGTAAGGAAATTACTGCCGAATGTTTGAATTCTCTTCAATATAGAGGAACTCATAATATGAAAGGAACATAAATGGATGGCGCATTATCTACGACAATGTATAATCAAAACTTGCGTTAACCGAAATATATGCAGGTTGACACTTAGTCGTATTATAAGTGTCACAAGTAGTAAAGATTAATCTAAATAAGATGTTGGTTGTACTTAGCCCTTGTACGAGCATTTGGTGCTAGAAATAAGAAATTGTATTCTATTTCTAAAGATGAAGTACACCGGTATTAGAGTGAAACATAACTGTTTAACGTGTTAGGATTTTTATGTAACTGTCGTTTTAATTTAAAATGCACTAGTGGTAATGATTCTCACAGTAAAACTTTCAGCTATGTTCGTTCGTGGAATGTTGTAGCATCTTATCTCCAAAGAACATTATATAGCATGTGTGCGGGATTCGGCAAAGCTCACATATGAAAACAAATGTAATCATTATCATTTTATTCTTTGTTTAAAAACGACATTTTAAGAACGAGAAAACCATTCATATAAGGTCAGACATAGTATGACTATCATGCACGAACAGTAGTCCTCCAAGACGGCTTCATGCATAATTAAACTGTTTTCAATACGGCGTCTCGTATGAGGGTTCTTCAAATGAAATAACATTAAATACAGATATGACATTGTAATTATTACTCATTATTCTAAATATCCTGTAAAAAAATTATACATTTTCCAAACAATTTAACTTCAAACCTGCATTATATATACAGGTTCTGCGTAGTGTCGACTACATAGATTTTCAGGAACTCTATTTGCTTTTGTTTCAATACACGTATACCGTCAATGCCATACTCTGTTTTATTGTAGTCAGCAGCATTCGCTATTTGCATGTACTAGCAAGAATGGAGTTTTGTAAGACGCCATATGGAAGGGTGAACGCAGAACTTATAACTATGTATTAATAAAGAACGAGATACAATACATCTATACGAAACTCGGGGCATACATCTGTGGTTGGTGTGGGTGCATGAGCTTTTGTTGGACTATAAGAATAAAGCTCAGTTCATCTCTTGGTGATTTCTTAGTTCAATGAGGTTGCGTGTGTACTATCGAGAGTTTTTAACATTATAAAAACAGAGCATTAAACGGTGTATTTTGATAATTTCTGTGTATCGGCGGAGTATATACGGGTGTATTGTTTAATCACTATATGAAGTGAAATTAGTCCATATGTTGTTTTGGTGCACATAAGGAGCCACACCGACCGTAAATAAGAGTGAGACTACCGCCGTTCACTGCTAGGAAGTGAATGCTTCTGACTGTATATATCAATGGCGAGTAACGCATAATTTGATGAACAGAATCATATGCCCATACTGATACTTTATATTGTGTGCTGTCTTAAAATACAATTATGTTTTTTCGATTGAATATTGACAGCTTTTAAATACATGTAGTAAAATATGAAGCAAAAACAGTGTTGATTGTTGTTTGACCATTTCTATTATACTCAGTTTATTTAGACTTGCTTTGGGACAAACAAAAGTTAAGATTGTTTTATGCCTGGTGGCCCATGGAATAGCACGGCAGACTCAAAATCTGGGACCCAGGGTTCAAGCCTCACCGGCGCACTGGGCTTCGTCGGTGTAGGCAAGACACCTCCCATCGGATTGACCGTCGTATTAGGCAGACAAATTCCTTATTCCTGGGTAGAACCTGTACCGTATACCTCTCGCCATCCGTAAGAATTGACACTTTCTCATTTACAAGTTGAGCTACCAGTGGTATTCGAACCCGCAGGGGGAGAGGCGAGAAGGTTTACAACGCAAAATCGTTGACCACTCTACTACGCATGTGCTGATTTTCCTTTAACAACTAGACATTGTACATACCTACCACACATACAATGTACACCCATAGTTTGTTGGTTGACACCATATATTTCGAATACGTGCATGACAGTATTACAAATGACATTAACCTTGTACGAAGAGAACCATGGACGCAGCTTTGAAGAATGTAAAATGTGTTTGTGTTGTAAATATTTAATATCCAGAAGATTGTTTTTCCCTAGTCAATACCGTCTGGAACATTAATACAAGTCAAACACCAGGCTAATATGTTAGGCATTGTCTCCATCTCTCTGTCATCAGGGTCCTTATATATTGGTAGAGAATTTGAACTCACTACGGCAACTTTCTTAATTGGGATCTCGTAAGAGATTCACGTTCACAAGGCAGAATTATATATAGGGAGAAACATTTGTGAACTACCAAGGACAGACAACCTTCGGACGAACTACGGCAGGGCGCCTAGCTATGACGTGATACACAGAAATCAAGCGTATAAATTCACTCCTTAATAAAGGTAGCTGCAACACACGTTGATGGAGCGTGTTATGATGTAGAGATACAGTTCATCAATATATAAGGACCCTGCTGTCATCCAGATAGGAGTATATCGAGAACAAATTCAATGTTTTCCATCTCTTACATCTTATAATGGCATTCTCATATTAGAAACATGTGATTCCCGACTCTCATATGAGTTTTTATATAAAAGGAGCCACATATGATTCTCATATAAAACCCACTCTAGCACATGACAAGGTGTAGTGACCACACGGAAAATTTGCTCTGTATAATTTGGTTATTTTTTCAATTCATTTGACTTTTTCTCGCAGTTTTCTAGTGAAAGGGCGTGGATATAACTTTCTGGTTGGTAGTACATCATATGAAATGGGAAGACAAACAAAAAAAAGAGCTGCAAATTGCAATAACTTTATAAATAAAAGGAGCAATAATTCTTAATAGGCACAAGCCACACACACCTCTCCCCTCCCCTTCCCCTCTTTAATACATAATTGGTTAATTTAGTTGAGCATAATTTATTTATTTAGGAATTTAGTAATAACATATTGCTAATTTGTTAATATTACACCATGCCATGTAAAATATTAAAATAACTATGCATTGTATACCTTGTGTCACTGTAATAAGGTATTGTTCTGTTCTGTTCAGTTCCTATCATATGTTATTTATATAAGAGAAGTTTCATTCAATTATCGTATAAGAATAAATTCATAAAAGCTTCGTTTTTATGCATGAACAATAATATGTTTCAACTTTCATATGATTCTCATATGATACTTATGTGAAAGGGTTTATATAAGAATCCTGTACTGCTCCCTTTACAGTATCATATAATAGGTATCATATGAGAATCATATACGAAATCATATGATTCTTATCTGTGTCAAAATTGGTAGTGTAAGCCACGATCTGAGGGATGGTAAGCTTTATCTATATTTAAAATATATATATATGTATATATCTACAATTATTTTTTTTTTTTTTTTTTTTTTGTTGTTGTTATTGTTTTCGCATTTTTAATACATATATATCGCACAAACAAAAAATGTTTACTGTCAAAAGCGTATACAAAAACCGTAATTAATAATATTTAGGCAATATCTCCCAGAGGCCTTTACAATGACCTCTGTCAACGTCTAAGAAAGTAGTCTGCGATCACATGATGATTTGTCACATGACCATAGCTAAAATATAAAAATAGCAACAGAATTTCAACACCGTGACACCACCAAATATCGGCCGCTGATTGACATGTAAACAATCGAAAGAAACACGACGTATTATCTACATTTTGATATATAGTATAGGTTAGTACTTTAATTTAAGTATGTTGTTAAGATCTATGTGATATTGGAAAGTGCTGGTAAGCAAATCGCTGTTCCGTTTACGCTATGGGGACGATTTGGTGGTGCCTATTTTAACGTTTTGACGGTGGAGGGATTTGACAAAGTACAACAACTTCTTTCTGCCGCAATATAATCCTGAGCATAATTTACTGTATATTTAAAACATTCAAGCCGAAAATTGTTTTCTTTCTAATATATGCATTTCATATGAAGAAAAATATTAGTGTGATCAAGAAATTTTGCATTTCCACCGTTTTTCATTGTTTGCCAAGATTCTTGGTATTTGGTGAGACGTTGACAGAGAGAGTGTATGCAAGGAACGACAACTCTGGGTAGAGGTTGATATTTAGGATCAGTATAGACAAAACACGTGTTTCTACTGCGTATATAACCGATTAGGGTGATACATGCCAAACCCGAACAACCACAATCCGAATTGCTTCGTAAATTTCCGTAATACTCAGTACTTACTGGTAGCGGAAATCGACGAGGCTGTTCTAATTACGTTCCGTTATCAGTGGAAGCATTTTTGGTACCACTGGTAAACTGATGTCACCAACCGTGCAAACAAACACAAATCGACTAAATCACCAAATGCAGCGACGCACGAACCTCTTTTTGTCAAAGGTCATATACCGACATGCACTGGCTATGAACCTGCCACGAGAGCCAAGAAAAGAATATATTTTCTCTTCAAACCCCAAAGGGATATGGCAGAGAATGAAAATAATTATGGCCAAAACTCGTACGTCTGCGTCTGTAGCGTGAGGTATTTGACATTGTATACCCACGCACACTGGGGATAGACAACACGAAAATAGATCATCAATAACTCTACATCGAAAAAGGATTACGATGTTTTTAGAATGTACGCAAGTTCAGTAGCCTGAGGTAAGTTGGCTTGTTTTACATTTACTGATATCTCCACGTTCTCTGTCGTGTTGGTCTAAAAGTCTATAAACCAAGGATTTGTTTTAAACATTTCGTCCGTCGTAATAAAAAGCTAATGAATCAGGGCATTTTAATAGAAGTTTTAGCTCTAATGGTCCTACCAGCTATGGAAGGTACAATATATAAAACCAGCAAAGCTATGATTCTCACAGCTAGAGTATTACTATAGTAACTAATATTATATATTCTGTGATGAATTATAGAAACTTCCCAGTTTGAGAAAATATAAAACAAATCCCTTCCTCTACTGTGCTATCTCGCCTAGTGTGCAAGATAGCACAGTAGCCAAATGTTATGAACTAAACGATAGACGTCACGATTTTACGTCAAGAATTGACGTCATGATATTAGCCCGCGCTGTCGCCAAAGGAGTGACAGAAGAAGGAATACTTGTGTCAAAAGACGATTGGAAAGAATTTCATCACAGAATATATATTATATAGTTTAATCAACATTTTTGTCGTGATACTGAAAATAATTCACTCGTGAGAAATATTCTTGCGATATAGAAACTCGTGTGAAAACACACTCGTTTCTATATCGCAAGAATCTTTCTCACTCGGGAATTATTTCCCTTATCACTTCAACAATGTTAATTAAACTCTATGTACCACCTCGAATATAACCTCCGTGGCTGAGATAGTAGTAGCTGCGTCTAATACATCTCGCCACTAACAGCTGCAGATTCGAATCCCACTGGGGAGCTCGACTTTGTGGCTTTCTATGCTATTGTTTTTTGTGTTTAACGTATACTGCCTATTAATGCTGCCTTGTTGGTTAGAGTATAGTTCATGGCGGGGATTTCTTTATTTACACTGTCCCGTTTTATTGGGTTGACAGTAGGGTAAGTTTGAGATTTGGTGCACCCTAGAACCTGGTTTAAACCCCCAGCGGCCTTTTTTGCCATTGACCGTTCCAAGGCGGTAGCCCTATTGTCAACCATTTTGTGTTTGTGATGTCTTATTTGGCCATTTATTCATCTTTAAAGTTCTTGTTTCTGTGTGTGTTTGTGGTTGACTGTCGTCCTTGAATGCTGCTTTTCCTGCACGATTTTTGTATCTATATTGGCAAGTGAGAAAGTTTCGATTCTTACGTATGGCGATTATTATTAGGATCACATATCATAAAGATAGAACACAAAACAAATTAATTAAAACAGCAAGTATTTAACTTAGAACAAATGTCTAAATGACGTTAAGTTTACAATTAATGAGCTGAATTTATATTCGTTCATCGAAAGCTTGTTTTCAGATCATATCCATGTGTTAACTGACATATTTATCAGCACATTTCTCGAATAATTTTTGTTTAAATCAAGTATATAATTTCAGAATGCCACGTATCCCTTTCACTCTTGCCTTATTTAACTTATTTTGTCTCTTTTAGAAAGTACGGCAATTTATTTCGGTTTGATAAACAACAATCCTGTTAATCCTCATTTGAGTTTCTCCAAAAGTAGAATCAAAACGGAAATGGCATCATCCACTTCCGTTTCACAATTTCTATTAAGAGAAGCAAAAAGCAAAGGCTCGTTTGACATCCATTTCAGCCATACGTGGGAGTGATCTATATGTAATTCACCTGAGATGGCAGGTTCATATATAACTATTGCGTATATAAAAATGTTTTATATGTATTTGGTGCAAACGGGCTACATGACATCGCCGTTTTATATGGAATCCATAAATGCAGCTGTCATTTATATGCCATACACAGTCATTATATATAGTTTTACGACATGCTCATAACATATCGACCACATGGGGCACACAAAAAGTTGATAAATGTGAGATAAAAACAGTATCATTAAATTCTTTGTGGTATGTAATATAACTGGGTTTAGAGTCCATGTATACGTCTTGCGTATTGCGCAATGCGTTTCATACGGTTAAATCCATGTATGGGTATTCCTTATTGAGCCAAACATTATATACGGTTAAATCCATGTGTTGCGATATACGTTACATACGGTTGAATACATAGTAGGCTCATCGCGCATATCGTACAGAGCAGAATGGTAAGAGTCCATGTACGCGCATTTTGCGTAATACGCCATATATTGAAGAACTGTAAAATACCAAGGCACATTTTAGTACATATAATGCAAAATATAACAAAAGGTAACGAGTTCGTGTATGGGCTTTGCATATTGGGACATGCATGATGCAAGTTCGTGTAAACGCCACATGTAAAAGCGTCATGATTTAAATAAATGTCACATTCCATGTGCTAATAAACTAATGTACCGCCTTGAATATTGGCTTATGTCGTAATGCCATGTATTGTTCTTCGCAAATACACACATACAATATACGTATGAAGTATTTATAACGCATAACGTCAGCACAAACACATCAGCTATATGGAACATCACCTTGTCAGCACAAACACATCAGTTATATGGAACATCAAATTGTCAGCACAAACACATCAGTTATATGGAACATCACCTTGTCAGCACAAACACATCAGTTATATGGAACATCAACTTGGGTAAGTCGCGTGACATCCCGTGTCCACCAACTTTGCTTACTTATCTATAAGCCACTGAATCTGTTGTTTTTCTCCAAGTAATGCTCTTAGATGGCAAGAGATTTGCTATCTGAGCTAAACACATGCTATTTAAAGAAACTAATCCTCCAAATAACGCCAACATTACAGCAAAAAACCGTTAAGGTGTAAGAACGGTGTTGCTCAGAACTAACATTTGAATTCACTATAGTTTGAATGGAACTGGGCGAAAAATGCTGACACAAATAATGGTGCGTAGCCAGGAATAGGACATGTTACCCGCTAAAATGAATTTCTTGTAAATAAGAGGTTTCTTGTATGATCATTCATTATGTTTAGGCCTTTTAGAACAGAAAATATCAGTATTTGTTAACTGTAAGTCGGACTCCGACCCCCCCCCCCCCACCCCCCCCCGCACCCCCCCCCCCCCCCCCCCCACCCCATTATAACGAATTAATTGAATTGTCATATCAACATATATTCATTATATTCTGGACAATCGGAAATATTGACAGTTGATAACATTTTGGTATAGTCCGGCCAATTGGAAATATAGTTCCATATTCCGGACAATCGGACATATTGGCATTTCTTACATATAACTGTATATTCCGGACGATTTGCAATATTGTCAAATCGACTTATAAATCCATATTCCGAACAACCGGAAATATAATTACATATTCCGGATAATCGGAAATATTTAGAATAGTCATTGACTATAATTGACGGAAGTATATTAAAGTATATTCCGGACAATCGGAAATATTGAAATGGACCGCCGCCCTGTATAAACACAATCGGCATATTGGCTGGTCATTGAATATATTAGACTCCGGAAAATCGGAAGTATATTAGAAATTACAGAGATTATAAATGCTTTAATTTAAATTATACTCCGGATATCGGAAGCATAATAATAAATGAATGGTTATTTATCTTGTAATCTATATCCTTTTCATCCAATGTTAGCCAATACGTCACGTGTGCGCGTCTCCCGCCAAAAGGAAACGCTTTAGGCGGACTAGCACGTGTCGAAAACATGAGGTGCCAGCCTCACATATAACGCACTTAATGGTAAATTTGCCAGTCACTAACGCCGTTTAAAACCACATAAACGCCAATAAAAATGAGAATAAATTCTTATATACACTATTTTCCAGACGCTACAAATGTTAATTACTCTGCCTCATTTCAACTGAAACCGTATTAAAGCATTTCTTAAATATGCACATTTTGACAGTTATGGCCTCCCATAATAACCAAGGCCACCAATAGTACCCAATCCTCTGAACTATCATTCCATCTGAAGCAAACACACGTTCTTTGCAAGAACACTTAAAGGGACTGGAGGCGATCTTGAATAGTAATTGGTGGCAATATAAATACAAGAGAAAACCCTCATAATATGCTTTAGTTTCATATGAAATAGGCACATGCATTTAATAAGTCCCATAATATTGACTTATTAGTTATGAAAGTGTTTACATTGAATAACACAACGACTTGCTATGTTTTTGTTGTTAAATCATCAATGATAATTCATACGTTTCACATTGCTATCATTTGTACATATTATTAAATAAAAGTATAATTACAAAACAAGAATGTATTATAGCCTTGAATCATCATATGAATTCATAGAATGTATGCACCAAAAACCAGCCGAGTCGTTGAGTTTTCCAGACCAAACTATTTCATAAACAATATTTAAATATCGTCTTGTATGGGGCCTATCTTAGCGCATATACACATTGAATATGCCACTGAAACACCCGATGATGTTTTTACTCGTATTGGGATTGATATCCATTAATATTCTTCCAGATCGCCTCCAGTCCCATTGAAGGGAATGTAGCCACACCGCCAAACAATACTTATTATTGAGAGTTCTGAAAAGCTTGAAACATGGTGAAAGAATTATCGAAGTCGTATGATAAACAAAGAAGATATGATCACTTGAAGGTTTTGTTGAAACGGATATGGAAGCGGACATTTTGAGAGCTATGACATCATAAGTTTTTTAGTTTTAAATAAACAATATGGAATATTTATTGATTCATAGGAAAAATGACAGCAGCTGTATGAAAAATATGTATACTTAACGGCAATAATGCTTCACATGATCAGTAAAGGATTTTGCATTCATTTGCAGAGATTTTGTTTGCTTTAAATGGTATGTTTCAATATTCCAAAAATGGTACGTCATAGTTCTCAAACTGGCGGCTCCCATATCCGTTTTAGAACAACCTTTAAACATGTAAATGGTCATATCGTTTTTGTTTATAATTCGATTTTGATAAATATTTCACCTTTTTTCAAGTTTTTTTTAGAACTCTCAATAATAGAACTTATTTGGCTGTGTCGCTACAATTTCCCTTTAAGAAAAACAAAAATGTGTAAGTGCTTTAGATGTGTTTTAATATACATGTTCAGGAATAATGTTCTTGATTATAAATAGCCTAAACTGGCCTTGAATTCACCAACCAGTCTTGAGAATATTCTTAGACTTAAGCCCAAGTATGCAAATTTCAATCTCAAATATTTCTGTAGGTTTGATGTATAAACGTTCATAACAATCTGCTATGTATACATATGATGAATACTGATAAATAGCAACTTCATACGAGTGTTTATCTTTTGAAGGTCATATAAATATTTGTGAACGAATTTTCAGTACTTGAGCTCAAGTCTAAGAATTGTTTGAAGAATGATTGGTGAATTACAGGCCAGATGGTACATACAGCAACAAAGCAGTTTAACAATGTTGACATTATCAAGAATAAATTAAACGAAATTTAATGCGAAAAGCACGCAATAAAATGCTGAATATAGACCTTTATATCAGCAGGTCTTACATGGCAATAACATTTCAAATCCAATATCTCGCTGTCCACACAATACCGTTTAGAAATATGAGCTATACGGATACAAAACTAGACGATACTTTATAATACATCTCAGTTTCACATGAGTACATATGGGTTCGCATCATTAAGGTATGAAACCACCAATTATTTTCCCCATTGACACCAATGTTAAATTGTCACATATTAATGATTTGTTGCAACTTCAACTCAAGTATGGATAATGCAGCAGTGTAATTTTCATATAGAAAAGTAAATTTTCACCAGAAAAGGTGGGGTCACAAGACGTGTAAGAAAGTTCGTGTTTGTTTACTGAACAGGTCAAGGGTACAGCTGTTTTCATTGATAGTTGCTCACAAAGTTGAAATTTCGAAAATGTTCATCAGTGAGCCAGTAAATCCTATTAATACGCTTCTTATACATACAACAACAAAATCGAATAGAAATTGGCAGCTTTCCACTACAGTAACTTATAATGCCCATTTCCATCAAAAAAGGAGGGGTATAGGAACTACACCTCGGAAGTTTACATGCAATTGGTGGTGGTAAACCTTAAGTCAACTTTTTCGGTCTCATGTTTCATCAAGATGAACCATTTAGACAATACTTACATAAATAATGTACCAGTTGAACTGAAATTTCTAGGGATAAATAAAGTAAATACGTTTTGAAAATCCGGTTCAGAAATAAATAGTTTACAGCGATAAGGATTTCCCATGGAAACTCCTTATTCTTGGGATAACAGACACTTCGAAAATCTTCAGTTAGCTTACATGTATTACCGATAAAACTTTCAGTGTGTCTTCCTTCAGGTTTATCCAACAACACCCCCACCCCACACCCACACCCATTTTGACAGAACTTGTTGACGGAGTCTTGAACTATACATATAAAAACACCTTTCGTGTGTTGTTGTTTTTCAACCTATTTCGAAAGGTATTTTTGTTGTTTTTGTTTACCACTAAACATGCCAGTCACACGCCACTCATTAGGGTAAAAGTTAAATTGTGTCTGGAAAGTCTAAAAACCCTATCAGACTGGCAGAAACAAGAGCCTCAAATAATATATTTGTTTCGCTACTGAAATGTCGCATGTGTGGCCACAAATCCGTATAAAAATAAGGAAAATTATAATTATTTCTTTTAAACGGACACATGGCAAGCTTGAAGTGTTTATCAAGCGTTTAGCGTCTCGACTATTGATCCAGTATCATTTTGTCTTTAAACCTGCTTGCATATAATTATATAAAATTTAGATTTTTCATTATTTCGTCGAATTCTACAATTGGTTTAACTATATTATTGGAGCAATATAATCAACAGTTAATAATATGCAAACTCACTTCATACTGTTCCCATAATTAATATTATTGATTCAACACAAGCAAGATATGTAGAAAAACTAACGAGACGCTGTGAGTTTAAACAATTTTAAATACTACAATATTTTTCGAACAATTCCTATTCCAGAAAATTCCGTACCAAGTAAGTATGCAGATCGAACAGAAATGTAGGATTAAAAATCACAGGCAAACAACAACACGCATTCAAAAACACAGGCAAACAACAACACGCATTCAAAAACAGAGACAGACAACAAAAAGCATTCAAAAACACAGGCAAACAACCACACGCATACAAAAACAGAGGCAGACAACAAAACGCATTCAAAAACAGAGGCAGACAACCACACGCATTCAAAAACAGAGACAGACAACAAAAAGCATTCAAAAACACAGGCAAACAACCACACGCATACAAAAACAGAGGCAGACAACAAAACGCATTCAAAAACAGAGGCAGACAACCACACGCATTCAAAAACAGAGACAGACAACAAAAAGCATTCAAAAACACAGGCAAACAACAACACGCATTCAAAAACACAGGCAAACAACAACACGCATTCAAAAACACAGGCAAACAACCAGACGTATTCAAAAACACAGGCAAACAACCACAAGCATTCAAAAACAAAGGCAAACAACACGCATTCAAAAACACAGGCAAACGACAACCAACGCATTCAAAAACACAGGCAGACAACACACGCATTCAAAAACACAGGCAAACAACAACACGCATTCAAAACCACAGGCAAACAAAAACACGCATTTCAAAAACACAGACAGACAACCACACGCATAGAAAAACATAGGCAAACAGCAACACGCATTCAAAAACACAGGCAAACAACAACACGCATTCAAAAACACATTCAAAAACACAGGCAAACAACAACACGCATTCAAAAACACAGGCAAACAACCACACGCATTCAAAAAAACAGGCAGACAAATACACGCATTCAAAAACACAGGCAAACAACAACACGCATTCAAAAACACAGGCAAACAACAACACGCATTCAAAAACACAAGCAAACAATAACACGCATTCAAAAACACAGGCAGACAACATCACGTTTTCAAAAACACAGACAGACAACCACATGCATAGAAAAAGATAGGCAAACAACAACACGCATTTAAAAACACAGGCAAACAACCGCACGCATTCAAAATCACAGGCAAACAACAACACGCATTCAAAAACACAGACAGACAACCAACGCATAGAAAAACATAGGCAAACAGCAACACGCATTCAAAAACACAGGCAAACAACCACACGCATTCAAAAACACAGGCAAACAACAACACGCATTCAAAAACACAGGCAAACAACAACACGCATTCAAAAACACAGGCAGACAACAACACGCATTCAAAAACAGAGGCAAACAACAACACGCATTCAAAAACACAGGCAAACAACAATAGGCATTCAAAAACAGAGGCAGAAAACAATACACATTCAAAAACACAGGCAAACAACCAGACGTATTCAAAAACACAGGCAAACAGCAAAAGGCATTCAAAAACACAGGCAGACAACACACGCATTCAAAAACACAGGCAGACAACAACACACATTCAAAAACACAGGCAAACAACCAGACGTATTCAAAAACACAGGCAAACAAAAATAGGCATTCAAAAACACAGGCAAACAACAACACGCATTCAAAAAAAGAGGCAGACAACAACACACATTCAAAAACAACCAGACGTTTTCAAAAACACAGGCAAACAGCAACACGCATTCAAAAACACAGGCAGACAACCACACGCATTCAAAAACACAGGCAAACAACAACACGCATTCAAAAACACAGGCACACAACAACACGCATTCAAAAACAGACAGACAACCACACGCATTCAAAAATACAGGCAAACAACAACACGCATTCAAAAACGCAGGCAAACAACAACACGCATTCAAAAACACAGACAGACAACCACACGCATAGAAAAACATAGGCAAACAGCAACACGCGTTCAAAAACACAGGCAAACAACCACACGCATTCAAAAACACAGGCAAACAACAACACGCATTCAAAAACACAGGCAAACAACAACACGCATTCAAAAACACAGACAGACAACCACACGCATTCAAAAATACAGGCAAACAACAACACGCATTCAAAAACACAGGCAAACAACAACACGCATTCAAAAACACAGGCAAACAACCAGACGTATTCAAAAACACAGGCAAACAACCACAAGCATTCAAAAACAAAGGCAAACAACACGCATTTAAAAACACAGGCAAACGACAACACGCATTCAAAAACACAGCCAGACAAAACACGCATTCAAAAACACAGGCAAACAACCGCACGCATTCAAAAACACAGGCAAACAACAACACGCTCTCAAAAACACAGACAGACAATCACACGCATAGAAAAACATAGGCAAACAGCAACACGCATTCAAAAACACAGGCAAACAACCACACGCATTCAAAAACATAGGCAAACAACAACACGCATTCAAAAACACATTCAAAAACACAGGCAAACAACAACACGCATTCAAAAACACAGGCAAACAACCACACGCATTCAAAAACACAGGCAAACAACCACACGCATTCAAAAACACAGGCAAACAACAACACGCATTCAAAAACACAAGCAAACAACAAAACGCATTCAAAAACACAGGCAGACAACAACACGTATTCAAAAACACAGACAGACAACCACACGCATAGAAAAAGATAGGCAAACAGCAACACGCATTCAAAAAAACAGGCAAACAACCGCACGCATTCAAAATCACAGGCAAACAACAACACGCATTCAAAAACACAGAAAGACAACCAACGCATAGAAAAACATAGGCAAACAGCAACACGCATTCAAAAACAGAGGCAAACAACCACACGCATTCAAAAACACAGGCAAACAACAACACGCATTCAAAAACACAGGCAAACAACAACAAGCTTTCAAAAACAAAGGCAGACAATCAGAGGCAAACAACAACACGCATTCAAAAACACAGGCAAACAACAATAGGCATTCAAAAACAGAGGCAGACAACAACACACATTCAAAACACAGGCAAACAACCAGACGTATTCAAAAACACAGGCAAACAACAAAAGGCATTCAAAAAACAGAGGCAGACAACACACGCATTCAAAAACACAGGCAGACATCAACACACATTCAAAAACACAGGCAAACAACCAGACGTATTCAAAAACACAGGCAAACAACAACACGCATTCAAAAACACAGGCAAACAACAACACGCATTCAAAAACACAGACAGACAACCACACGTATAGAAAAACATAGAAAAACAGCAACTCGCATTCAAAAACACAGGCAAACAACCACACGCATTCAAAAACACAGGCAAACAACAACACGCATTCAAAAACACAGGCAAACAACAACACGCATTCAAAAACACAGACAGACAACCACACGCATTCAAAAATACAGGCAAACAACAACACGCATTCAAAAACACAGGCAAACAACAACACGCATTCAAAATCACAGACAGACAACCACACGCATTCAAAAATACAGGCAAACAACAACACGCATTCAAAAACACAGACAGACAACACACGCATTCAAAAACACAGGCAAACAATAACACGCATTCAAAAACAGAGGCAAACAACAACACGCATTCACAAAAGAGACAAACAACCACACGCATAGAAGAAATAGGCAAACAGCAACACGCATTCAAAAACACAGGCAAACAACAACAAGCATTCAAAAACAGAGGCAAACAACAACACGCATTCAAAAACACAGGCAAACAACAACACGCATAGAAAAACATAGGCAAACAGCAACACGCATTCAAAAACACAGGCAAACAACAACACGCATTCAAAAACACAGGCAAACAACAACACGCATTCAAAAACACAGGCAAACAACCACACGCATTCAAACACACAGGCAAACAACACGCATTCAAACACACAGGCAAACAACAACACGCATACAAAAACACAGGCAAACAACCACACGCATTCAAAAACACAGGCAAACAAAAACACGCATTCAAAAACAGAGGCGAACAACAACACGCATTCAAAAAAAACAGGAAGACAACAACACGCATAGAAAAACATAGGCAAACAGCAACACGCATTGAAAAACACAGGCAAACAACCACACGCATTCAAAAACACAGGCAAACAACAACACGCATTCAAAAACACAGGCAAACAACCACACGCATTCAAAAACATAGGCAAACAACAAAACGCATTCAAAAACACAGGCAAACAACAACACGCATTCAAAAACACAGGCAGACAACATGCATTCAAAAAAATAGGCAAACAACACGCATTCAAAAACACAGACAGACAACACACGCCCTCAAAAACACAGGCAGACAACAACACGCATTCAAAAACACAGGCAAACAACACGCATTCAAAAACACAGGCAAACAACAACACGCATACAAAAACACAGGCAAACAACAACACGCATTCAAAATCACAGGCAAACAACACGCATTCATAAACACAGGCAAACAACAACACGCATTCAAAAACAAAGGCAAACAACAACACGCATTCAAAAACACAACCCATGATCCAAAAGTCGTGGGCTCGATTCCCGTCATTGCCATATGCGTTGTGTCCTTGAGCAAGACACTTTATCTGCATTGCTTTGTACTGGTTCTACCCAAGAAGACATCGAGAGTGATTCAAATAAGTTCATAGAGCTTTCGTTACAATCGATGTGATATAAATGAGTTTAAACTAAACACAGGCAAACAACAACACGCATTCAAAAACACAGGCAGACAACCACACGCATTCAAAAACACAGGCAAACAACACGCATTTAAAAACACAGGCAAACAACAACACGCATTCAAAAACACAGACAGACAACCACACGCATAGAAAAACATAGACAAACAGCAACACGCATTCAAAAACACAGGCAAACAACCACACGCATTCAAAAACACAGGCAAACAACAACACGCATTCAAAAACACAGGCAAACAACAACACGCATTCAAAAACACAGGAAAACAACACGCATTCAAAAACACAGGCAGACAACAAGACGCATTCAAAAACACAAGCAGACAACAACACGCATTCAAAAACACAGGCAAACAACAACACACATTCAAAAACACAGGCAGACAACAACACGCATTCAAAAACACAGGCAGAAAACAACACGCATTCAAAAACACAGGCAAACAACAACATACATTTAAAAATACAGGCAGACAACAACACGCATTCAAAAACACAGGCAAACAACAACACACATTCAAAAACACAGGCAGACAACAACACGCATTCAAAAACACAGGCAAACAACAACACGCATTCAAAAACACAGGCAAACAACAACACACATTCAAAAACACAGGCAGACAACAACACGCATTCAAAAACACAGGCAAACAACAACACGCATTCAAAAACACAGGCAAACAACAACACGCATTCAAAAACACAGGCAGACAACCACACGCATTCAAAACAAGAGGTCAATGACCTTGAAGCTCTACTGATTGATTTTGATTTCAGGAAGTATTCGCTACAGACTTGTTTTTTGAAAATATATTTTTAACCGTGGCGGCCATCTTGAATATCCGGCCGACCTGAAATGTTGCTAGGATCAATTAGACATTAACAGCAACATTCCTGTGAAGTTTCATGAAAATCCGTCAAGTAGTTTCAGAGGAGTAGTCGCTACAAGTTTTCATTATATAACTCTATGTAAACAAAGATGGCCGCTGGCAGCCATGTTTAACGTCAAATCAAAACGATTTTCGACAAGGACCAACATCATGTCATACTGATCATTTTAAAAAAAGTCCCATATCAATATCTCTTATTGTTTTGAAGTAGTCGCTACAAACTTATTTATTTTAAATCTATTTTTAGCTGTGGCGGCCATCTTGAATTTCCGGCCGACCTGAAATTTTTCTTGGATCAACTAGACATCAAGAGCAACATTTCTGTGAAGTTTAATGAACATCCGTCAAGTAGTTTCAGAGGAGTAGTCGCTACAAGTTTTTACTATATAACTCTATGTAACCAAAGATGGCCACTAGCAGCCATGTTTAACGTCGAATCAAAATAATTTTCCACAAGGATCAACATCATGTCATGCTGATCATTTTAGAAAAAGTCCCATATCAATATCACTTATAGTTTTCAAGAAGTAGTCGCTACAAACTTATTTTTTAAAAATCTATTTTTAGCTGTGACGGCCATCTTGAATTTCCGGCCGACCTGACATTTTTCTAGGATCAATTAGACATCAAGAGCAACATTCCTGTAAAGTTTCATGACAATCCGCCAAGTAGTTTCAGAGCAGTAGTCGCTACACGTTTTTACTATATAACTGTATGTAAACAAAGATGGCCGCTGGCAGCCATGTTTAACGTTGAATCAAAACGATTTTTAACAAGGATCAACATCATGTCATGCTGATCATTTTAGAAAAAGTCCCATATCAATATCACTTATAGTTTTCAAGAAGTAGTCGCTACAAACTTGTATTTTAAAACTCTTTTTTTAGCTTTGGCGGCCATCTTGGATTTCACATCAACATGAATTTTTGCTAGGATCAACTAGACTTGATGGGCAACATTTCTGTAAAGTTTCATGAATATCCATCCAGTAGTTTCAGAGGAGTTGTCGCTACAAATAAAAGTTTACGGACAGACGGCCAGACGGACAGACGGACGGACGACGGACGCCGCACCACGGCATAAGCTCTGCTGATCTCTGATCAGTCGAGCTAAACACAGGCAAACAACAACACGCATTCAAATGAAATGAATTGGGTTTTACTGCGCACCAACACATGAAAGGTTATATGGCGCCAAACAGGAATGAACGTGTCAGGTTCATCCTCCATTTAAATCAAGATAAAATGGAGAATGGGCCTAGAGCCTTCTTACCTGCAAAATTGCAGAGCTGCTGCAAATTCTATAGTAGACACTCCATTTACGTTGGAGCCACATGTCCACGTTTGTATACGCGGTGTCATGATGAAGTCCTTGAATGAGCATGATGAAAAAAATACAAAATGAATATGCTATACAGAAAAAAATACAAAATGAATATGCTATACAGAAAAAAAATACAAAATGAATATGCTATACATATGTTGTGCCATAACTCTAGAAATGTTTTTTTTATAAACGGTGGTTATATAGGTACAACGTGCTAAAATTGCCAAATATGTCAGTTATAGCACGGCTGAAATAGTTATTGTACGGGTCTTCATGTTTACGAAAATTATAACATAAACATGAATCAAGGAAAAACATTATAGCTATGGTACGGAAAGAGATCATGACCAAGGACGAAGTTTGTAACTCACGTTACCATAGAAGTCATGTTGTGAGTCATATTACTGTCGCAGAAGAGTTCTTAAATTACTTTTATATTTAAAACAAATCATGTTACGATCATAAAATTTGCAATTTGTTTTCGAAGTTTGTGGTGACCGTAGCCCTGATAAAGTATCGTTTTAGTTATGAAATACGTGATATTTTTTGTTTCGTTTTATTCAGTATGTTTTATTGCACTTTGATTCAAGAGAGCAAAATCATTATTCTCCAATAACAGTTACAATGTTCGCATTATTAAGACAGATTGCAAATGTCAAATTTCTTTAACATATCAAGGTTGTGTCGTCTACCAGAGTTCGTATAATGCTAATAATAACCAATATGACAACCAAGGACATCTACATCACCTTGCCCTTGCCTTCCAATAATGGGAAGATTTCAGATGTTTTACCATTTACACTAACTCAACCTACGCGATACGCAATTTCAGACAAGCCGGTTTTTAAAAACGAGTTCAAATATGCAAAACATCAATCGGTGCGGTGGTGCAACGGTAGAGACGTCCGAGTCGCATGCGGGCGGTCGTGGGTTCAATGCCCGGCCAGGTTGTACCAAAGATTTTATAAAATGGTACTAAAAGGGTAGTATTAGAGAAGTGACGGAAGTGTCAGCATAATATGACTGGGTACGCCAGCATGGCATATGCCTACCTTTACTGGGTGGGGTATCATGGCATGTGTCTACCTTTACTGGGTGGGGTATCATGGCATGTGTCTACCTTTCCTGGGTGGGGTATCATGGCATGTGTCTACCTTTACTGGGTAGGCCAGCATGGCATGTGTCTACCTTTACTGGGTGGGGTATCATGGCATGTCTACCTTTACTGGGTGGGGTATCATGACATGTGTCTAACTTTACTAGGTGGGGTATCATGGCATGTGTCTACCTTTACTGGGTAGGCCAGCATGGCATGTGTCTACCTTTACTGGGTGGGGTATCATGGCATGTGTCTACCTTTACTGGGTGGGGTATCATGGCATGTGTCTACCTTTACTGGGTGGGGTATCATGGCATGTGTCTACCTTTACTGGGTGGGGTATCATGGCATGCGTCTACCTTTACTGGGTGAGGTATCATGGCATGCGTCTACCTTTACTGGGTGGGGTATCATGGCATGTGTCTACCGTTACTGGGTGGGGTATCATGGCATGTGTCTACCTTTACTGGGTGGGGTATCATGGCATGTGTCTACCTTTACTGGGTGGGGTATCATGGCATGTGTCTACCTTTACTGGGTGGGGTATCATGGCATGTGTCTACCTTTACTGGGTGGGGTATCATGGCATGTGTCTACGTTTACTGGGTGGGCTAGCATGGCATGTGTCTACGTTTTATTCCGGTGTAACGACACTATAAGGTTGGGCATAGAGCTCACGTACTGACTGAATATTGTTAAAGGCGACGTTAACACTCCCCGCCCCCAACACACGCACGCACGCACGCACGCACACCCACCCACCCACCCACCCACCCAATTAACACTGTCGAAAGCATCTGACGTATCAAACAAGACCATACAATAAATAGTTTTTCTCCCATTTCGAACATAATAATTGTTTCATTAAGGTGAATTAGTGTTGCTTGTCATGGTCCCGAGAAATTGTTATTATAATGTCTTTTTATTTCTACTATTTAAAAAACCCAATAACTTCATCTCGGGGCCCCCTTCCCTACGCCTATGAATTTACAGAAGTTACAACGTTGGTTGGCAGATATCCAGCATAACGTAATTGTTATTATGCCTGTTTGTCATTTTTGTGTCGCCTGGCTTAACATAAAACGACAGAGAAGTGTTTGTGCATTAAGCACGAACATCGTTCTGGTGTCAAGAGAATGTTATACAAAAACAAAATGCACTGTAATAGTATTTCAACAACTAAACCTGTGCCTTAGTATATTCGAAGACGTAATAAAAAATACATATTTATAAATATTCCATATATGGTAATTCAGAACTGAAATTCATAATTTTTCAAAATGGTGTCTTCCATACTGTATCCGTTTCAACATAAGCTTCAAATGACCATACCTTCTTTGTTCATCATCTGATTTTGATAATTCTTTCACCCTTTTCCCAGTTATTCAGAACTCCCAATAATAACGATCGTTTGGCTGTATGCTTACATTCCCTTTAAGTATATTATGTAAGGTTTAACGTCGCTGTCTGCTTGTAGCAGTCAACTATATGCTCAACTTTATAGTGCTGCCATATTGGAATATCACGCAATAGTCATATGGCATGTTACCCCACCCAGTCACATTATTCTGACACCGGGTCGACCATTCCTATTACTGTCCTTTATATGCTGAGCGTCAAGCCATGGAGGTGCTAGTAACATTTTTATAAAGTATTTGGTATGACCCGACCGGGATTTGAACACACGACCTCCCGCATGGGAGACAGACGCTCTACAATTGCTCCACAGTCAGCGGCGTAGCGTTCATGTATTGACAATTTATGCAATTTATGCTCTCATAAAATTGGTAGTTTACACCCCCACCGGTAATCCCCCTTCCCCCACCTCTTTTATACGTCTGCAATTTCCTTACGGAATGAATACTTCTCCAGAACAAATTCGTTGAGCTGAATCAGTCAGTCTTTAAAAGATGTATAGCCCCAGAAGTGCCAGTAAATGCCAATTATGCTACAGTGTTGATCAAGGTCCAACAATGTATTAGATACGAAGCAGTAATATGTGTGGGTTTAACTGAACTAACGATACAAATGCTTCCAGGAGTTATAAAAGGGTCATTAACTTAACTAACGATACAAATGCTTCCAGAAGTTATAAAAGGGTCATTAACTGAACTAACGATACAAATACTTCCAGGAGTTATAAAAGGGGCACACGGCAATCGTTAATTATCAGACAACTGTTATGCAGTTAGCGTTATACTTTTAACAAAGGCAGGTTATGTGGAACACTAACGAGACATCGCAAGTTTTTAAAATTCAAAATTGCCGTGTTCCTTTAAGACACGATGCGTTGTTAACTGCGATCCTGCGATCTGTGAATGCACAGACCTAATAACAAATAGATTGGACACTATGAACATTGTGCACATTTCAAGTGGCACAGTTCGAAATTTCACAAAATATTTTAAACACAGATATCATGAAGAGTTTTATAGATATAAGTTTCAGTCATGACAAATCCCATCACAAATTTAATTTTCTTTTCAATGAGAGGGTTTTGTTTTCTCTTAGATTAAGAGCAAAAAAGGAGTTTGACGGAAACTTTGACCATGTCAAAACCTTGATTTTTAAGAGAAAAGCGAACAATTATGATATTTTTAACTTTAAACATCTGTTTATACAATTTCTTATTTTGAAAATAAACATAAATTATTATAATCCCATTTTACTATTCACTATGCATCTTTTGAATGTATTCCCATCATAATCAGTGAATAATTGAGTGAGAAGATAGAAGGAAAAGTTAAGGTGCCACGTGATATTTTGGTTGAAGTAACCAATTGGTTAAGATAGGAAGTTTTATATCTGTTTATTAATATGTCTGTGTCACTACCACAGCATCTAGATGTATACATGTTGTTTCTCCTGTCCCTTCTTCTCCCATCATTTCCTATCAGTATGTATTCATGAGCTGATGTATTTGCCATTAATCAGAGACAATAAACCACAGATTTGCAACACCGAAGCATTGTGGTGTAGTGGTTATAGCGTCTGCCTTGCATTCGGGAGGTCGTGTGTTCGAGTCCCCTGACCGCGTCATACCAAAGACTTTAAAAATGGAGTAGTCACTTGTAACCCTTGCCTGACGAGCAAATAATGGGTAGTGCTGCGACTGATTGACCAGTGTCAGAATAATGTGACTGGCGGGTGGGGGTATCATATCTATTACGGTATTCCAGTGTGGCAGCACTATAAAGAAACCATTGAGTTCGCTGCTTCAAGTAGACATATCATCACATCACACAACAACACACAGATAAAAGTCCAGACATTGTGCCTATAATCGTCAGGTAGGACGCCTGTCGTAGGTGGAGGGACTATAATCCTTAGAAATACACACACACACAGATTTGCAACGTATGCTTTCAGATAGAAAATACTCGAAACGTTCATTGGTAACTGTATAGAAATTGTAATATAGAAATTGTAATTTCTTAAAGTAACAGGCTGCAAATGGTGTCAATTATGTTTAGAATGTACTGGTATTTTCAAAAAAATTCTATGTTTACTAAAATTCTCAACAAATGTTATTTAAAAAGTTCGACTACGGCCTATTTTATCATGTTGTTGTAGTTTTGCTGAAATTTGGTACTGTATAGAATTCGTCATTTTTCACAGCAGGAGTCAGCAATTGGTCTCAAATTAAAGAGAAGTATATCCTGTGTGTAGTGATATCATTATATTATTTATGTCTTAATCAAAACAAAAGAAAATGGAGAACGAGATTTGGCAGTTTTACCTTGTATCATACGAGATTATGTCAGATCTGAGTAAGTGCCCAATCTCAACTACTTCTAAGATCTCTGCCATAATCACGGTTATCTTATTATTTATTGTAAAGTTCTGGGAATGTCGGTTTTAATGTTCTCACTTGGCTTATGTTTTGGCTAAAAACACTATGTTTAAAATGAATCCTTGATAAATACGTCAAGATTGCCGTGTGTCCCCTTAAGGCAACCGCCAGGGAGATTTCTCGCCTGCGTTCCTTTCCACGTAATAAGGCAAGTATTTGCCATTGACTTGAACCATTCGGTCATAATTACCAAGTGTGAAAAGTTAAATTTTTAAGAATCATTAGAATTAAACGTCAGGGGAGAGAATATGAAGGGCCATTGCCCCTCTAGACTACAATTGAATTAGATTTTATAGTCGCACCAACAGCTGTCATATGGCGACTTTCCAGCTTCCACTGGTGGAGGAAGACCCCAGGTGCCCCTCCGGGCAATTTTCGTGCACGAGCGGGCACCTGGGTAGAACCACCGACGTTCCGCAAGCCAGACTACAAGGAGGGTCGTTTGTGCATTTGAAAGGTTGCCATTACTAAAGACTACCTGCCAAACATAAAAGCAGGGCTTTATATGACGTCCCAGATAAAAGTTATCCCTGAAACCTGGGATGACAATTGAAATATAAGTTCCTGCTGAAACTGTTAAAGAGTGTGGCTTGCATTTTGTTTTAACCGAAAGTAAACTCTGACCTTGTACCAGGGGCAGGCTCGCCTCGCAGACAGGCAATAATACGTTCTCTTCATTTAATGAAAATCCACACCATGGTGTTTTGGGGAAAATGACTGATCAACATTGTAAACCCTCAGGCTAATCTGGGTTTACAGTGGACGCAACAGCTATTATAGTCGTGCTTAGCGGGTTAAGGGTTAATTCCTAACACTGTCGTACATTGCAAATGCTAATGACTCCGTCAACCAGAATACAGGACACGTCTAAAGTGCATTAGAAGAAGTAAACAACAACCTCAGAATTTCACATAAAGCAGATACACAGTCAATTGATGATACCTACCCACAATAAGTTTTACCGCATTATCTAAAATGGTTAATCAGTTTAGGATCGAATCCGTAATATGGAAACAATTACTAAGTTATCGATTCACAAATTTAAACATAACGATGAATCAAAGGCTGATAAATTTATGTATGAATATGTCATATAAAATACAAGCATGCAATATTAGAACAAAATACAAATATAAAAAATATCACAGAAATTAAAATTAGATTAAAGTGAATCAATGTGGCATATAACTTGAAGTTTCGCCATTTTATCCATCTTTTACCAAGTTATGGAAGTCTAAATTTGACAAAAGCATATGACAGGGCTAAAATCTAAGCTACAGTGCATTGGGGAGTATAGAATCATCAGTAGTAAAGAATCATTTTCTGTTTAAATTCAATTTTCTCAGCTCATGTATTTTAGATTATTTAAAAAAATTCCAGGCTTGAAGATATATCATATAAGCATACATTTATGCAGCGGTGAAATGATTTATTGCATTTTCCATGCAAAATGTATCACTAAGTGCAACACCTCTCAGAAACAATGATTCTTTGAATTGAATTGGGGTTTTAAGGCGCACCAACACATGAAAGGTTATATGGCGCCTAATAGGAATGAACATGTCTTCTCACCCTGAACTGCAGAGTTCCTGCAAATTCTACTGTAGGCACTCCATTTACGCTGGAACCACGTTATAGTTTTTCTGCCACTGTTCTAGTGATATGAGCGAGATGGCACCTGAGACAATGCAGGGTCATGATGAAGAAGACCTTTAATGAGCATGAACAAAAAATGATAAAATGAACATGAATTTGCGAGGGAGGTGGGTTGGAGGGACGGGATCTGCAGTGGCCTAATCTTTGCCCCCGTAACCAAATGGGGCCCCTGGAACCACACGGGGCCAATGATTCTTTACTACCCCAATGAAGTATGTTTTTGAAATGAAAAATTCATACGATCACAATAAACTGAGATATAGATATTTGCTGTTATAATAAATGGTAGGGACAAAAGTCAAAATGTGATCATCATATATAAAGTTAATTTCTAGAAGTTTTGCACTTACAGGGATACAATGAAATTATGGAAATATTGGTGCAAAAAACACTATTTAATAATTCACATTTATAGGACAATAATTTCAGAAATTTTGCTATTTTATCGCCAAACTAAAAGGGTAAATCTAAATCAGAAACTAACTAGACATTTTCCTTTCATTTTAAACTTAGGCATTTAACCTAAGTGATTCTATATCCCACAACCCACTGTATTTTACTGGCATTTTGCCAGTCAATTTTCTCAAAATGCCAGTAAACCTTTGGAACACTTGCAAAATATTGCAATTGCTTGACATCCTTCTAGATTAGAAGTTTATAAAAAGTAAAACTATTTAGGCAAAAAATAGGCAATTACTATCAGCCTAACTGATTCTAGTAATACATTTTGGTAAAAAAACAAAAACAAAAACTGATTATTTACTACAGTTATCGTGTTCAGTTGAAATTCATTCTTTTTCAATAATCAAGGGCAATTACTTCTTTAAACTTGATTTTGTTCATTGTTAAAGATATTTTTTACATTTGTTTCGGTGAAAGATTGGGATTTCTCAGTGAAGAATAGTCATAATCGCTAAATATTAATAACTAACTCCGAACACAAAAATAACTGACTATGATGTTAAGTTATGACGTCAAACAAGTGTTGCTGACGTCGGCGTCACCCGCCGGGAACGCTCAATAAAGCGAATAATTCCGGTTAAAATCATACATAAACTGATTTAAAATGTAATAAATAGATTATTTAACTGCTGTGTTCGATTGTAGGGTAAGCCTTCACCCGATGGTTGACGTGTTTTGTTTTTTCACTCACTCGCATATGCTCGTTTGTGAAAAGAAAACGTCTACCATTTCGTGAAGGATTTCCCTATAATCGATCCCAGCAGTTAAATAATCTCTATATATATCATGTTCGAAACTGAAATTCTGATATATTTTTTCAAAAACTCTAAAACACATGCATATATTTTACTCATTTTCAAAAACTCTTGAGATCTTCTTCAAACAAACATTGATGAATTTTATGAAAATTAGAAACTTACTAAAACTATCAACTTATCGCATTCAAAAACTGAAACTTGCCCGTTTTCAACAATCAAGCACATTAACTCCATATTGTACACAATGCACGAGTCAACGTTGCTCACTGCTGAACTCGTCAGAAAATTAGTGATGGGTAATCGGTTGAAATTTACAATCGATCATCTGTTACAATCGGTTGCATGTAACGATCAATCATCAGTTAGTCAATATGAAGCATAACATGTGTATGTTAATCTAAGGGGCGTCCGTGGCTGAGTGGTTAGAGTCTCTGACTTGCAATCACTTGCCCCTCACCGCTGTAGGTTCGATCCCTCAGGGGCCTAGGAATCTTTATGTGAGGAAGCTATCCAGCTGGCTTGCGGAATGTCGGTGGTTCTACCCAGGTGACCGCCCGTGCACGAAAATTGTCCGGAGAGGCACCTGGGGTCTTCCTCCACCAGTGGAAGCTGGAAAGTCGCCATATGACCTTAGCTGTTGGTGCGACTATAAAATCCAATTCAATTCAATTCAATGTTAATCTAAGGCCTTGAACTTAAGACTTATTTCTGATGAAGCATGTATTCTTTCCTGTCTTGTGTCTTAAGCCATTGCCATGTCATCAGCAAAATAATTCTAATTGATATAAACTTGTTTATTTGTTTATATGTTCATTTTCATAAGTGTTGTCTCCTGGAAAATCATGGTTATTTCTATTTTGAACATTAATTAAGTGCATTTTTACATTCAACTGATGATCGATTATAGACTTTCATCATCGATCATCATAATCAGATGACTCAGTAACTGATGATCGAGTTACAATCGAGTAATTGGTACATCACTACGGAAATTGGAATATAATTATGGCATGATTCACAATAATTTGCTATTTTAAAAGACATGCGTAATACTAATTAAACTATACACCATATTTCCTAACAGAAGTTTTGGTAGAATGTTCCTTTAATCCAAGAAAATCGAGGCACAAATGTTTTTTATCAATATCATTTTACAGAAATGACCAGCGTAAAATGTAGAGGATATCGGTTGTTTTGGAGTAAACAACATTCGTGAAAATATAAAGTTTTCTCACTTCTCGATGAAATAAAATAATATTCACTCCAAAACAACAAATATCCTCTATTTATTTCGAAATTGAGAAGTGAGAAAACGTTATACAGGTATTTCACAAAGCGAAACACGAGTGAAAATATAAAAATTGAATCTCTTCGAGATGAAATAAATCTGTGATCACGACAATACAACACATTTTTGGTTTATTTTATGCCTTATAATCAGTTTAAAATTGGCGACGTCAGCAACTCAGTATGTTGAAATTTCTGTTTTTAACAAGAACTTACTTTTAAAATACTTGACTAATTTCAATAACTTATGCCTCAATATCTTAGTTTATTTTAAATCCAATGATATCTGGATATAGCTTCTAATTTTTATATCAACTTTCAGAAAAACTAAAGTTCTTACAATAACTGGTTGAATTGGCAATCTCTAAATAATAACAATTCCTAAAATACTTTACAGTTTCCGAAACTACGACATTTTCTTATATCCAAGCTAATAATATATATCTAATAGTTGTTTCTGACATTTAAAAAAGTAGTTCAGGCTGTGCAGTGGAAAAATAAAACTATAGTTAACATGTGTAAAATAAACTTTTATTTTACAGTCGAAATCCATTATTCTATTACTAAGAATAAAACAAACATATTTAAATACAAATATACATCTATATATACCGCTACACCTTATTTCGAGTAAACATGAGCAGCCCCATTTTCGTGGAAGATTCACGACGTGAATCAACTGGTTTACACAGAAGTTCAGTGAGATCTTAAACATTCGCCAGGTATTGCTCTACCTGCAACTTTACACCCTTTCTAAAGGATGGCATACTTTCACAGTACTGAGTAAGACTGTGGGACTGCATTTGAAAAATCCGGGTTGTGACCTCACCAGGAATCAAACCCGTGACCTCTGGAACAAGAAGCAAGGATGCTTAACACTTGGCCACTCAATATTGTACTGATAGTGATGGTTAAACAGAAAACACTCTGATAGGACGTTCCCCTTGCATATAGAAATTAGGCCTAAAAAAAATATGTGTTTCTGGTTTCACCGTCAAAAAGTTAGGGTAGGTAGGTAGGAAAAAGTTGTTTTTTTTAGATATTTTTTTAGATATATTGTTCGCATTTATATTATGCCATTTTTGTACTAAGGCAACTTCTTTATAACCTTTGCAAACAGTTTGGATCCAGATTAGATGCTTAACAACTCTGTGTCTCACCAGGATGCAAACTGTTTGACACTTGTTAAGTTTAAACTATGAATTCATGTTAAATTGATGCTACATAATAAAATTATCATTTGAATAAAAATATTTGTTGTTTGATTGTAAGATTGAAATGGAAAAAAAAAAAAAAAAAAAAATGTTTTTTTATTAATCTTTTTTTTTTTTGCATCTCGCTAAAAATATTTAGGGTCGGCGGGTGAAAATGTAGGGTCGGTCGGGAAACCGGAAACACACATATTTTTTATACGGCCTTAAAAGGGCAAGATAGGTCAGCTGTATGAATCCATATCATTGGCTCATGGACAGTGAAAAGAACATGAGAAACCCACCCTATCAAAGGGGATCAACTCTGTTATCTTTAGCTGCTACTGAAACATGAAAGCAAATATTGTTAATATTACCTGTTAGTATAAAAATTTAACCTTAATTTACTGCATGTATAGAACATGAAACCAAGTATCACCTTTACATACGTGTATAACTGGAACATAAAACCAACTACGTCACCATTCCATTACCAAAACATGAAACAAACTCTGTGACATTTCTTTCTTACTGAAGTAACATAAGTCTCGTCAACATTCCATTACCAGAACATGAAACAAACTCTGTGACATTTCTTTATTACTTAAGTAACATAAGTCTCATCTCCTATATCATATAATTATTTGGAACTGATATCTTCGTGCTGTATGGAGCAACACAGGTGTCATCTTGGTGAACCACCTGCATAATACAGTGGCTCAAACAAGTTTTACACAAGTGGGGGCTACCACGGTCTCACACAAGTGGGGGGCTACCACAGTCTCACACAAGTGGGGGCTACCACAGTCTCACACAAGTTTTACACAAGTGGGAGCTACCAGGGTCTCACACAAGTGGGGGCTACCACAGTCACACACAAGTTTTACGCAAGTGGGGGCTACCACGGTCTCACACAAGTGGGGGCTACCAGTGTCTCACACAAGTTTTACACAAGTGGGGTCTACCACGGTCTCACACAAGTTTTACACAAGTGGAGGCTACCACAGTCTCACACAAGTTGATCTCTCCAAGCTGTATGAAGCAGTATGATCTAGAACATGGATGAACCAGTGTTTGGCTTTGTACACAGAGTGCTTCACACACTTGATGGCTGCCATGGTCGCCAATTGCCATCTGTAGTTGATTTCTCCAAGCTGAATGAAGTGCTGATGTTCTCATCATATATTATTTATAACTGCTTCAGGTTTTGCACTTCTCCGAGAAATCTGAACTTAAATCAGCCACGGCTCTCCCATGTAACAGTTCAGGCACTGAGCACTCTTTAACTCTGGAGGTAATAAAGTCACTGTGAGACCTCTCAATCTGAAATATGGATAAAATAAAAAGTTTAGGTATAAAACTTAAATCACGGGCCCTGTGTGGTTCCCGGGGGCCCCCGTTTGGTCACGGGGCAAAGAATAGGGCCACTGCGGATCCCTTTGGAGGGGTAGGCAGAGGGGTAGAATCCCCCCAAATTCATGTTCATTTTATCATTTTTTGTTCATGTTCATTAAAGGTCTTCATCATGATCCATGCATTGTTTCAGGTGCTATCTCGCTAGCATCAAAAGAGCAGTGGTAGAAAACAATAAACGTGGCTCCAGCGTAAATGGAGTTTCTACGATAGAATTTGCAGCAACTCTGCAGTTCAGGGTGAGAAGGTTCTAGGCCCATTTTCCATATTTTATCTCGATGTCCATGGAAGATGAGCCTGGCATGTTCATGCCTGTTAGGCGCCATATAACCTTTTCATGTGTTGGTGCGCCTTAAAACCCCAATTCAATTCAATTAAATCACGGCCTGGAATACACCAACAATTCTTCAGACTTTTTCAAATTTCATTTACAAATATAACCATGACCTTCAAAGATAAAAAATTGTATGAAGTTGATATTTATTAGTATTGATCATACGTATTTATATATAGCAACTTGTTATTTATCCTTTAAACTGACAGAAATAGTTTTGAGTGAAATTTGAATATATGGGCTTAATTCTAAAAATATTCTAAGCATGGTGAATTCAAGGCCATAATTATTCGAAGAACTTTCATCTCTGGGTATTTCGCTAAAAATTTCCTAGATGTTTAGATATTCAGTAGGTAAAACAAGTGCTGTTATTTGGACTTTATCTTCAGTTTCTATATTAAAAATCAAAATTTGCAGCCATCTAAATTTGCAGCCATAATTTAAATTATCCACATTAGCAAATTACAAATCATGAAGTAAATGCGAAACTATTGTTAATACATATAAAGTGAGATTTTTTTTTTGTATTAAAAAAGGGTATGATAATGGACTTTTGGAAACCTTCTAAATTTTCATGAATGTGGGTGTTTGCTTTCGAAGATATCACGAGGAATGAATTTCAACAAAAGCACCACCTAGCAGGGCATATACGCCCGTCACACTGGCACCTAACTCGCAGTAACTTGCAGGCTGATCAGGGTTTACAATATCTGGCTGCTGATCAGTCATTTTCCCCAAAACACCCCTTTGTCACATAAATGGAATGATCTTAATTCAAAGAAAGAACAGTCCATATACGTAGCGGGTTAAAGGTTAATTGTTCTCTTATTTTACCATTTTGCTGTTTTTACACCAATTACAAACAAGCTGCTCTGCTAATTATACAATTACACTGGATGGTGTGGATGTCAGCAGTACTGTAAACTGGTGTGGAACAAAACTTGAGAGCAGACGGAAACTCAAAGTCCAACCTGAGGTAAACAGACAGAAACTCAATGTCCAACCTGAGGTAAACAGACGGAAACTCAATGTCCAACCTGAGGTAAACAGACAGAAACTCAATGTCCAACCTGAGGTAAACAGACAGAAACTCAATGTCCAACCTGAGGTAAACAGACAGAAACTCAATGTCCAACCTGAGGTAAACAGACGGAAACTCAATGTCCAACCTGAGGTAAACAGACGGAAACTCAATGTCCAACCTGAGGTAAACAGACAGAAACTCAATGTCCAACCTGAGGTAAACAGACAGAAACTCAAAGTCCAACCTGAGGTAAACAGACGGAAACTCAATGTCCAACCTGAGGTAAACAGACGGAAACTCAATGTCCAACCTGAGGTAAACAGACAGAAACTCAATGTCCAACCTGAGGTAAACAGACGGAAACTCAATGTCCAACCTGAGGTAAACAGACAGAAACTCAATGTCCAACCTGAGGTAAACAGACGGAAACTCAATGTCCAACCTGAGGTAAACAGACGGAAACTCAATGTCCAACCTGAGGTAAACAGACAGAAACTCAATGTCCAACCTGAGGTAAACAGACAGAAACTCAATGTCCAACCTGAGATAAACAGACAGAAACTTACAGGTCCAACTAGAAGCACTCTTTCTTACTATTCTGAGATGGGGAATGAAGCCTTGGCAACCATGGTGAAAAAGGAGTAGCAACTATGGTGAAAAGGAGTAGTAACCATGGTGAAAAGGAGTAGCAACTATGGTGAAAAGGAGTAGTAACCATGGTGAAAAGGAGTAGCAACCATGGTGAAAAAGGAGTAGCAACTATGGTGAAAAAGGAGTAGCAACTATGGTGAAAAGGAGTAGTAACCATGGTGAAAAGGAGTAGCAACCATGGTGAAAAGGAGTAGCAACCATGGTGAAAAGGAGTAGCAACCATGGTGAAAAGGAGTAGCAACAATGGTAAAAAGGAGTAGCAACCATGGTGAAAAGGACTGGAGTGCAATACTGACTGCATGGTTGATTAAAAGAAAATCAGCGTCTATGCTGTTTTAAATGCTGATAGTAAATTTACGAATTTGCCATTTACTACTGGCATTTAAAAGTGCATAAATGAAAAAAAATGCGAATCAATTCTTATATTTACATTATTTGCCCGTCGCTATTGTATCAGAAATAACGTACATTATTTGCCCGTCGCTTTCGTATCAGCAATAACGTACACTATTTGCCCGTCGCTTCGTATCAGCAATAACGTACATTATTTGCCCGTCGCTATCGTATCAGAAATAACGTACATTATTTGCCCGTCGCTTTCGTATCAGCAATAACGTACATTATTTGCCCGTCGCTTTCGTATCAGCAATAACGTACATTATTTGCCCGTCGCTATCGTATCAGAAATAACGTACATTATTTGCCCGTCGCTTTCGTATCAGCAATAACGTACATTATTTGCCCGTCGCTATCGTATCAGAAATAACGTACATTATTTGCCCGTCGCTTTCGTATCGGCAATAACGTACATTATTTGCCCGTCGCTTTCGTAACAGCAATAACGTACATTATTTGCCCGTCGCTATCGTATCAGAAGTAACGTACATTATTTGCCCGTCGCTATCGTATCAGCAATAACGTACATTATTTGCCCGTCGCTATCGTATCAGAAGTAACGTACATTATTTGCCCGTCGCTATCGTATCAGCAATAACGTACATTATTTGCCCGTCGCTATCGTATCAGCAATAACGTACATTATTTGCCCGTCGCTTTCGTATCAGCAATAACGTACATTATTTGCCCGTCGCTATCGTATCAGAAATAACGTACATTATTTGCCCGTCGCTTTCGTATCAGCAATAACGTACATTATTTGCCCGTCGCTATCGTATCAGAAATAATGTACATTATTTGCCCGTCGCTTTCGTATCGGCAATAACGTACACTATTTGCCCGTCGCTTTCGTAACAGCAATAACGTACATTATTTGCCCGTCGCTATCGTATCAGAAGTAACGTACATTATTTGCCCGTCGCTATCGTATCAGCAATAACGTACATTATTTGCCCGTCGCTATCGTATCAGAAGTAACGTACATTATTTGCCCGTCGCTATCGTATCAGCAATAACGTACATTATTTGCCCGTCGCTATCGTATCAGCAATAACGTACATTATTTGCCCGTCGCTTTCGTATCAGCAATAACGTACATTATTTGCCCGTCGCTATCGTATCAGCAATAACGTACATTATTTGCCCGTCGCTATCGTATCAGCAATAACGTACATTATTTGCCCGTCGCTTTCGTATCAGCAATAACGTACATTATTTGCCCGTCGCTATCGTATCAGAAGTAACGTACATTATTTGCCCGTCGCTATCGTATCAGCAATAACGTACATTATTTGCCCGTCGCTATCGTATCAGCAATAACGTACATTATTTGCCCGTCGCTTTCGTATCAGCAATAACGTACATTATTTGCCCGTCGCTATCGTATCAGCAATAACGTACATTATTTGCCCGTCGCTATCGTATCAGCAATAACGTACATTATTTGCCCGTCGCTTTCGTATCAGCAATAACGTACATTATTTGCCCGTCGCTATCGTATCAGCAATAACGTACATTATTTGCCCGTCGCTATCGTATCAGCAATAACGTACATTATTTGCCCGTCGCTTTCGTATCAGCAATAACGTACATTATTTGCCCGTCGCTATCGTATCAGCAATAACGTACATTATTTGCCCGTCGCTATCGTATCAGCAATAACGTACATTATTTGCCCGTCGCTTTCGTATCAGCAATAACGTACATTATTTGCCCATCGCTATCGTATCAGCAATAACGTACATTATTTGCCCGTCGCTATCGTATCAGCAATAACGTACATTATTTGCCCGTCGCTATCGTATCAGCAATAACATGCATTGGGAGTATTATAATGATTAACAAAAGCTGTCGGATGACATCACGCTCGACTTTGGAAACCTTGTCTATTTATTAAGCAACTAAGTTGAAAACGGCGCATACTTCTGTTAAAATTCTGTAAGAGTTGCTCTTATGATAGTGAATACATGTGAAAGTTTCATTTAATTCTGTCAAGCAGGTTTTGAGATATGAGCTTACCGAAAACAGCCGACGCAGACACTAACACCGGGGTGAGTAGAATAGCTTGGCATTTCTTCAAAAAGTAGAGCTAAAAATTGCACGACAGACCAATCTGTCAGTGTATTTCAGACAGTGAAATAGCCATTTACTATTTATGACACTGGATGCATCTGCAGCGCATACAGTGCCTGCGACTCCTTGACAAATTTAGTTAATCCGAAATTAAATGTTTTTTGTGTTTTTTTTCCTGCAAAAAGAATCGAGTGAATGCAAACATATAGCAGTGTTTACTTTATGTTTGCTAACCATATTTCAATATGTCTTTGAAATAAATTTGTATCTCAAAATCATTTTCAGTTTATATATTCTACTCCTTCTTGTTAATGATGTTGAGGTTATGACCATGACATGGGAAGGAAAACACAACAGGAGATCAAAGATATATTATAAAGAAAATATCAGTTTATGTATAAAATTAGTTTTTCTCAGTTTTACTCTATAAAGAGACAATTCGAAATCAATGGTAAACAATAAACAAGAGGTCAATGACCTTGAAGCTCTACTGATTGATTTTGATTTCAGGAAGTAGTCGCTACAGACTTGTTTTTTGAAAAATTATTTTTAGCCGTGGCGGCCATCTTGAATTTCCGGCCATCCTGAAATTTTGCTAGGATCAATTAGACATCAAGAGCAACATTCCTGTGAAGTTTCATGAAAATCCGTCAAGTAGTTTCACAGGAACAGTCGCTACAAGTTTTCATTATATAACTCTATGTAAACAAAGATGGCCGCTGACAGCCATGTTTAACGTCGAATCAAAATAATGTTTGACTCTGATAACCATCATGTCATGCTGATCATTTTAGAAAAAGTCCCATATCAATATCACTTATAGTTTTCAAGACGTAGTCGCTACAAACTTCTTTTTTAAAAAATCTAATTTTAGCTATGGCGGCCATCTTGAATTACTGGCCGATCTGAAATTTTGCTAGGATCAATTAAACATTAAGAGCAACATTCCTGTAAAGTTTCATGAAAATCTGCCAAGTAGTTTCAAAGGATAAGTCGCTACAAGTTTTTACTATATAACTCTATGTAAACAAAGATGGCTGCTGGCAGCCATGTTTAACGTTGAATCAAAACAATTTTTGACAAGGACCAACATCATGTCATGCTGATCATTTCACAAAAAGTCCAATATCACTTATAGTCTTCAAGTAGTAGTCGCTACAAACTTGTATTTTGAAAATCTATTTTTAGCCATGGCAGCCATCTTGAATTTCCGGGCGACCTGAAATTTTGCTAGGATCAATAAGAAATCAAGAGCAACATTCCTGTGAAGTTTCATGAAAATCCGTCGAGAGGTTTCAGAGGAGTAGTCGCTACAAGTTTTCATCATATAACTCTATGTAAACAAAGATGGCCACTGGCAGCCATGTTTAAGGTCGAATCAAAATAATGTTTGACTCTGATAACCATCATGTCATGCTGATCATTTTACAAAAAGTCCCATATCAATATCACTTATAGTTTTCAAGACGTAGTCGCTACAAACTTCTTTTTTAAAAATCGTTTTTTAGCTGTGGCGGCCATCTTGAATTTCTGGCCGATCGGAAATTTTGCTAGGATCAATTAGACATTAAGAGCAACATTCCTGTAAACTTTCATGAAAATCTGTCAAGTAGTTTCAAAGGAGTAGTCGCTACAAGTGTTTACTATATAACTGTATGTAAACAAAGATGGCCGCTGGCAGCCATGTTTAACGTTGAATCAAAACGATTTTTGACAAGGACCAACATCATGTCATGCTGATCATTTTAGAAAAAGTCCCATATCAATATCACTTATAGTTTTCAAGAAGTAGTCGCTACAAACTTGTATTTTGAAAAATTATTTTTAGCCGTGGCGGCCATCTTGAATTTCCGGCCGACCTGAAATTTTGCTAGGATCAATAAGACATCAAGAGCAACATTCCTGTGAAGTTTCATGAAAATCCGTCTAGTAGTTTCAGAGTAGTAGTTGCTACAAGTTTTCATTATATAACTCTATGTAAACAAAGATGGCCGCTGGCAGCCATGTTTAACGTCGAATCAAAACGATTTTCGACAAGGACCAACATCATGTCATGCTGATCATTTTAGAAAAAGTCCCATATCAATATCACTTATAGTTTTCATGAAGAAGTCGCTACAAACTTGTTTTTTAAAAACCTATTTTTAGATCTGGCGGCCATCTTGGATTTCACATCAACATGAATTTTTGCTAGGATCAACTAGACTTCATGGGCAACATTTCTGTAAAGTTTCATGAAAATCCATTCAGTAGTTTTAGAGGAGAAGTCGCTACAAAAAATTTTTTACGGACAGACGGACGCCGCACCACGGCATAAGCTCTGCTGATCTCTGATCACTGATCAGTAGAGCAGATCAGTAGAGCTAAAAAACAAGACCATCCACTTTTAACTCTATAAAAAAAACCAGTATATAATTATATTATATTAATTTATAGAAAATACACCTTGAGCATTTGAGAGTAGAAATTTCTTAGATCTATTTTGTTTTTTGTTTTTTATTGATGTTTTTGATGAAACTTACGAATTACTGTGGAAATACGACACAATAACATAATACGAAAGAAGACGAAAATAGAAATGCTTTTCTAAGCAGGCTTATTATGAGAGATGTCAAATTCTCAAAGAATAATTAGTGCTTTACTCAGTGCAAGTCTTTGAAGTGGAATTTAATACTCAGCTTGCAGGAATATAATGAGGATCTTATATGAATGCCTGTTTTATGGACACAATTTGAAATAAAGTAAATAAAGTAGAATTGTGTACATTTACAAGGTGAATGGAAACGTTCACAGATGTTTTGTCTTTAAAGTCAAGGTCATTGGTAGGGTGGGGCTTAGTGAAAGGGTAAGGGGTTACCCTGGTGAATGTTCAAACAAAAGTTTCAAACCTTTGATGGAATTGGAGATATATACCTAGGAAAATACTTTCACCAAAACCTTTAACCTTTAACAAAGAAAACCAAGAAAGTTCTTTTGTCTTTAAAATGAAAGCCAAGGTCATTGGTGGGGTGGGGCTTAGTGAAAGGGGAAATCCCAGTGAATGTTCCTACAAAGTTTCAGAGTTTGACGGTATTGCAGATATATATACCTTCCAAAAAAGTGTAACCAAGAAAAAAAGTTCTGTTGTCTTTAAAGTCAAGGTCAAGGTCATTGCAGGGGTGGGCCTGACTGAAAGGTAAAGGCATACCACTGTGCATGTTCAACAACATTTCAAAGCAATGACATATACCTTCAAAAAAAACTTCAACCAAAAACTTTTACCAAGAAAATTTGACTAAATTCTTTTGTCTTTAAAGTCAAGGTCATTGGTGGGGTGGGGCTTACTGAAAGGGTAAGGGCATACCCCAGTGAATGTTCTTACAAAGTTTCAAAGCAATACCTTTGACTGTACTGGAATATATACTGAACAAAAAAAGAAACTTCCGCATTTTAAGCTGTGATTTGCATAGGGTTGACTTTGTTACACTTTGTACACCAATCTAGATATAATTTCATCATTTTATACTTATCACTCGACCATTCTGATTGATATTAATAATCATCAAAAACCAGAGTTTGTGTGTTGCTGCTAAAACATGTTTTATTCATATTGCGAAATCACTATATTTGTATTATAAAGGGAGGTAATCTGAAAATAATCATTTTTGAAAGATGTATGGCGCAAAAGTAAGTGAACAGGTCAGCTTACTTTCTGTTTTTTTTTGTGCTGAGGTTATCTTCTGTTTATTTCAATAGAACAAAACTGTGTTAAATCAAAGTTTAAACCACAATACCCGGAAATGCTGTTTAAACCAAAACAAGGGGAATAACTATGCATACAAGTTGGATTCAAGGTAAATTGTTTTCATGACAGTGCTGGCCTTTTTACAAAGGTATTAACATATAAGACCAAACAAAATATGTTTTCATTGTGTCTACATGTATGGGTAAAGTTGCGGAAGTTTCTTTTTTTGCTGAGTATACCAAAAGAAATTTAACCAAAAACTTTAACCAAGAAAAACCTGATGATGTTCTTTTGTCTTTAAAGTCGAGGTCAAGGTCACTAGTGCGTTGGGGCTTATTGAATGGGTAAGGGCAAACCCCAGTGAGTGTTCATAATACCTTTGACTGTATACGGATCAATGTTTTTGCCTTCAAGACTTTTGAAATAAGGGAAATAAGTCATAAAACTGTTCTTTGAATTGTAGCAGGAGTGGAAGTGGTCATACAATAACTGGCACTCACTCATTAGTAAACACTCTTTATTATTAAGATACCGTTATATCCCTGATAGTCAAACTGTAGTTATATAGAGAGAGCAGAGAAACGCTATTTATGATGGTGAACCATTTTCATTTTCCCTACATTGTCAATTTGAATAAAAGTCAAACTAAACACCCTCGGTAATTGTTAATAAATTTACAAAGGGCACTAAAGGTGTGAATAATAATCTCATAATGAAGATTTGGTTATAGTGTGTTTAGTCAATACAATACAAAACAATTTATTTATACATGATTTTATATACTGTCAAACTTCTATTATGATGATAATAAAACACAGGTTTAAAAAAGATATAAGTATATTTATTCACTGTTCATATATATATATATATTTACTTGTTTATATGCCCGTTGACTGGCATTTGTTGATTTACATTACATAGTTTATATTACACCTTATCATGCCTTAATTTTTTTTAAATAGTTTATCTTTATACATGGTTCATACAGACTTTTCAAACCTAAATTTAGGGCCTTTTTAGGGCCTTTTTAGGGACATTTTCGCTAAATTTAGGGCCTCAATATTTATAGCATAATTATGCATTTGACTAAAATTCCTGCTTACTGCTACAGTAAAACCCCTCTAAAGTGACCCCTACAAGAAGATAGGTGGCAGCTTAATGCAGCATGATAGTATTGTAGAAAACTCCTCTAATAGCTTTCTGAAAACTATAGTGCTGCATTAAGCAGTCACCTGTAAAAAAAACCACTAAATGTGTATATTGTAAACGGTTGCATTAGCTGGGTTTTACTGTATTAATAGCCAATAAACCTGGACCTACCTAAGAATAAACAGTTTTCAGCTCTGTGGCCTTGTCCACAGGTATTCGAGGAGTAGCTTAGACTTACACTTAAATTTTTCAGAAAAAAACAACAACATCATTTAAATACTAATCAAACATTAAAAACACAAATTTAAAAAAAAAAAAAAAAAAAAAAAAAAAAAAAAAATTATAGTAAATTTTTTTTTTTTTTTTTTTTAATTATACCCCACCCACTCCACCAAATATTGGCCGCGATTTTTCAAAAACGGCCGTCGGCCGTGCAAAAATGGCTGCACGGTTGGCTCAGTCGTTGGCTGGCTAATAACTTCCCCTCTGAAATATAACCGTGTATGAATCAAACTGAGTACGATGTACAAATTACAAATCTAATTTCGTAGGAGTTGTCGTTCTTGAATTCATTCTATTTTTAGAAATTTCGTAGGAGTTGTCGTTCTTGAATTCATTCTATTTTTAGAAGCAACAACACCTTGACAGCCCAAATAATGTGCGAAATGAAATTTACAGTCAGGACGCAAGTGGTTATTTTCTTGCGCATCTCCACTCATTTGACAACTGTATAGCAACGTTAAATAGTTCCCCACGGAGTACCTCATTGAAAAAACCTTGAAAATCCGCCATTTTGTTGGCTTGAAATGACCGAAAAAACAGAGAAAAAATCGAAATTCTTTTATACGCAGACATTATTGCCACTACATCCCTAACTTGAAATTATTTATGACCAATGAACAGAACATGTCATAAGTCAAAGAAAACATCAAAATATTTATTGAGTATTTTCAAATCGAGCTTCAAGCATGCAAAAATACAGCGATTTTTACGCCGATGTTGTCAATTCAGTCAATTTCGAAAGACTAGCACGTTAATGTCTGAAGTAATGTTATATATTCTGTTAACTTGCTATTTCAACAACTTATCTTGTGTCCGAATCCAATCTTAAAACGGCTAGAAAGGCTATATAATCAACATAGTTTGTATTTTCCGTTGCTAACAATTCGATATTGACTCAGCGCAAACACGTTACCCAGTCAGGACGCACGGGAACGTAAACACGTGCATACACCTAAGTGTTCTACTCATTTTACCACAGTAGTTGACGCAAAATAGTCCCATTATCGGGTCACGTGCTGTTTAATTGAAATGTGTATGACCTTATAAAACACACTATAAATCGAAAGTGACTGTATTAAAAACGTCAAAAGTGTGCATGTTCATGTGTTATATAATGTTCTTTGATGTAGTTGTTGAATAAATGTCTCAAAACTCTTTACTTGTCATTATTGTGATGAACGCCGTTCGTTATTAAATTTGCCGTTTTTTAAATCCATTTTATTGTCAAAAGTTCATTTTGTGCGCCATTTGGTGTCATCACAGATTTTCCTAATATTTTGGAATTAGATAGTCCGATACCTCGACTACGTTTTCTGAAAATATTAGGAAAATCTGTGATGACACCAAATGGGCGCACAAAATGAACCAACCTCACTAACGGAAAGTTCGTTAATCAGCCCAAATGGCTGAAATATGCAGTGTGAACATTCTGAACCATGTAAATTGATGATCTCGAAATTAGGGATTGAACTGGCCAACAGTGTGTGAGTTATTAAACAATATTGTTTAACATATCACCCATTTAAAAACAATCGAACTAACAGTATTTCGGTAAACTATTTATAACGTATTCGATATTTGAAAAATACCCCCATGCGGAACCTCGGGAAGGAAGACGCCATTTTGTTTGAAAAGTGACACCTCGGGTCAACGTTTTATTCTAAATTGAGAGGATTTTATCAGAATATGGCCAACAAGGAATGTTATAAAGTGTTATAATGAGGAGTTTAAGCAAAATAAAATGGTAAGTATCATGTTATGTTGGATACTTTCGTTGTAACTGGTGTTAAATGACGGACCTGCGAACAGCTGATTTTGTTAAAAATGCAGGAAATTTGGCTGCTGGACGTGAGACCCGAAATGGGCGGTTAGGGAGGCCTTTCGCGAAATATTTTTATTAAAAAGGCGCAATTTTTACAAATCATTGATTGGTTGAAATTTGTATAGTTGTTCACGATTGTTTAATAACTTTTTAAATGCGCTAAAATTTTAAAAAATCGGTCTCTTTGTTCCTGCCTGCTTTGTATGGCTAGCCATTTTTTTCACATTGGGTCGAATTCCTGTAGTTCTTGGTCAAAAAGCGATATTTCAGTTCATTTTGGAAATATTTGATTCTAAGAAACACATCAATATTTATTTGCGATTTATATAAGTACTATTTTGATGATTTTTGGCGTGATATTTGTTATTTGGCAATAACTTAAACACAGTTGGTGTAAATCGTGTTAGGGGGCATCTCACAGTTATTACAGTACGTTCGCGGTGCACAGTTCTGTTTACAGTCCACATATCTGCAACATTTTTTTTCGCCATTTTTGTGGAGACTGCTCATTAAACTTGTTTATAGATCTACTTTAGATTAAAATTTGACATCAGTATTGTTTTATAATTATTTTGTTTAGTTATTTGTAATTTACAATATATTTTAATGTTCATTTACTGCCAGATGCTATACTGGTTGTGTACCAGTTATCGTCATTCACCAGATTTCGTCATTATCAATAAAACGCTCAATATAGTCATTATTTTTCGACCCCACTTTACAAATCACTACACACTACCATCAGACGATTTGAGAGGAAAAAATATTTTAGAAATGTTAACATACACTCTCAAACCAACCCGTTTACCTATATAAATACCGTTATAAACAAAAAACAATCGGGGGAATCAGGCGCTAATACGCATGCGCAGGAAAATTTCCTTTTAAAATAGCTGACCTTTTACGTCGAACCATTGAATCAATTTGACATGCCCAAAAAACTTAAAGCATGTGCTAACAATTTTCAGCCAAGGTTGACAACTAGTTCATGTCAATCAATTTAAATTTGCAGACAGTTATTTCCTTTTAAATTATGAACGTCGAAGTGAAGTAAATTACATCCGATACCTACAGTTGAAAAAAGATTTTAAATTGTAGATATAATTTTTTTCTAGATATTTTTTTGTGTATTCATATGCAATGGTATATTTATGTTTCACTTAATAACTATACACACGTTTTCATCATCCCAAATATGGGTTATTCGGTATTAAACTGATTATGACGATAACTACTACATTCGGCTCAATAGACCGGTCCAATTCAGTCTATATTTAGTAATGGTCACGTGACACTTGTTACTGAGAATAGGACAATGTAAACACAGAATATTTACGGCAAAAGGGTAAGCTTCTCTGCCGGCAAAAATATTTATGTGATGACTAGTTTTGATTTAATATATTAAAGAATCAATATAAAACTGACGATATCTGGTATACAGCCAGTAGCCAGTGTCAAAATTCGCAAGTTTTAAATTTGAAAATTGTTTGAAAATTAACAGTTTTGTTTTTTCAGATTCTTTGAATGTTACTGTGCTAGAGTAGCTTGTTGCGTTGATTTTTTTTGTACAACTGAACTAGGATATGTAGTACACATGGCTTAGGATATTTGAACTCTGTGTATAATTGTTGTATGTATGTGTGCATATATAAACACACCCAGTGACCCTTCATTTTGTATAAGGGGCGTCCGTGGCCAAGTGGTTAGAGTCTCTGACTTGAAATCACTTGCTCCTCACCACTGTAGGTTCGATCCCTCAGGGACATAGGAATCTTTATGTGAGGAAGCTATCCAGCTGGCTTGCGGAATGTCGGTGGTTGTACCCAGGTGCCCGCACGTGGGGTCTTCCTCCACGAGTGGAAGCTGGAAAGTCGCCATATGACAGCTGTTGGTGCAACTATAAAATTCAATTCAATTCGTTTTGTATAATTAATGCACATTTTAATAAAAGGCGGTCCGGGTTGGCTAAAGGGGGAGGCTTATCTGTGACATGGAACTGTAATGTATATCTGTTTGTTTATTATATACATAGCTTCAACATATTCAGGTACCAAATGTATAAAAAACAACAACATTTTTTAAAAATAGTGTGTTGTTTTTTATACATTCCTGGACGGATGAATTGAAAACTGTTTGCAAAATGTAATTCACTGTATAAAACCTGTGGGTGGGGTATGCCACGCAAGGCAATTTTTTTTATATAATGATATCAAATATTTTCTTTTATAAAAATATCTATGATTATAAATATCCTTTTTTTAACACTTTAGATCCCCTCCACCCCCAACACCACGCGGAATCATTGACTCGACTGAGTATGAATGCCATGCCCAAACACTGGAACTTCCTAAATTTTCCCCATGAACTTCCAAATTTGATATGCAGGAAGTTCAGACTTCCTAAATTTGCTGAACTTCCTGACTTAGTGGAAGCCCTGGTGATATGGAACCACATGGTTGATAACATTTAATAGAACCCTTAATAGAAGTTTACAGCATCATATTTAAACATGTTCAGCATGTTTGTGCAGTTAAACTATATAATTACCTTATTATTGCAAAATTGCATAAAGAATATCAACAGAAAACTATTTTCAACCCCAAAATAGAGCTTTTGCTAACTGTATGTAAAGCGTCTTATGATGGTCAAAACAAGACATACTTAAGCCATATAGCTAATACATAGAGGATCTTAAACGAGTTCCCATTTCATATAAGATTTATGAAACGAGTTATGAATTATTTTAATTTTAACGAGCCGAGTTAAAATTAAAAATAATTCATAACGAGTTTCATAAATATTATATGGAATGGGAACAAGTTTAAGATCCTTTTTATCACATAACATTGCAATCAAATTAGTAAAAATTAATTCAAATGGACATAGAACCGCCACGACGTCAGACACACTTTAGCGCCAAAACGTCATAAAATGTGTGACATAACGTTGCATATAATTTATATTATAAAAGAGTTTTGTGTTTTACCTCTTTACAAAATAGCAGTCTCTGCCAACTTTTTAACAAACCAACAACAATGTTTTGTATAAAGTGCATTATTTTTTATAAGCTGTCACAAATAATAAGTATGACTCAGATCTGGGTGAATTTGTAATAAATAAAATATTTTCAGCTAATAAAAAACTTGCGTAGTGTTACAGGTTTTCCATCCGCCAACAAATTCACCCAGATCCGATTGTATTTCACACGTGCATCTTTATTCCGGAAGCATCCATCGATTCTACCGATTTCTTGTTTAAACTTGCTACCTAGTTTGTTAGAAGATATAGCCTGGCGGGGATTTTTCATTTTGGATGACAATAGGATAGAGGTTTGTTGAACTGTAGTACCTGGTTTAAACTCCCAGTGGCCTTTTTTTTGCCATTTACCATTCCAGTGCTGCGTATCCATATTGTTAACCCGTTTGTGTTCATGAAAATTGCAATTAAATCTCAAAATGAAACCCTTGTATCAAAAATTACTTGAAAAGCTATAACAGATTTTGCATTGCCATGGCATTGGTATATGGAGGCCATTTAAAAAGCATAGTACTGTCAAGCAAATTCAACTGTTTTTTGTTTGATTTCAGGCCAAGTGACATATCTTCTATTATCTACAAACGTGTGTTGTTGTTTGCAATGTTAGCAAGTGTTGTGGAAGTTATCAACTTGTGATTAACAATATGAATATAGACTGTATTTTGTAGATGAAAAAAGCTTTCAATTTCAAAATTAACCATTAACCCGCTAAGGGCGACTACAATAGCTGATCAGGGTTTACAACGTCTAGCTGCCGATCATTCATTTGCCCAAAAACACCCCTTTGTCACATAAATGGAATGGTCTTAATTCAAAGAAAGAACAGTCCATTATATATGTCATAGTTATTAACCCTTAAACCCCTACATATAATATATCATGGACTGTTCTTTCTATGCATTAAGATCATTTCATTTATGTGACAAAGGGGTGTGTTGGGGCAAATGACTGATTAGCAGCCGGACAATGTAAAGCAGAGCTACAGATCAGCTTTTTGATCAATTGAATATTTACCCATCGGTATTTATTTGGGTATTTCATGATTTCATTTGGGTAAAATAAAACATTAACTGAACAGTTTGCGACATTGTTCTGGGGTGGCATTCCACTAATATTGAATTTGTATACGCAAAATCTAATAAAATCAACTTCTTTTAAAATAGGCTTTATACATGTACAAGGTGACTGGGTGTCCCTTCAACAACCCATATTTTGCTCAGTTTGCGTGGGTTGTTTTATCATTTGACAACTTCGATTACTTATTGGTACCCAGGCTTTTTATTGGGTATTTTGGCATTTTAATTGGGTATTTAAGCATCCAACCCCTTTAATTATTCAATTAATTAATATTATAAATAAATGATTGCAAATAATTATGCAAGTTACGTTGAAAACCAATGGGACACCATGAGTTTTAAATAAATGAAAGATTGCTGGGTGTCACTTTTACATGTTAGTGATGATGTTACCTAAACATCTTTTGTTCTTTTATTGCAGTAGGATGAGAATTCAATTGGAGATGTAGTCAGTTGTGTTGATGCAGATGGAGGGATATTTTCCATTTCCGGACAGTGGAGTCACCCCTGCAGCCCTATATATCTAAGTAAGTCCTATATACTAATACTGTCAGTAATTTTAATTTGAAGGAATTCATTTTCTGTTTAATCTGGGTTTTTTTTGTTTGTTTTTTATTTAAAACGTTTAGTAACCAGAACATACAAATGGAACAGTCTATTAAATCATTTTAGAATTATTTTTTTTTTTGAATTTTGTGATTCTTGGTTCCAAGAAACTCATTTATACTCAATGAGTGATACAAACAGTCTTAATCTGTTTCTCACAGCAATTAAAAAGCTCATTCAGTTCTGAGAACACACTGATTTGCATCATAATTAGCATGACGATTAGCATGACGATGTCATAATATGATACCTTATTTTTAATAATTTTATCTTTATATATTTACATTAATTTTTAATTAATAACATACTTCATTTTTCACCAATTTTCGCGCACAATATGACCTATTTATGTGTCGACGTGCGTAAAACACCATTAATTCATTCATAATACCAGGGTTTGATGTCATAATACCAAAAAAGTGATGTCATGATAGAAATTACGAATGAACATTCTGATTGGTTCATTGCAGTGATAAAATTGGACCAATAAAACCAGTTAATTTAAAGCTCATTACATTCTCAGAACACACCGAGGTTTTACTGGACATTGAGTAATGAGGGTTCTTGAAACCCAGAAACACAAAATTCTAATAATAAAATAATTCTAAAATTAAGACTTGTGAATGAAAATGTTAAAGTAGTAATTATATGCAAGTTTGTTTTAAATATGTTACACTGAAATTCCCTGAAACGGATACATTGAAGCTAATTTATTAAAGGGACACACAGCAATCTTGATTTTTAAAACCCCACAATATCCTGATAGTTTTTCTACTCGACTTGTAGATCTATTTGTCAATCATTAAAAAGACACACTGGCAGAGACTAATCCTAAAGTTTTTATCAATCATGAAAATTGGCATCTCGATTTATTAATTCAGTACCATATTAACTTGAAACCTGCTTGCGTAAAAATTCAATTTTTACTTTTTCTTTGTTGTTCTTCCATAGCGTTATGTTAAAATATAGTATTGGCACAATATAACCAGCAGTTATTAATATGCAAAACAATTTGCTGTATACTACTCTTATAATTAATATTAATGATTGAAAAGTGCAAGTTATGTAGAAAAACGGAAACAGGAGGCCGGGAGTTTTAAACGAATCAAGATTGCCGCGTGTCCCTTTTATTTAATTGTTTTATTTAAATGTTTTTTCTGTTTGTTATAACAGTAAATGTTTATTAAGATGTCGGTGATAGCAAAGGACGCAAAATGTCAATCTTTTTTTTATCTTGCATGGTTAAAAGAAACAGTCTTTATCAGGTTTGTCATTCTCTTAAACACTAAAACCGCATGGACAGATTCAAGCTTTCAAAAGCATTTTTGGTGAAAATAAACCGTAATTGATGTATTTTGGGTGAGAATAAACCGTAATTGATGTGTGTCTCAAAACGCCTAAAGAAATTTATAATACTGTACTTGTTTTGACGACCAAAGTACATTTTTGTCGACCTGATCTAAAAAAAATAATATTTTTCCTACATGTATATCTACTTAGATATCACAGGCAATAATTTCAAATTGCATCAAATACAGCAGTTGTTTATGCAGGCATTGTGTGATGTTTTAGAAACATCACCAGAAATGTGGATGTAGTCATGCGGCAGTGATTTAGTTACCTGCGAGTCCTGCTTCTAGGACTCTTAATACTTGCTAGGGACTCACAATTAAAAAATATATGCATCCACAGGACGCATAGATATCGGACAAGATTTCTTCTGAAACAGATAACGTCCTCTTTCTAGTCATTAAAATCATGGACATATCAATATTAACTCTTAGCCTGCTAAGAGCGACTACAACAGCCTTTGCAGCCAGTGTTAACTCAGATCAACCTGCGAGTAATTCGCAGGCTGATCAGGGTTTACACTGTCTGCTGCTCATCAGTCATTTAACCAAAACACCCCTTTGTAGCATAAATGGAATGGTCCAAATTCAAAGAAAAGACAGTCCATTATACATTCATAGCAGGCTAAGGGTTAAAGGCAACCCAAGTTGAGAAAATATTCTCTTATATTTAAGTCAAACTGTTACATAGAAATGTACAAGTAGAAAATTACTGTTTTATTATCTTTTTTTTTATTTTGATATTTTTTCAGTGTGTAGGCTGTTTGGAAGGTCAGAAGTTCTGGAATTGAACCATTTTCTTATCTACACTGTTGTAAAGAAAGAATGTATACCTTCACTTGGAAGTATAAATTGTTAGCTGAAGCTGGTAAGGGCATATAATTATAATATATATCTTTACTTTTTAAATGCCAGTAGGGAAGCAGAGCTACAGATAAGCTTTTTGATCAATCCGGTATTTACTCATCTGTATTTATTTAATTGGGTATTTCATGATTTCAGTTGGGTAAAACAAAACAATAAAAGTTTGCGACATTGTTTTGGGGTGGCATTCCACTAATATTGTATACACAAAATCTATTAAAATCAACTTCTTTTACAATAGGCTTTATATACAAGATTACTGGGTGTCCCATCAACAACCCATATAATGCTCAATTTAAACTGGTTGTTTTATCATTTGACAAATTCGATTACTTTATTGATACCCATGCTTTTTTATTTTAATTGGGTATTTTTGGCATTTTTAATCCTGCCTATCTGTAGCTCTGGGGAAGGGGAGATATTACGTTGTGGCTATATAACTGTCCAAGTATTAGGTCCACAACAATGAATTTATATGCCAAACTGGTCGGTGTTCTTGTTACAGGATTTCAAGTCACGGCTTTTTTTCTAAAAATTATGAAGACTCTCTAGCCTGGTCATTTTGTGGGGAAAAAACCCGCGATTACTGTCTAATTTGTTTAAAAAAAGTATTGAAAGATAACTTGTTGAAAGCGATATTACTTGATACATACATACATGTTTTTGTGGGATGAAGACGCTATAACATAAGGTATATTTTAGATAAACTTTCTTCTATAAATGTTTTCAAAACTAAACAATATTGAGAATATTGTTTGTATGGTGTTCTACGTCTTTTTCAACACATGCAATGTTATATATGACGGTCGATTTTTGTGGTGGAGGCAGACCACCCACTTTTCCTGGGTAGAACCACAGGAACTGGTCACTTTTAATTTTTGCCTTCTATTATTATAATTGTATATATATAGACAATTATAATAATAGAAGGCAAAAATTAAAAGTGACCAGTTCCTGTGGGTAGAACCAGTACTGTACACCTCCGGCCATCCGTAAGAATCGCCACCTTGCTCACTTAAGTCGAGCTCCCAGTGGGATTTCAACCCGCAGTGGTGAGAGGCGAAGGTTTACAACGAAAGGTCAACCATTCGACCATGGAGACGCTCTAAAGTTATTAAGTAAGAGTGGGAAATGTTGTTTACCACAGAAGAAGTTCCAGATGGTTCTTATTAAAGGCAAGATTGGGACAGGTGGAGTCAAGTTTTAAATAAGATATGTTCAGTCTTCATGGAAAACATTTTGAGCTACTACTACTAGCCTATCAGCATGTTACTTGCAAATATTTACTAGCCCGAACACATCTCTACTGACACAAATTTTTAAAAGTGTAATTTCAGTGTTGTTTTTAGACAAATATGTATATTATAATTATAATTATTACAGAAAGTTACATTTTCTGTAGAATAATATCACAAATAATTAAATAAAATAAATAACTTGATTGTTTTGACACTTTATTCTCAATCATTGGGTCGAAAAATTACGGGTTCTGTTTATTTTTGAGTCACTAACGTCTGCATTACTTTTTTTCTACTGGGTTATGCTCTGTCGAAATAACAAAGAAAGCTTATCGTACAGGTTACAAATTAGACCGGAAATGATCTTCAATTCATTATCAGTCGAGTTTACATCGCGGTATTGATTCATACTAAATATTGCTCCTTTGTTATTGTCCCCAACGTCGTTCGAAAACAGCAAAAAAAATTGAAAACCAGTCTGTTCTGAAATTGATAGTTGTATCCGGCGATGTATAAACAAAATAAATCTACCTTTAAATTAGTTTACAAGCTGACTAATTTCGGGTCTGATTTCGTTCCGATTCAGTTTGGTACTACATTTTCGTCTAATTTTTAACATGCCCGACAGGCATCTCAGATTGCAGAATTTACATTTTACTGACTGCGGGATTCGGGCTACCAGCTAATTTGGAAGACTATGTTTGTAAAATATATGCACCACTCGGTCTCCAATTTTTTATATTTTTTGTTTAATTCAGGGGCCATAACTCCAAGTTTTCTGGAACAATTAGGCTGGCTATGGAACATGACCTAGATACTGTAATCATAATTGTGGCTATAAATATTGTGACCAATTTTTAGCTCTATCAGCAGAGCTTATGCCGTACTTATGCGGTGTCCGTCGTCCGTCTGCTTTTTTTTTTTTTTTGATCGACTGAAACTACTGAATGGAATTTCATGAAACTTTACAGAAATGTTGCCAATGAAGTCTAGTTGATTGTAGCCAGGGCTGTCTTTTGGCTGTTTTTGGGGCCGTTATTCGGCCCCAGTCCCCCACCTGAAAAGTATCTTTTTTTCCCCCACCTCAGTGTGAAAATCCCCCACTTGAAAAAAAAATAAAAAAATAAATAAATAAACTGAAAGACAGAAGGCTAGAATTTTAAGAGAACTAAGTGTTAATTGTGCTTGTGTTGAAGAAAGTAGAACAAAGTAAATGACGTAACTGTCATTGGTACTTTTTGAACATAGTCTAACTCTTACAGCTAGTCAACATACATATTTTTCAAGTCTGTTTTGAACCCATTTATTGTTAAATGTATATTGGTTGGCATAAACAACAATAAAATTGTGTTATTGTATGCTTATTAGTTAAGTCCTTGCTTTATTTGTCTATTTAGTGTTATATATCTATTTAATCAGCATGATTTCATTTTATATTGATGATATCATAATGTGTTGTGGATGTTTGAACTTTCATGCAAAATTCCCCCTTTTACTGAAATTGACGCGAAAATTCCCCCCTCTGAGGGACCCGGACCCATTCCCCCATGGTAGAAAGACAGCCCTGGTAGCAAAAATTCATGTTGATGTGAAATCCAAGATGATCGTTAAAGCTAAAAATATAACGACATATTTTCATGAAACTTCACAGGAATACTGATCTAGCTATCAAAAACTGTCAGTAATTAAAGCTTCAAGCACATTGACCTCTTGTTTTTAATTGTGAACAAACTTGTGAAAAAATACCTAGCCGAAATTCGGCCCGTAGCCTGATAGCAGGAAGCAGGAAAAAAAGTCCTGCTTGTAGTTGTCCACTATTTTCCTGAGTTTGAAAAAAATAAGTTTTATTTATTATTTGATCACATGTCCAGGGGTTGATGCACTATTTTCACTTGAAAAAGCTGAACGAATTATCAAAATGCCATGAAAGACAAAGGAGATATGACCTATTTACAATTTGCAAAGAACATAAATGGAGGCGGCCATCTTTGAACGATGACGTGATCGCGCCATTTAACCATATAAGGCATATTGACCAAAAAACATTTTAAAGCAAAGAAAATCACTGCAAATTGATTAAAAATAAATATACAGATGTAAAATGTATAAATTGTATGATAATTTTTTATTTGCCATAATTTTCTTTGCTTTAAATGACATTTTGTCAATATGCCATATATGGTAAAATGGCACGATTACGTCATCGTTCAAAGATGGCCGCCTCCATTTATGTTCTTTGCAAATTTTCAAAAGGTCATATCTCCTTTGTTTTACATGGCATTTTGACAATTCTTTCAGTTTTTTTCAAGTTTTTCAGAGCCATATTAAGTAAATAGTGTTTGAAAATAGTGCATCAACCCCACCCCTATAACTGATTTCCACCAGATTTGTATAGCATATAGAACGATACAGGACCTCTTATGCATCTTGTTTCTCGTCTTCAAAATAAATTAATATGCGTCTAGAAAGTATTCAATTCCAAATAATTTAGCAGTAGTTTTGTCGCAAAAAAATATCCATCAAATTACAGGATACAAATTACAGGATATTACACATACTAAGGAGTTCCATCTACCAGTGTTATTATTATCTTTTCCAGGACCGGTCCAGAGTTGCCAGTCTATGTTGAAAGATAATCCAGAGTTGCCAGTCTATATTGCAAGTTATGGAAGACAAGTTGTGTTTAACTGTACTTCATTGAAGATAAATAAAGTATTATAAAAAACAACAAAAAAACATTTCTTCAGAATGTTTGTGTCGGGGTACATGCTTCGATTGCTTTGTTATCATTAGCTCTACTGATCAGAGATCAGAGCGCTTATGCCGTGGTGCGGTGTCCGTCGTCCGTCTGTCAGTCCGTCCGTAAACTTTTTTTGTAGAGACTACTTCTCTGAAACTACTGAATGGATTTTCATGAAACTTTTACAGAAATGTTGCCCATGAAGTCTAGCTGATCCTAGCAAAAATTCATGTTGATGTGAAATCCAGGAAATCTAAAAATAGATTTTTAAAAAACAAGTTTGTAGCGACTACTTCTTGAAAACTCTAAGTGATATTGATATGGGACTTTTTCTAAAATGATCAGCATGACATGATGTTGGTCCTTGTTGAAAATCGTTTTGATTTTACGTTAAACATGGCTGCCATCTTTGTTTACATAGAGTTATTTAGTAAAAACTCAAACTACTCAACGGATTTCCATGAAACTTCACAGGAATGTTGCTCTTGATGTCTAAATGATCCTAGCAACATTTCAGGTTGGTCGGAGGAAATTCAAGATGGCCGCCACAGCTAAAAATAGATTTTCAAAAAAAAAAATTGTAGCGAGTACTTCTTGAAAACTATAAGTGATATTGATATGGGACTTATTCTAAAATGATCAGCATGACATGATGTTGGTCCTTGTCGAAAATCGTTTTGATTCGATGTTAAACCTGGCTGTCAGCGGCCATCTTTGTTTAGAGTTATCTAGTAAAAACTTGTAGCGACTACTCCTCTGTTACTACTCGATGGATTTTCATGAAACTTCACAGGAATGTTGCTCTTGATGTCTAATTGATCCTAGCAAAATTTCAGGTCGGTCAGAATTTCAAGATGGCCACCGTAGCTAAAAATAGATTTTCAAAATACAGTTTTAAAGCGACTACTTCTTGAAAACTATAAGTGATATTGATATGGGACTTTTCGAAAATGATCAGTATGACATGATGTTGATCCTTGTCAAAAATTATTTTGATTTGATGTTAAACATGCCAGCGGCCATCTTTGTTTACATAGAGTTATATAATGAAAACTTGTAGCGACTACTCCTCTGAAACTACTTGAAGGATTTTCATGAAACTTCACAGGAATGCTGATCTAGCTATCAAAAACCTATCGGTAGAGCTTCAAGGTGATTGACCTCATGTTATTCATAGACTGCAAAAAAATCCATGAATGTTATAATGAACATCATTAAAGAAACACATGGCAATTTTGATTTCTTCCAGTGTCTGGAATTATTATATTTAGATTATAATAAAATGATTTGACATTCGTGCGTTATTAAAGGTAAGCATTGAATGGAATTAATACATCAAGTAGTAATGTTCTTGTAAGATTAGCATGTGTCTCTTTAATATATACTAAGAGCTTATCCAGAGTGTAGCACCATCTTGGTAGCAAAGTGGATAAGGCCTAGTGCCAGTTCTATTGCTGCAGACCTCTGCATGTGGGTTCATTCCCTGGCATAGGCATGTCTGATGATAAACTCCATCTCGTTTCTCTCTGAGGTAGATGTCCCAATTTTACCTAACAGGATATAAAACATTTGATTTCATATCTCAGAACAAGCTACAGTTTAAAGGGACAGGAAAAACAAGTTGTCGGCTTTCAAATTTCAAGGTCACAACCTCCCCTATTGGTTATTTTTTTGTTAGAAGGTCAAAGGTAAGGGTTATATTGTCGGACAGCTCGACATAGTTGTCTCATGGCTTTTCGGTGTATTTGTGTGCCTCTGCCCGATCTTGTCCGGGCTATAACTTTGCCATGCGTAGAGGGATTTTGAAATAACTTGGCACACACGATCACCATAAGAGGATGATATGTCGCGCGCAACACCCAGGACTCTAGCTCAAAAGTCAAGGTCACACTTAGAGGTCATGCAGTTCGAACTTGTATGGGCTGTAACTTTGTCCTGCATTAATGGAATTACTTGGCAGAAATGATCACAATACCCAGGTCCCAGATCAAATGTCACACTTAGAGGTCATGCAGTCCATGCAGTCCGATCTTGTCCGGGCTGTAACTTTGTCATGCATAAAGGGATTTTGCAATTAGTCGAGCAGAAATGATCACAATACCCAGGCCTCCAGCTTACACAGTGTTCAGGGATATCCCAGGGGCAACCACGTTGGTTGACGTTGGGTTACCTATGGCCACCGATGGTAATATTTGATACTACCTCAGCTGTAGAGTTGCGAGAAGATTGGTTATATCGGCGAACCGACGGGGAGAGTAACCGACGCGAGAACCCTGAACGCACCCACTGATCTACTTTCATGGCCAATCCAGAAGCGGATTCAGGTTTTGTGAATAGGTGCTGCGTAACTTCTGAAATAAATAAATTACGAGAAAAACTCTGACATTGAACGTTTTTTGTGTGTTTTTGAGGGGTCGCTTTTTTGTTGTAAGCTGACAACCATATTGGGACCACACTTCGTCATTGTTAAATTGGGTCAGCGCGACATCCATTATGGCGGCTATTGATATAAAAGGTCGAAACCTTAAAAAAAAAAACTTCCAAGAACCACTGAACATAATTATATCGACATGTTTTCTTTATTAATGAATCAACCCACAGGCTTGCATTGCGATAGTAAAGAAGGATATAGAGCATATGAGTTTAAGTATATGTTATAGTAAAGAGCCATTACTATATATACATAATAACACTATCTCTTCGTCTCTATATGTCTATTCTATCATAAATTAATGCAAGCCTTTGGCTATGACTATACAGTTTGTTCAAATATAAGTATAACGTATAAAACAAAAAAAGTATGCGCCTCCGTGGCCGGGAACGTAAATACGCTGATTTTCACACCATTATTCAGGGCAAATCACCAACTTCCCTGATTTTAGGGGATCTATGCTTGTATTGATTAGATGGTGGCAGAAAGATCGGGACTCTATTTTTAAAAAAATCGTTTCTTCAACAAAGTATACAGAAACTTTTAAGTCCTGCATCGATTCTGCATATTTTATTTAAAATCATACACAGATCTAATAACTAGGAGATAGGAAACTTCCGATCGTTTCTTCAACAAAGTATACAGAAACTTTTAAGTCCTGCATTGATTCTGCATATTTTATTTAAAATCATACACAGATCTAATAACTAGGAGATAGGAAACTTCCGATCAACCGGTGTAGTAGCTAAACATCACGTGGTTACCCTTTCAAGTTACCAAGTGAAGTTTTCGAAGTTCTTATTTGCTCAAAGTATTTAGTATTGAAAATACCATAATAAACTTTACAGTTTCACATCTCTTTGTTATATGTCTGAAATTGTTTAATAACTGAACTAGAAGTCAGAGGCGGATCGATGATTAGTGATATTAGTAATGGGTGGCATGTAACTTTAGAAATAAGTAATTGACGAGCAAAAACAAGTTTAGCCCGCTGAGTTTGTTGTTGTTGTATTTTACGGGGTCATTTTACGAAACCGTTTTTTTTGTGTGCAAGTTTGTGTTATTCTTTCATATCTGGTCTGGTTTTTGGAATGCATGTAGGCTACATATGTTCACACGTCTTGCGATGTTATGGAGGGTAAGATCACCAGACTTATATCGTCATCTGGAAGCATTGTATTTTTATATAAAAGTACATCTAAGATATAATGTAGTTGTACTTTATTTATATACGACATATAACGGATACTTTTTTTAAAATGTGACCCGTGGGAGTCTCCGTTTCATATAATAATGTTTACCTAATAGTTAACAAGAGCACACTATGATATCGGAAAATTATGATTTCAAAATAGGAGGATGGGGTGGGGATAAAAGCGATAACACGATGGGGGTCAACATCTTTTTAAGCACGAGGTAGCATTCCCACACCCCTACACAATATTTAAATCATCAGTGGGTGGCAGTGCTATTTTATTTTTTTTTTGAAGTCTAAATAATCTTAGGCCATGTTTACAATAACTTTGTTTTTTCTTCATTCTTCCGAGGGGCGCAATATTTGTTGTTGAAAAGAGCACTTTTATTATGGATTTTTTTTTCTTTGATGGGGATAGGTGTTTGAAGTGGTGACGGTGAGGATGGGGGTGAGGTGGGGGGGGGGGGGGGGGGGGGGGGGCAGTAATCGGAGCTGCGCACATCACACATAATTCAGTTTTCGTGACTCAAGTTTAAACTGAGTTTCGTAAGTAGAATGTGCTTCAAACTCAGTCCTGCAGATTTTAGACACTTCCCCCCACCCCTGCCAAAAAAAATGCCTACCGACCTACCGTATTTTTTTTTAGAGCATAAAATAGGAAACAAAACCATTTCTTTTTTTTGGGCCACGGCGGATGTTTACAATAAATTTGTTATTCTTCATTCTTCAGAGGGGTGCACTATTTGTTGTTACAAGGAGCACTTTTATTATGAACTTTTTTTTTGATTGGGATAGGTATTTGAAATGGTGACGGCGTGGGTGGGGCCAGTAATCGGAGCTTCGCACACTACACATAATTTAGTTTTCGTGACTCAAGTTTAAAGTGAGTTTCGTTAAGTAGAATGCTTCAAACTCACTCCCAGTCCTGCAGATTTTAGACACTCCCCCCCCCCCCCACCCTTTACGGCGGATGTATGGAGATGGTGAGGTGTTCTTATTTTTTTCTTTCATAATATTCGCTGGTCATGTCGAACATTAAAGGCTTAATTTAACATGACTTGGTTCAAAAAAAAAAAGGCCGGTCTGCTGTGGGAGAAATAGAGAGGCAGTTCAAAATAGGACAGCGGGGTGGGCATAAAAGCGATAACACGATGGGGGTCAACATCCTTTTAAGCACGAGGTAGCATTCCCATACCCCTACACACACACACATACACACACACACACCCCACAACAAAAGGGGTGGGTCTGCACAGGATGTATGGAGATGGGGATGTACGTCTTCTTCACATTTTCTTTCAAAACCTTCGCAGACCATTCTAACATTAAAGGCTTACGTCAACATGACCTGATGCGCAATATAAAATAGAGGCAGTTCCAATACCACAGCGATATTTAAATCATCAGTGGGTGGCAGTGCTATTTTTTTTTTTGAAGTCTAAACAATCTTAGGCCATGTTTACAATAACTTTGTTTTTCTTCATTCTTCCGAGGGGCGCAATATTTGTTGTTGAAAAGAGCACTTTTATTATGGTGTTTTTTTCTTTGATGGGAATAGGTGTTTGAAGTGGTGACGGCGTGGATGGGGGGCAGTAATCGGAGCTGCGCACATCACACATAAATTAGTTTTCGTGACTCAAGTTTAAACGGAGTTTCGTAAGAAGAATGTGCTTCAAACTCAGTCCTGCAGATTTTAGACACTTCCCCCCCACCCCTTTCAAAAAAAAATGCCTACAGACCTGCCGTATTTTTTTTTAGAGCTACCGTATTTTTTTTGGAACATAAAATAGGAAACAAAATCATTTCTTTTTTTGGGCCATGGCGGATGTTTACAATAAATTAGTTTTTCTTCATTCTTCAGAGGGGCGCACTATTTGTAGTTGAAAGGAGCACTTTTATTTTGGATTTTTTTTTTGATTGGGATAGGTATTTGAAATGGTGACGGCGTGGGTGGGGGCAGTAATCGGAGCTGCGCACATTACAAATAATTTAGTTTTCGTGACTCAAGTTTAAACTGAGTTTCGTAAGTAGAATGCTTTAAACTCAGTCCTGCAGATTTTAGACACTCACCCGCCCCCACCCACCAAAAAAAAAAAGCCTACCGACCTACCGTATTTTTTTAAGAGCATAAAATAGGAAACACAAACCTTTCTTTGGCCAAAAAAAAAAGAGCGCTCGATACCGGTTTACGGCGGATGTATGGAGATGGTGAGGTGTTCTTAATTTTTTCTTTCATAATATTCGCAGGTCATGATCATGTCGAACATTAAAGGCTTAATTTAACATGACTTGGTTCAAAAAAAAAAAAAAGGCCGGTCTGCTGTGGGAGAAATAGAGAGGCAGTTCAAAATAGGACAGCGGGATTTAAATATTCAGTGGGTGGCATATGAAGAGCTTGTTTTTTTTGTTGTTTTAAAGTCGAAACATTCTAAGGCCATTTGTTACAATAAATAATTTTAAAAAAATATGAGGATCTCAGTATTTGAAAATAGTTCATATATAACATTGCATGTGTTGAAAAAGACGTAGAACACCATACAAACAATATTCTCAATATTGTTTAGTTTTGAAAACATTTATAGAAGAAAGTTTATCTAAAATATACCTTATGTTATAGCGTCTTCATCCCACAAAAACATGTATGTATGTATCAAGTAATATCGCTTTCAACAAGTTATCTTTCAATACTTTTTTTAAACAAATTAGACAGTAATCGCGGGTTTTTTCCCCACAAAATGACCAGGCTAGAGAGTCTTCATAATTTTTAGAAAAAAAGCCGTGACTTGAAATCCTGTAACAAGAACACCGACCAGTTTGGCATATAAATTCATTGTTGTGGACCTAATACTTGGACAGTTATATAGCCACAACGTAATATCTCCCCTTCCCCAGAGCTACAGATAGGCAGGATTAAAAATGCCAAAAATACCCAATTAAAATAAAAAAGCATGGGTATCAATAAAGTAATCGAATTTGTCAAATGATAAAACAACCAGTTTAAATTGAGCATTATATGGGTTGTTGATGGGACACCCAGTAATCTTGTATATAAAGCCTATTGTAAAAGAAGTTGATTTTAATAGATTTTGTGTATACAATATTAGTGGAATGCCACCCCAAAACAATGTCGCAAACTTTTATTGTTTTGTTTTACCCAACTGAAATCATGAAATACCCAATTAAATAAATACAGATGAGTAAATACCGGATTGATCAAAAAGCTTATCTGTAGCTCTGCTTCCCTACTGGCATTTAAAAAGTAAAGATATATATTATAATTATATGCCCTTACCAGCTTCAGCTAACAATTTATACTTCCAAGTGAAGGTATACATTCTTTCTTTACAACAGTGTAGATAAGAAAATGGTTCAATTCCAGAACTTCTGACCTTCCAAACAGCCTACACACTGAAAAAATATCAAAATAAAAAAAAAGATAATAAAACAGTAATTTTCTACTTGTACATTTCTATGTAACAGTTTGACTTAAATATAAGAGAATATTTTCTCAACTTGGGTTGCCTTTAACCCTTAGCCTGCTATGAATGTATAATGGACTGTCTTTTCTTTGAATTTGGACCATTCCATTTATGCTACAAAGGGGTGTTTTGGTTAAATGACTGATGAGCAGCAGACAGTGTAAACCCTGATCAGCCTGCGAATTACTCGCAGGCTGATCTGAGTTAACACTGGCTGCAAAGGCTGTTGTAGTCGCTCTTAGCAGGCTAAGAGTTAATATTGATATGTCCATGATTTTAATGACTAGAAAGAGGACGTTATCTGTTTCAGAAGAAATCTTGTCCGATATCTATGCGTCCTGTGGATGCATATATTTTTTAATTGTGAGTCCCTAGCAAGTATTAAGAGTCCTAGAAGCAGGACTCGCAGGTAACTAAATCACTGCCGCATGACTACATCCACATTTCTGGTGATGTTTCTAAAACATCACACAATGCCTGCATAAACAACTGCTGTATTTGATGCAATTTGAAATTATTGCCTGTGATATCTAAGTAGATATACATGTAGGAAAAATATTATTTTTTTTAGATCAGGTCGACAAAAATGTACTTTGGTCTCAAAACAAGTACAGTATTATAAATTTCTTTAGGCGTTTTGAGACACACATCAATTACGGTTTATTCTCACCCAAAATACATCAATTACGGTTTATTTTCACCAAAAATGCTTTTGAAAGCTTGAATCTGTCCATGCGGTTTTAGTGTTTAAGAGAATGACAAACCTGATAAAGACTGTTTCTTTTAACCATGCAAGATAAAAAAAAGATTGACATTTTGCGTCCTTTGCTATCACCGACATCTTAATAAACATTTACTGTTATAACAAACAGAAAAAACATTTAAATAAAACAATTAAATAAAAGGGACACGCGGCAATCTTGATTCGTTTAAAACTCCCGGCCTCCTGTTTCCCGTTTTTCTACATAACTTGCACTTTTTCAATCATTAATATTAATTATAAGAGTAGTATACAGCAAATTGTTTTGCATATTAATAACTGCTGGTTATATTGTGCCAATACTATATTTTAACATAACGCTATGGAAGAACAACAAAGAAAAAGTAAAAATTGAATTTTTACGCAAGCAGGTTTCAAGTTAATATGGTACTGAATTAATAAATCGAGATGCCAATTTTCATGATTGATAAAAACTTTAGGATTAGTCTCTGCCAGTGTGTCTTTTTAATGATTGAACAAATAGATCTACAAGTCGAGTAGAAAAACTATCAGGATATTGTGGGGTTTTAAAAAATCAAGATTGCTGTGTGTCCCTTTAATAAATTAGCTTCAATGTATCCGTTTCAGGGAATTTCAGTGTAACATATTTAAAACAAAATGCATATAATTTACTACTTTAACATTTTCATTCACAAGTCTTAATTTTTAGAATTATTTTATTATTAGAATTTTGTGTTTCTGGGTTTCAAGAACCTCATTACTCAATGTCCAGTAAAACCTCGGTGTGTTCTGAGAATGTAATGAGCTTTAAATTAACTGGTTTTATTGGTCCAATTTTTATCACTGCAATGAACCAATCAGAATGTTCATTTCGTAATTTCTATCATGACATCACTTTTTGGTATTATGACATCAAACCCTGGTATTATGAATGAATTAATGGTGTTTTACGGCACGTCGACACATAAATAGGTCATATTGTGCGCGAAAATTGGTGAAAAATGAAGTATGTTATTAATTAAAAATTAATGTAAATATATAAAGATAAAATTATTAAAAATAAGGTATCATATTATGACATCGTCATGCTAATCGTCATGCTAAATTATGATGCAAATCAGTGTGTTCTCAGAACTGAATGAGCTTTTTAATTGCTGTGAGAAACAGATTAAGACTGTTTGTATCACTCATTGAGTATAAATGAGTTTCTTGGAACCAAGAATCACAAAATTCAAAAAAAAAAATAATTCTAAAATGATTTAATAGACTGTTCCATTTGTATGTTCTGGTTACTAAACGTTTTAAATAAAAAACAAACAAAAAAAACCCAGATTAAACAGAAAATGAATTCCTTCAAATTACTGACAGTATTAGTATATAGGACTTACTTAGATATATAGGGCTGCAGGGGTGACTCCACTGTCCGGAAATGGAAAATATCCCTCCATCTGCATCAACACAACTGACATCTCCAATTGAATTCTCATCCTACTGCAATAAAAGAACAAAAGATGTTTAGGTAACATCATCACTAACATGTAAAAGTGACACCCAGCAATCTTTCATTTATTTAAAACTCATGGTGTCCCATTGGTTTTCAACGTAACTTGCATAATTATTTGCAATCATTTATTTATAATATTAATTAATTGAATAATTAAAGGGGTTGGATGCTTAAATACCCAATTAAAATGCCAAAATACCCAATAAAAAGCCTGGGTACCAATAAGTAATCGAAGTTGTCAAATGATAAAACAACCCACGCAAACTGAGCAAAATATGGGTTGTTGAAGGGACACCCAGTCACCTTGTACATGTATAAAGCCTATTTTAAAAGAAGTTGATTTTATTAGATTTTGCGTATACAAATTCAATATTAGTGGAATGCCACCCCAGAACAATGTCGCAAACTGTTCAGTTAATGTTTTATTTTACCCAAATGAAATCATGAAATACCCAAATAAATACCGATGGGTAAATATTCAATTGATCAAAAAGCTGATCTGTAGCTCTACTTTACATTGTCCGGCTGCTAATCAGTCATTTGCCCCAACACACCCCTTTGTCACATAAATGAAATGATCTTAATGCATAAAAAGAACAGTCCATGATATATTATATGTAGGGGTTTAAGGGTTAATAACTATGACATATATAATGGACTGTTCTTTCTTTGAATTAAGACCATTCCATTTATGTGACAAAGGGGTGTTTTTGGGCAAATGAATGATCGGCAGCTAGACGTTGTAAACCCTGATCAGCTATTGTAGTCGCCCTTAGCGGGTTAATGGTTAATTTTGAAATTGAAAGCTTTTTTCATCTACAAAATACAGTCTATATTCATATTGTTAATCACAAGTTGATAACTTCCACAACACTTGCTAACATTGCAAACAACAACACACGTTTGTAGATAATAGAAGATATGTCACTTGGCCTGAAATCAAACAAAAAACAGTTGAATTTGCTTGACAGTACTATGCTTTTTAAATGGCCTCCATATACCAATGCCATGGAAATGCAAAATCTGTTATAGCTTTTCAAGTAATTTTTGATACAAGGGTTTCATTTTGAGATTTAATTGCAATTTTCATGAACACAAACGGGTTAACAATATGGATACGCAGCACTGGAATGGTAAATGGCAAAAAAAAGGCCACTGGGAGTTTAAACCAGGTACTACAGTTCAACAAACCTCTATCCTATTGTCATCCAAAATGAAAAATCCCCGCCAGGCTATATCTTCTAACAAACTAGGTAGCAAGTTTAAACAAGAAATCGGTAGAATCGATGGATGCTTCCGGAATAAAGATGCACGTGTGAAATACAATCGGATCTGGGTGAATTTGTTGGCGGATGGAAAACCTGTAACACTACGCAAGTTTTTTATTAGCTGAAAATATTTTATTTATTACAAATTCACCCAGATCTGAGTCATAAACTTATTATTTGTGACAGCTTATAAAAAATAATGCACTTTATACAAAACATTGTTGTTGGTTTGTTAAAAAGTTGGCAGAGACTGCTATTTTGTAAAGAGGTAAAACACAAAACTCTTTTATAATATAAATTATATGCAACGTTATGTCACACATTTTATGACGTTTTGGCGCTAAAGTGTGTCTGACGTCGTGGCGGTTCTATGTCCATTTGAATTAATTTTTACTAATTTGATTGCAATGTTATGTGATAAAAAGGATCTTAAACTTGTTCCCATTCCATATAATATTTATGAAACTCGTTATGAATTATTTTTAATTTTAACTCGGCTCGTTAAAATTAAAATAATTCATAACTCGTTTCATAAATCTTATATGAAATGGGAACTCGTTTAAGATCCTCTATGTATTAGCTATATGGCTTAAGTATGTCTTGTTTTGACCATCATAAGACGCTTTACATACAGTTAGCAAAAGCTCTATTTTGGGGTTGAAAATAGTTTTCTGTTGATATTCTTTATGCAATTTTGCAATAATAAGGTAATTATATAGTTTAACTGCACAAACATGCTGAACATGTTTAAATATGATGCTGTAAACTTCTATTAAGGGTTCTATTAAATGTTATCAACCATGTGGTTCCATATCACCAGGGCTTCCACTAAGGTTCAAATTCAGGAAGTTCAGCAAATTTAGGAAGTCTGAACTTCCTGCATATCAAATTTGGAAGTTCATGGGGAAAATTTAGGAAGTTCCAGTGTTTGGGCATGGCATTCATACTCAGTCGAGTCAATGATTCCGCGTGGTGTTGGGGGTGGAGGGGATCTAAAGTGTTAAAAAAAGGATATTTATAATCATAGATATTTTTATAAAAGAAAATATTTGATATCATTATATAAAAAAAATTGCCTTGCGTGGCATACCCCACCCACAGGTTTTATACAGTGAATTACATTTTGCAAACAGTTTTCAATTCATCCGTCCAGGAATGTATAAAAAACAACACACTATTTTTAAAAAATGTTGTTGTTTTTTATACATTTGGTACCTGAATATGTTGAAGCTATGTATATAATAAACAAACAGATATACATTACAGTTCCATGTCACAGATAAGCCTCCCCCTTTAGCCAACCCGGACCGCCTTTTATTAAAATGTGCATTAATTATACAAAACGAATTGAATTGAATTTTATAGTTGCACCAACAGCTGTCATATGGCGACTTTCCAGCTTCCACTCGTGGAGGAAGACCCCACGTGCGGGCACCTGGGTACAACCACCGACATTCCGCAAGCCAGCTGGATAGCTTCCTCACATAAAGATTCCTATGTCCCTGAGGGATCGAACCTACAGTGGTGAGGAGCAAGTGATTTCAAGTCAGAGACTCTAACCACTTGGCCACGGACGCCCCTTATACAAAATGAAGGGTCACTGGGTGTGTTTATATATGCACACATACATACAACAATTATACACAGAGTTCAATCAATATCCTAAGCCTGTGTACTACATATCCTAGTTCAGTTGTACAAAAAAATCAACGCAAACAAGCTACTCTAGCACAGTAACATTCAAAGAATCTGAAAAAACAAAATGTTAATTTTCAAACAATTTTCAAATTTTAAAACTTGCGAATTTTGACACTGGCTACTGGCTGTATACCAGATATCGTCAGTTTTATATTGATTCTTTAATATATTTAAATCAAAACTAGTCATCACATAAATATTTTTGCCGGCAGAGAAGCTTACCCTTTTGCCGTAAATATTCTGTGTTTACATTGTTCCTATTCTCAGTAACAAGTGTCACGTGACCATTACTAAATATAGACTGAATTGGACCGGTCTATTGAGCCGAATGTAGTAGTTATCGTCATAATCAGTTTAATACCGAATAACCCATATTTGGGATGATGAAAACGTGTGTATAGTTATTAAGTGAAACATAAATATACCATTGCATATGAATACACAAAAAAATATCTAGAAAAAAATTATATCTACAATTTAAAATCTTTTTTCAACTGTAAGTATCGGATGTAATTTACTTCACTTCGACGTTCATAATTTAAAAGGAAATAACTGTCTGCAAATTTAAATTGATTGACATGAACTAGTTGTCATCCTTGGCTGAAAATTGTTAGCACATGCTTTAAGTTTTTTGGGCATGTCAAATTGATTCAATGGTTCGACGTAAAAGGTCAGCTATTTTAAAAGGAAATTTTCCTGCGCATGCGTATTAGCGCCTGATTCCCCCGATTGTTTTTTGTTTATAACGGTATTTATATAGGTAAACGGGTTGGTTTGAGAGTGTATGTTAACATTTCTAAAATAATTTTTCCTCTCAAATCGTCTGATGGTAGTGTGTAGTGATTTGTAAAGTGGGGTCGAAAAATAATGACTATATTGAGCGTTTTATTGATAATGACGAAATCTGGTGAATGACGATAACTGGTACACAACCAGTATAGCATCTGCAGTAAATGAACATTAAAATATATTGTAAATTACAAATAACTAAACAAATAATTATGAAACAATACTGATGTCAAATTTTAATCTAAAGTAGATCTATAAACAAGTTTAATGAGCAGTCTCCACAAAAATGGCGAAAAAAAATGTTGCAGATATGTGGACTGTAAACAGAACTGTGCACCGCGAACGTACTGTAATAACTGTGAGATGCCCCCTAACACGATTTACACCAACTGTGTTTAAGTTATTGCCAAATAACAAATATCACGCCAAAAATCATCAAAATAGTACTTATATAAATCGCAAATAAATATTGATGTGTTTCTTAGAATCAAATATTTCCAAAATGAACTGAAATATCGCTTTTTTGACCAAGAACTACGGGAATTCGACCCAATGTGAAAAAAATGGCTAGCCATACAAGCAGGCAGGAACAAAGAGACCGATTTTTTAAAATTTTAGCGCATTTAAAAGTTATTAAACAATCGTGAACAACTATACAAATTTCAACCAATCAATGATTTGTAAAAATTGCGCCTTTTTAATAAAAATATTTCGCGAAAGGCCTCCCAAACCGCCCATTTCGGGTCTCACGTCCAGCAGCCAAATTTCCTGCATTTTTAACAAAATCAGCTGTTCGCAGGTCCGTCATTTAACACCAGTTACAACGAAAGTATCCAACATAACATGATACTTACCATTTTATTTTGCTTAAACTCCTCATTATAACACTTTATAACATTCCTTGTTGGCCATATTCTGATAAAATCCTCTCAAATTAGAATAAAACGTTGACCCGAGGTGTCACTTTTCAAACAAAATGGCGTCTTCCTTTCCCGAGGTTCCGCATGGGGGTATTTTTCAAATATCGAATACGTTATAAATAGTTTACCGAAATACTGTTAGTTCGATTGTTTTAAATGGGTGATATGTTAAACAATATTGTTTAATAACTCACACACTGTTGGCCAGTTCAATCCCTAATTTCGAGATCATCAATTTACATGGTTCAGAATGTTCACACTGTGATCTGTGATGACACCAAATGGGCGCACAAAATGAACTTTTGACAATAAAATGGATTTAAAAAACGGCAAAATTTAATAACGAACGGCGTTCATCACAATAATGACAAGTAAAGAGTTTTGAGACATTTATTCAACAACTACATCTACATCAAAGAACATTATATAACACATGAACATGCACACTTTTGACGTTTTTAATACAGTCACTTTCAAAGAACTACATCAAAGAACATTATATAACAAAGAACTACATCAAATGTACAAAGAACTACAAAGATGTACAAAGAACTACATCAAAGAACATTATATAACACATGAACATGCACACTTTTGACGTTTTTAATACAGTCACTTTCAATTTATAGTGTGTTTTATAAGGTCATACACATTTCAATTAAACAGCACGTGACCCGATAATGGGACTATTTTGCGTCAAACTACTGTGGTGAAATGAGTAGAACACTTAGGTGTATGCACGTGTTTACGTTCCCGTGCGTCCTGACTGTTAGGGCCACCAAAACTAATTTTTAGGGCCGTATAGAGTAAATTTAGGGACTTTTTAGGGCCTGACATGCAATTCAGGGCCTTTTCAAGCAACTCATCAAAATTTAGGGCCTTTTCAAGTCTGTGCGAACCATGTTATATATTTACACTTATTTTTAAATAATACTTCATTTTTCATCAATTTTTGCGCACAATATGACCTATTTATGTGTCGACGTGCCGTAAAACAACATTCATTCATTCATTCACTGTTCAAAGCAATTGCCGATTATAGGATTAGATGATAAACAGCAAACCACTGCTTGTATCTGCATTAATTAGTTCTCCCCCTTGTTTGTAAATTAGCCATGTATATGGAACATTAAAATCAATGGCAATTCATTTCTTAGCTTCATGGTAGGAGTAATATTGGCGGTGGATTTATTTTGGCGCTTCCGACCTTGACAGCCAAAATAAATCCACCGCCAATATTAATACGTATACAGAATATGCCTTGCTAAAAACTTTTATCAAATGTTGACAGCGACGCCGCCACTGCCTTCACAGCCGGAATAGTGATCCCTGTGTCGTTTTTTCTTCAAAAAGGCGAGACAAAAATCGAATTAAAAAGGGGAGTTATTCAGGGAAAATATATGACAGAGTTATGGCTCTTGCCATTTAACATTGTGAAATGAAAATGAACATGTGTGCCAAGTTTCAAAATTTTCTTATGATTTTTTTTGAGAAATGAGAAGAAAAAAACAACTTTAACCAAAAAGACAAAACGCGTCGACAGACAGACAAGAAAGAAGGATGGATCGATAGATGGACAGACATACAGACAGATGGAAATCGCCAAACTGTAAGCCTGGATTTGCAATGCAATCCAATGCAATATCTTTGTAGTTCTTTGTCACATCAAATGTGACCATCTGAGAATTCATACTCAAAGAGTTCTACAACTAACTCTAAACTGACCTACCTGTTGAGAGCTGTGAAAACTTGCTTTGAGGAACAGCGCTGAGGAACCAGCCACACTGATACCAAACTGTTCACACAGCTGCTGGGCCTCAGTGTCGGTGTTCAGGAACAGTAACTCTGTCAACTTGTCTAGGGGAAACTTGAGGTTCTTACTGCTGTATGCAGAGTTCATGGTATATATTGCTCGCCTGTGGATAGTGAAACATAAATTAATGATTGGATTATCTCCCTTTGTATTTAGGAGCAATAACTTTGTCAACTTGTCCAGGGAAAACTTGAGGTTCTTACTGCTGTATGCAGAATCCATGTTTAAAAATTAATAATTAATAATTAAGTCCCTTTGAAACATAATGATTGGGGCAATTTCCCTCTGAAACAAAAATTAATGATTGGTCATCTCCCTTTGATTTCAGGAACAATAACTCAACTTGTCTTGGGAAAACTTAAGGTTCTTAATGCTGTGTGCGGATTTCTAGGTATATTACATTATTACATTATTATATGATCTCCCTTTGATTTCAGTTAATCTGTCAACTTCAGGGGAAACTTGACTTTCAATTTTTGAGAAATTAAAAAAATACAAAAACACTTTCCACCCACAAGAAATGTCACCAGTATCTGACCTTTGACCTCCAAGTGTGACCTTAAACTCTGAGGAACGGACCTGATTCTTGCATGTGGCATACCTTCTCATTTTGATTAAGATACTTTGTGTGAAGTTTCATGAAAGTTCCTTCAGTACTTTCAGTTATGGTTGAGTCACCAATTTGACATTTGACCTCCAAGTGTGACCTTAACCTCTGAAGTAAGGGCCTGATTCTTCCATGTGACACACCTTCTCATACCATTCTCATTGTAGCATAATTCCCTTCAATATTTTCAAAGTTATGGCTGAGACACGATTTCGGACGGACAAAAGGACGGACAATTTGACTACTATATGCCTCCCCTTGTGGGGCATAAAAACTTTAACCCAACATTACAATACCTAGATGGACAGATAGACAGACGGAAATCACCAAACCATAAGCCGGGATTTGCAATGCAAACTAAACTAAAAAAGTGTATTATAGGTTTTTGAATTAGTATGATCAAATATTATTTGTTGCGAGTTATTTCTGACAAGGACTATTTCAAAACAACCAGACTCAAGTAATATTTCTCCATGCAAATTGAATAACCTTTTTGGTGTATATTATTGATTATTATTTTTGAATATTTACTTCAAGTTCATACTTTCTGTTGATCTTTTGATAAAATCAGTATAAGGGAGATGATCAAGACATAACAACATATTAATACAAGTATGGCTTTTAATAGTATGCACGTGAAAGTAGATTCTGGATCTGTCTGGCTGAAACAGTTTGCTTGCAACTATTTCCGACGTAAAGCAATTTAACTACACAAACACATTCCTCGGACACATTTCTAGAGATAACGTTAAACATTTCCGAGTTTTCAACTCTTTGACACACAAGTCCTAGCGTACACCAAGGGAGGGTGTTGCACAAAAACACCTGACATTTTTCAAAAGTTACGATTTTTTATATATAAATATTTACTTTTAAGGAACCTCGTATTATGTGTTTATTACATTTAAATTTGTTATTTTAGACAAAAAACGGATTTCCAAAACTTGAAGAATGACGCCAGAATTTTCCAAAACAAATGGGCCAGTTGGCATAGAATAGAACAGAAGTTTGGAATACAATGGTTGCTTCGAATGGGGTTGTCTATCTGCCAATACTCAATATAAATGGTGACAAAATTTCAATTTGTCAATGGATAATTTACCTTTAATTACAGCATTTTTTTCAGTCATAATTAATTATCAAAAGCAGAGGATTCTTTTGGGTTTTTTACCGGATTTTCGACTATTTTTATACCACTGCGAACGCCATTGTTTGATTGGATAAAAGCTGAGTCATCGAATTCACTCATCTAGCCCACTTGTTTCTGAAAAAAATCTCCAAGTGCCCGGACGGCAGTGTACACATTGACAATGGTAGGTCATCAAGCAAGTGGTTGAATGGCAGGACCATACACAAAAGTTTCATAGGTGCTACTTTAAAACATAGCTGGGACTCCAGGTAGGCAATTTAATAAACATCTCTTGGTGAACCCTATTTTCTGAAATCTGTTTATTTAAAGTCAATTTTGCATCTATGGGTGGATGTTCAATTTCAAAAGCGCCTTCCTGGGGTCCCATATATGTTTAAATGGAATAGCCCTAACCAAGAATTTATATGCGACACACAGTTTCATCACATTATCTCTAATGTTTACGTTCTAATTAATGGTTTAACCGAAATGGACTGGACATGAAAATTACCATATACCCCTGTTTCAACACCCACAGGGACATTGCAATTTACAAAAGAGGGGCGTTTATATGAAAGATGGGTAGGGTTTTTTAAACAGGGCTATACGGTACAAGAACTTGACCTGTGGTCTTGAACATAGGGCCACCCCAAACTTCCTGTGCAGTACACCATCTATTGAGGATACATACGATATTGGGTTTTATTCCATAACTTGACGCAGTTACGAAGTTATGAACTGTTTGACCTTGACTTGTGACCTAGATAATGTAACCCCAATAAATGCGTACTAAGTACTGTCTATTGATAAAACAAGCAATATAAAAATGTATCCAATTTTCTCAAGCGGTTAAAGACACTTAACCCGCAAAATTATACTTCAAAACCGCTTATCAAAACTTTATCTAGGTGTTCAGGTCATATAATAATGTATATTATGTGCGGATTAGAAGTAAAGGTTGATTCACGGGTTCTTAAAATATCCATGTTTGAATATAAAATGAATTATGAGTTGGTAACTCTAAATTCGACTCTCCAGTTTTGAAGTTTGTCATGGTTAACTAAAGCCTTTTGTATTGTGTCTACAGAGTTTGGATTCTCAAAATATGCAATATATATATATATACCATACCTCAGTCAGTAGGTTTAGAAACGGTGTACATATGTTGTAAAATTTGGCTGCTGTTTGCGGGATACTACTTTAAAATGTTATGAATCAGAAATTGCATGATGTTGACCAGTGACCTTGACTTTCTGAGGTCCCGGGTATGTTTTAATGGAATAGCCCTTAATGCAATTTCTCAACTAACATAACATATTTTTCATTAAATCCTCCATAAAGGGAAGTAGTTTTATGACTTCTAATAAAACAGTAAAACTTTGAAGTTTTAACCTAACATAGTTAGGTAATCGTTCTGGCCTATACCATACCTTTGTATATCAGGAAAATGTCTGTGTACTGCACACATGTGTATGGGGTTTGTCAACTGTTTCACCAGTTTATAAACTCTGACCCAGTTGTTACCTATGTATGCGCAGCTCATCTGATATGCTTGCCTTATACTCGGGTGATGCCTGAAATGTATAACCTGCATAAATGCCTTTTGTTGACAAATACATAGCATTATTTGGTCATCACAAGATACACTGCTTTAGTTTGATGTTTGGTGTTCCCTTAGGCCACCATTAAAAAGATGTTTGTTTGCAGTTTCCGACCCATGTCCTTTAAGAATGGGTCGGTGGGTAGGGATTTTCTTTTTGTAAAAATGGATTTTTAATTAAATAACATCAACAAAATAATATAAAAAATTGGTTGGCCTAAAAAATTGTTTGGGTCTACAGACATAGGATGGGTCGGTCGCAAACTGCAAACAAATTTTTATTTTAGGCCTTAAACATGGTACATCAGGTTACTTGTGAGAATCTAGGGGTTCGACTAAAAACTGATAAAATATGACGCTTTCTTTTCAAAATGGTCTAAATATAATAAAAGAGAAAAAGCAACAATATTTTTACAGCAATATGTGTTAACCTAGGGCTAGGAATCTTTATGTGAGGAAGCTATCCAGCTTACTTGCGGAACGTCGGTGGTTCTACCCAGGTGCCCGCCCGTGCACGAAAATTGCCCGGAGGGGCACCTGGGGTCTTCCTCCACCAGTGGAAGCTGGAAAGTCGCCGTATGACCTTAGCTGTTGGTGCGACTATAAAATCCGATTCAATCTATCAGTTAACCTAGGGTATGCATCAGGGTTATTTAAGCATGTTACACCCGAATCCATTCAAAATCTATGGTGAATTCAAATTTAACCCTTAACCCCCTACATATATATATAATGGACTATTCTTTCTTTGAATTAACATGATTAAGACCATTCCATTTATGTGACAAAGGGGTGTTCCAGGGAAAATGACATCAGCAGCTGGACATTGTAAATCCTGATCAGCCTGCGAGTTACTCAAAGATGCAAAGGCTATTATAGTCATGGTTAGCGGGTTCAGGGTTAAGACATGAACAGCATGAAGCCAACACCATAGTTTGATTAATATGAAATCACATAAAGTTGACTGAGGGTAAATTACCTAACCAAAGTTAAGAAAATATGACCTTGACCTTGACATTTTTGTCGTTCAATGATGTCCACCAATGCCAACAATATACATATGACCAAGTATCAAAAAAAGAAAGTGAGGCAATCACGTACAGTTAACTGAGGTTGTTACCTAACAAGATTAAGTTTTGGTAAATAACGCAAAATATGACCTTGACCTTGGTGATTTTGGCATTACATGAAATTCCTTGACCCATTAAAGCTTCTGAGAAAGTTTTAAAAAAATACGAGCAGCGGTTGTTGAGATATAGTTGATTTAAAATGTGCCCACCACCCCCCGGAAAAGTGACTGCTATGTCTCGCTACCAACTATCGTGGACGAGACAAAGATGCAAAGGCTATTATAGTCGTGGTTAGCGGGTTCAGGGTTATGACATGAACAGCATGAAGCCAACACCATAGTTTGATTAATATGAAATCTAAACCACGAACAGGAACATTTTTAAACATGTATGTTAGATTCTTAAAAATCTGATGTACCGTTGGCCCTTTTCATTCTTGTAAACACATTCATTGCTGTAGGGTTAAATGTATTGCAATTCTGAATTTAAAGGACTAGGTATGATAAGGGGCAAAATTGGCCCCCAGTACTGAACATTTTAATGCGCAAGTTTTGAATATCTTGTTTAGCTACAGATGAAGTGAGTCATTATTAAAAGTCATTACAAGTACGTTTGAAATCTCTATTTAAAATGAATTCAAGAGCCTCACAAACAAGGCATTTTCTTTCAAAAAAATTACATTTGGGTTCATTTTCAGCAGTTTTCAATCAGTTTTTGGTCTTGCAAATATAGAGCGCACCCTCGAGCACAGCTAATGTATTGTTGAAACATGTACTTGATAGGGAGGCATTATCAGCCAAAAAACTGTGTGTGCCCGGAGGTGTGCTCTATATTTTTAGGATCAAAATGTTGCCCAGAAAGGTCCAAAATCTACAAAATATAACAAAATTACAAAAAATGCCATTTTTTCAGACCCTGTTAATTCTTCTAGATAAATAAAATAAATAAAAAAATCTTTTGAAGATAGAATATGATCAATTTACTTCAACATGAACAACAGATTATATGTAAATATTATATTTTGCATTTTGAATATATTGGGGGCCAACATACCCCCTTATCATACCTGGTCCTTTATGACGGTATACCAGTTGTTAAACGGTTGCATATTTTGTTTAATGGTAAACACAAAAAGACTAACAAACTGTTAAATGACTAACATGCTGTTTCAAAGGTCAAAATTTCAATCACCAAATTTCACTATTTGCAGATTTTACTTCTCATGAAATAAAACAGAGATGTATTGGTAAATCAACAATCTCAGCTCTGCTTCAAATGATATGCACACACTGGTATCAATTTGTATCCTTAGTCTTACTAATAATGACTGTTTACATTACAATGTGTTTTATGTCATTTTAAGCACATATTAGGCAATATACGATGGTTAATTTGTTTGTGTTATGAAAACTCACCTCAGCTTTATGTCCAAGCTGTAATAATGCTTGAGTGCATCTTCCTCTCCAAGATTAAACAATAAATATGTGACCTCAAACTCCACCCTTCTGTCACATGACCTGTCATGTGATGTATCAGATGACCTGTCACATGGTTGATTACTGTTGTAAAGGTTGATGAGCCTCTTTAAGCACTCCTGTGTGTGTTGGTTGTTAATTTTCTGGTCAAACACGGCAATATGCTCTGCACACATTCTGGATATTAAAAAAAAAGATACAAACTCCGGAATTGACATTTACTATTACTGAAATAAACTGGGCGGCGTCATGGTAATTCGCATTCAGGAAGGAGATACTGAGCATTCTGTATCGCATATCAAAGGCTACTGGCACTCCACATGGGAGATTATAAGAATCTTTTATGGGTATCTGGTGACGAGAGGGAAATTCCATCACGAGGTGTAATTGTTTTTATCGGAACCGAGGATACCCATGACCGAATCTTTTTCTTGCATACCATTTATATTCTGCGCATTGACGTCGCCAACTGATAATGTTTTGCATGTTTATTTACACAATGACATCATGCAACTGTCATTGTTGATTTCAGCGCGAGACTTTTATCTTCCCCCATGTGTAAGATCAGGTTTTCCATCACATGTAAAACAAGAATAACCTTATCTGGTATGCAAGACAACTCAATTATGTACCACGCTGGAAGAGCACTCTAGATCTATCCACACTTACCTTCACATGAAAGATAACTCAATTACCTCCACCAATACCGGCCTGGGAGAGCACTCTATATATATCCATACTTACCTGTGAGGAAGCTATCCACATCGGTGGTTCTACCCAGGTGCTCGCCAATGCACGAAAATTACCCGGATGAGCACCTGGGGTCTTCCTCCACCAATGGAAGTTGGTAAGTTGCCATATGACCATAGCTGTTGGTGCAACTATAAACTCCAATTCAATTCAAATCCATTTCTTACCTCCACATGGGAGATAACCCAATTGCCTGCACCAATACTGCCCTAGGACAGCACTCTAGAAGTATTACTTCTTACCTCCACATGGGAGATAACCAAATTACCTGCACCAATACTGCACTGGGACAGCACTCTAGTATCTCCCATGGGAGATAACCCAATTACCTGCACCAATACTGCCCTGGGACAGCACTCTAGTACCTCCACATGGGAGATAACCCAATTACCTGCACCAATACTGCCCTGGGACAGCACTCTAGAAGTATTACTTCTTACCTCCACATGGGAGATAACCCAATTACCTACACCAATACTGCCCTGGGACAACACTCTAGAAGTATTACTTCTTACCTCCACATGGGAGATAACTCAATTACCTGCACCAATACTGCACTGGGACAGCACTCTAGAAGTAGTACTTCTTACCTCCACATGTGAGATAACCCAATTACCTACACCAATACTGCCCTGGGACAACACTCTAGAAGTATTACTTCTTACCTCCACATGGGAGATAACCCAATTACCTGCACCAATACTGCACTGGGACAGCACTCCAGAAGTATTACTTTTTACCTCCACATGGGAGATAACCCAATTACCTGCACCAATAATGCACTGGGACAGCACTTCTTACCTCCGAATGGGAGATAGTTTATATGTACACCATTACAACACCATCAATATAACTTTATCAAGCGAGACATCCAGATATTGGAATAATGTTACTCAATCCTCAACAGAGTGGAAACAAGGTTATTAACTGACAATTATCTGGTGGAAGGGAGACAAGTTACAAAATCAACTTGATTCCAACTGGTTCTTTAAAGTGCCTGAAGTGTCGGTACTACAACAGACTTGCTACTCCGTGTCCCCATCCAATGACACGTTACTACATCAAACTGGCTACTCTGTGTCCCCATCCAATGACACGGTACTACAACAGACTGGCTACTCTGTGTCCCCATCCAATGACACGGTACTACATCAAACTTGCTACTCTGTGTCCCCATCAAATGACACGGTACTACATCAGACTGGCTACTCTGTGTCCCCATCCAATGACACGGTACTACATCAAACTGGCTACTCTGTGTCCCCATCCAATGACACGGTACTACATCAAACTGGCTACTCTGTGTCCCCATCCAATGACACGGTACTACATCAGACTGGCTACTCTGTGTCCCCATTCAATGACACGGTACTACATCAAACTGGCTACTCTGTGTCCCCATTCAATATCACGGTACTACATCAGACTGGCTACTCTGTGTCCCCATCCAATGACACGGTACTACATCAAACTGGCTACTCTGTGTCCCCATCCAATGACACGGTACTACATCAAACTGGCTACTCTGTGTCCCCATCCAATGACACGGTACTACATCAAACTGGCTACTCTGTGTCCCCATCCAATGACACGGTACTACATCAGACTGGCTACTCTGTGTCCCCATTCAATGACACGGTACTACATCAAACTGGCTACTCTGTGTCCCCATTCAATGACACGGTACTACATCAGACTGGCTACTCTGTGTCCCCATCCAATGACACGGTACTACATCAAACTGGCTACTCTGTGTCCCCATCCAATGACACGGTACTACATCAGACTGGCTACTCTGTGTCCCCATCCAATGACACGGTACTACATCAGACTGGCTACTCTGTGTCCCCATCCAATGACACGGTACTACATCAAACTGGCTACTCTGTGTCCCCATCCAATGACACGGTACTACAACAGACTGGCTACTCTGTGTCCCCATCCAATGACACGGTACTACATCAAACTGGCTACTCTGTGTCCCCATCCAATGACACGGTACTACATCAAACTGGCTACTCTGTGTCCCCATCCAATGACATGGTACTACAACAGACTGGCTACTCTGTGTCCCCATCCAATGACACGGTACTACATCAGACTGGCTACTCTGTGTCCCCATCCAATGACACGGTACTACATCAAACTGGCTACTCTGTGTCCCCATCCAATGACACGGTACTACATCAAACTGGCTATTCTGTGTCCCCATCCAATGACACGGTACTACATCAAACTGGCTACTCTGTGTCCCCATCCAATGACACGGTACTACATCAGACTGGCTACTCTGTGTCCCCATCCAATGACACGGTACTACATCAAACTGGCTACTCTGTGTCCCCATCCAATGACAGATGGTTTTACTCATTGAATTTTACAACAACTTGCAGAATTAAGATGAACTTTACAAATTAACCTTTTAAATCTTAATTAAAATCTGATCTACTTACACAAACTACTACACACTCTGCAAACTGCATATTCACCTATAATCTGAGTAGATATGAAATCTGACTGCTTTCTCCAGAACTTCTATAGTCTCGTATGCTTGGAAGTCTTGGATGACAAAGTCCTGTCGTACGGCTCTCAGTCGATCAAACACAAAGTCATAGATGTCTGGCCACCGTGTTTTTTGACTAGTTATCCTGTATAAAGGTAACAAAATGTAAAATTAATATACTCAGTCAAAAAATGAAGACTTTAGTGTTTAGTGTGCACATCTATTTTTGGAAATAGATAGAAAAGCTGTATTGACAAATTTATTGAGGATCTTACATGATTACGCATTCATTATTGAATTTATTAAACGAGTTGGCAAAATGATATAATACGAGGCTCTTGCCGAGCATTAAATCATTTTTGCTAACGAGTTTAATAAATTCAATAATGAATGAGAACGAATGTTAGATTCTATTTATCACATAACCCACATATCGACTTTCACTGCATTTTGCCTGTCGCTTTAACACTCGAAACCGACATAAACTGTGGGAATTGGATCATAGTCATTATAGATTTTTTATGACAGCGCATACCAGGCTTATTTGCATACTTATATAACTAGTGGTATATCGAAAATATAAAATGGTGTTATTCCACTCCCACACCGTAAGTTATGTGAAAAAAAATATACAGCATGTTTGCATTAATAAAATAGTCATAAGTTTGCAGGGCAGATGCCTTGGAACAGTCAGTGACATAAAGGCTTCTGGGGGTTTAAACCAGATTCTAGGGTGCCACAAACTTCACTCTTACTCTATAGTCATCCCAATAAAACGGGACAGTGTAAATAAAGAAATCCCAGCCAGGTTATACTCTCTAACAAACAAAGCAGCATTAATTTAATAGGCAATACAAGTAGAACACGTAGCTGATTATGTATATATGAATATAAAAACAAAACCCTAGATGGTATGAAAGTGATTATCTTACGAAGTTTGAAAATCAAGTCAACATAGAAGTCAGGCTGTAATAGTCTTTGTCACAGAAGAGTTCTTAAATTACTTTTATATGTTAAAAGTACCTAGATACTAGATCAGGTTACGACAATAATATTTTTCAAAGATTTTTCGAAATTTATGGCAATGGTAGTGATGGATTAGCTTCTTAATTCTACAAATATTATGAATATTAAATTCCCCAACTCGACTACAAGCTCTAAAAAAAGTTAAGAAACATAGACCCCATAAGAAGTTACTTGGGGAACATCCCCATCTAAGTGGGGATAATTAACAATATCATTATCAATATCATTTATTTCCCCAGGCCATCCTTAAAAATACATTTGTTTGCTGTTTCCCAACCCAGGATTTTATAATTGGGTAGGTAGGTAGGTGATTTTTTTTTTGCTGAAGACAGTAAAAAGCTTAAGAAATGAAAGAAAAATATATTGAAGATAGTAAAAAAAAAAATATTTTAAAGAACTGCTAAAAAAAGTTTTCAGTAGGGACTTTTTTTCATGGGTAGGTAGGGAAACAGCAAACCAACAATTGTTTATGGTTGGCACCATTTTAAACAGAGAGATGTAAATCAAGAAAAGAAGCAACAGTATCAGAATTATTAGCTTTGTTGAGTTGAAGTTCTTTAGGATAGACATAATTAACCATAGTAGAAAAGAAAGGCAACATGATAACGTTCATCTTGTCACTTGCTGATTTTCTAGAATTTCTCATGAATGTCAAACTTTTTATCTTCTTCACAAACATAAAGTTAGGACGTTTGAACTCATTTCGATATATTGGTCTTGGTTATTAGCAATCTTACCACAGGTAACCCTGCATAACCTACCTGTCAATGAGGTAGTCTACTGTATCCACCAACACACTGGGAGGTCGCAAATCATCTGGGTCTATGTCTTGTTTACCCACTGTCGGGCGTCTGTATTCCTTCACGCATTTATTATAGTCTGCTCTCGGCCTGCAACAGCGGCATGTTTTAAATACGGTGTTTGAAATTTGAAAATAAATGTGTAAAATGTAAATGATCTATTCTGCATATAAAATAAATTGTTAAGGCCATAATACATTAATTGCTAGTTTCTCATCCAAATTTATTTCAAAATAGGGGCGGGGCCCGGGGGTGAAATTTTATTTTTTATTTTTTATTTTTTATTTTATACGACAAATGGAAAATGGTCTCGGCACAAGGCAAACATAGTAAAACATACTAACGGTACTGAGTACATCCAAGATTGAAAACACATTTTTAATAGTGTTTCATACTTTTTTTTTTTTAAAGAAATAATAAAAAACGGGGGCATGTGGGGATGAGAATCTAGCAATTAATTTATTATGGCCTAAAGGAAAACACGGTATTTCCAGAATTAAAATGTGCACCTGGATTCATTAAATTGATCTCATTTTCACTTTATAGAGGTGCATTGCTAGTATTTAATTATCAGAGGAACATTCATCGAAATTGAAAGGGCGCCGAAACTTTTTACCTAAAAATCCTGAGATTTATAATTATTTTGGATTGACAAAATTAGATATAAAGAATTTAAAATATTTAAATGGACATTTCATCATGACAATTTTTGCCGTTATGTTCCACTCTTATTTTTAATGGAATAAATTAATATACGTAAAGTAACCTGTAAATGTTTTTATACAGATTATGATAGTGAATATTAACACACTTTTTACCACATGAAATAGTTTCTTTCAGCAGTATCTTTTCTTGCATACTGGATAAGTTAATGGGTGCTGGAAAGACTAATCTTACACATGGGGGAAGATAAACGTCACGCGCTGATATCAACAATGACATTTGCATGACGTCATTGTGTAAATAAACATGCAGAGCCTCGGTTCCGATACAAACAATTATACCTCATGCTGGAATTCACCGGATACCCATGAAAGATTATATCAGTGCAGCAGCAGCTGAAGCTTTTCACGCGCACACACAGCATAACTCACTTTTGAGTTTCAAGTGTTTTAACACGAAGTAGTCCCAATTTCCACTCACGTGCAGTTACGCGGAAATTGCAGTTGTCTTTTACAAAACGTTAGCTTAAGCCAATTTTGAATGCAAAAACAACACAGACAATGAATAAAGTAAGTTTATACGTTAAACATCCCCATAGCATTCGTTTTGACTACTATTGGCATATTTTGCATAGTCTAAAACGCTGTTCAAATGTGAAGATCGGAAATTTTGAGGTTTTTGAAACTGCAAAATTGCCGATTTCTCAAAACGGTCACAAAAAATGGGTTGTCACTAATTTGGCTTAAATTAACAGGAATGATAGATCAGTACCTCTACTACCTTTCCTGAAAATTTCGACAAAATTCATGACTACCCATTTTTTGAGACCGTTTTGAAAGATGGTCACCCTTTTTTCTCACTCAAAACACACATTATTCAAAATGGCGGCTACAAGCTAAATAAGCAAAACTGAAAATCAATAACAGAAACGCATGAATATTTTCTACTCCCGGATATAGTTATTTCCTGCCCCGAATAAAATGTCAGTAAGTCAACCTTTAAGCACTTTTTTTTCTGCCTTTCCTTTAGCATGTTTACGGTAAAAATCAGCCGCTCTAGACGCTTATTAAAAATCACAACAGGCCAAGTCGGCAGTAATTTGTTGTGTTGATTTACGGTTGAATGAACTATGGATAATTGCAGGTGAATACTTCACAATTCAAGGATTTAATGAGCAAAAAGACAGACTTATTCATGTGTTAACTATTGTTATGGGTGAATGATGTAACAAATACTTGTAGAACATCTCCTGTCAACGCCCGAGTCAAGGTCATGTCATGTAGACCACATGAGTCATGTCACGTTCGCCTCGATTAGGGACACCGACAACTTTGGTGTTTAGACATAAAAGAAAAACAAAGGATGAAAGGTATGTACAGCACTCGGTACTGACCCATAAATGTGTTTTATTTAGTGCATGTTCATGTTTATAGTGTCTCCGTTAAAATTTAATAATAATATAGCACTGACGTATTATTTCTATGATGAGACCCTTCCAGTGGGGTCTATGTTCACTGAAAATATGATCCAATGTTCCCCAAAAATATTTTGCTTTGTTCTCCAAAAATATTTTTCCATTTATTTTTATTATTATGTTCCCTTGTTCCCCAAAAATATTACCAATAATATACAATTATGGACTTTTCAGCTGTTATACATGATGTGATATGCACCAAAAAAATCATTATTGACCGAGGCGATAGCCGAGGTCAATAATGATTTTTTGGTGCATATCAACATCATGTATAACAGCTGAAAAGTCCATAACTGTTTTATTATATAACCCTCAATTTACAATTATATAAAACAGGTCAATATCAAAAAAACAATTATATAAAACAGGTCAATATCAAAAAAACAGGTCAATATAAAAAAAACAGGTCAATATCGCTAGATATTTTTTCTAAAAAATTACTTTTTAGCCAATGAAAACGCGTCTATTTATAGGTTATATAATAACAGAAAATGTTCCGCAAAAATAAATGGCCTTGTCCCCAAACCCCCTCTATGACCGCAGAGCAGAAATGTAACTAAGCTACTCTATCTTACTAGCAAATGTTAATATTTCGAGCCGCCCCAAATTCAGGAATACATTTCTACGGCTCTTGAACGTGGTTTTTATAAATGAAGATTTTAATAAGCTTGATAAGCTTGAGAAACAGTAGATTTATTTGAGCGGCAGAACCCGATTTGTACAGATTTTTTTATTATTCTCATTAAAGTAGCCATCCCGCCAACAACAGTCAAATTTTATAAATATTATGTACACTGTTTCTAAACCTACTGATGACAAAGTATATATATAACTTACATATTTTGAGAAATCAAACTCATACATACACATTATAAACGGCTTTAACCAGCCGGACCAAACCCCAGAACTGGAGTGTCGAATTACGAGTTACCATCATTTTACGGATATTCAATCACGGGTATTCTAAGAACCTATTAATAAACCTATACTTTTAATCAGCGCATATACATTGTTATATGGATAGAGTTTCGATAAACGGTTTTCTAGTGCAATTTTTGTAGTTATTTGGCGGGATAGCTACTTTAAAAAAAAAGAGGAGTGCCTAACTATAAGTATAATTGTCCCAGCTCATTGGGATACTTTACTTTTTTGTTTGTTTTGTTGAGATATATTGTGAAATTCCATCACATAAAACAATGGATACACATGATACAACATGAAAGTTTCTCTGTGCTGTTGTCACTTAACAGCGATATTATTAAAGACCGCCCCAGTTAAATTACAAATAATAGGACACTTTAAAGGGACATATGGCAATCTTGAAGATTTTGTCGAACATTAGTATCACAGTTTATTAGTCCAGTATCAATTTCACTTTAAAACTGCTTGCATATAATTAACTAAAATTTAGATGTATTATTTGTCTTCGTTATTCTACCATAGGTTTAAATATATGATTGGTGCAATAATATCAGCAATTAGTAATAATATATAAATTACACAGTTATACTATAATTATAGAGAATATTATACATGCATTTCATATATCATCCTTTCCGTCGATGTGTTCTTGGGAAACACACTTTCCCTTAACCTCGTCCTTCGGATGGGGACGTAGACCGGGAGGTCCCGTGTATCAGTCTATCCTCCAAGCACGTTAAGGAACAACAGGAATCTATTCGATAATAAGAGTAGGGCACGGTTCCCGGATTCCTATTTATCCTTTTCCTCTCTCTGGGGCGGCTCTAAATAACCTATACTGTGCGAAGGCCGGGCACAATATAAAAATGTAATATTTCATCTATGTATGACCTAAAAAAATTATATACTTCAGAATATTTTGTTGATTTTAGCAGTGATGGGAGAATAATGATTAAATATTTATTTCTCGGCGGATATAATAGCTGATCTTCCATGATCGAGTGCGGATTTATTAAACGAGTTGGCAAAAATTTACAATGCGCGGCTTGTCGAGCATCAAATAATGTTTAATGTTTACTGAAGAGTTTAAAAAATAATAGATGATTTTGTGAGATTCTATTTATCACACAAAAACCCATACAAGTTGATGTTAAACGTTCACATTTCTCTGTGATGTCAATTTACCTATATATATTAATACCGTATTTCCTCTATTAGAAGAGCCCCCACCTGTTTTAAGAAACCTTACCGTTTTCAAAAATTAAAAGTTCCTAAAAAACACAATGTTTTTACCGCTAATGGATTTGATTAAATTAAAAGTTCCTAAAAAACACACTGTTTTTACCGCTTATGGATTTGATTACGGGAGTTTTTTACCTTCGACACCAGTATGGTCTATGACATAAACCTTAAAGCGCTATCATCATCAATAAAATTACCGCTTTTATTTATCTCGTTCCTTTCAATTTACTATTTAATTTATCTTTTATTATTAGTTAATTCATATGCAACCAGCCCGTTTTGTAATCGTCAAGTTTGACAGAAATGTGTATCATATAGATGCAGAGTGATGACAGTAATATACTCGGTACAGTCATGTTTAGGTTAAGTCAATACCGGTGTAATAATAAAAGATCGCCGTACAGAAATTCTATAAGGAAACAGTCCGGGGAAAGGAAGTGAAATATATTGAAAATTTGTATCATAATAGTAGCCACACCCCACCCCCCCCCCCCCCCCCCACCCCCATCTCACACTTCCCATAGTGCCCGGGAGCTACTGTTAGAGGAAATACAGTATATACGACAGCCCAAGTTAAAATCCCTTTGAAAAAAATAACAGGACACTGTTGATTCATGTGAAATTCCATGCATATATCATATGGCTTATATATTTTGTACCACCAATCCATCCACCAATCACTCCTTTTTAACAACTTCTTTTGTTCATTTCAGAGACGCATCATCTGGTTTCCAGATGCCCTTCGTTCTTCAAATACCAATGCAACCCTGGAAGACGTGGATTTAACAAGTTGACAATACTGTGATCGCAAGATTCTAAACTCAAGGAAATATATTCATTTAATTAGGCCAAATCAGAAACGCGGTTAATTTTTCTTCGGCCTTATGCGTTACAGTATATACTTGTTACTGCGAATCCCGCTTGAGATGTGTTCGCCTGATCATGATGGTGACTTCAGTTTGGCAATCCCGAGGCCTAAGCAGACATTATTTTTTTAAAGAACCAAAATGAACATAATTATACCTCACAGAGACTATATAATATGTAAAGCTGTTAAAAAACACCAAATGTATACAGTGTCGTACATTGACAGTAGATGCTCACATTCAAAAAAACTTTTGGTGTTTTACATCATTTTAACACATTTTAGGCCATATATGACATTGATTTTTTTGTTGTAAGTATGTTGTTAGTATGAAGTAAATTTCATTATTGTAGTATTTAATAGATGTTTAGTTTATAAATTTATATAATATAAATAAAATATTGTATTATTTATTCTTTGGTTCAGTTGGATCTACATTTATGTAAAAAAAGTTTCCATTTGCGTACAGTCATGCATGTATCTGAAACTGAAAAACTGCCTTTTGGGAACACAAGGTCATTTTAATTTATTTAATGTTTATTCAAGCTTTTGAAATAGATCTTTTGTAATAAAAGTGACACATGGGCCGATGATGGGCAATCTTGAAGTGTATATAAAGCACTGAATTTGAAATTAGCATCTCGAAACATGTTTTGCTGTACTTAGCGGTACTCGTCTGTCTGATAAAGCAAATGTCACTGGTCTAGCCTGGTCAAGTAAAATTCATTGGGTTGAAGAGTGCATAAAAAATATCCGCATGACGGATATATTCATATGAGAACTGAACACTTATTTTTGTGTCTACTGCTTAGGATGGCAGACACTTATCGATCACTTTGTCCGTCGTCGTCCGTCCGTCATGCTTTAACCTGCAACCTAACCTTGGCCATCAATTGAAAAGTATTTTAATTGTGTTCATGAAACTTCACCACCGTCTTCATCTTGATGGATGTTGTTACACATGTGCAATACCTCTGACTTTCATTTTTGCAGGTTATGCCCTATTTATCAGCCTAACCTGCAACCTAACCTTGGAAATAAGCAAACAGCAGTGTCAGCAGGCAAAGCAAGTGGTCATGGGTGATGGAACACACTTCTAGTTCAAGGTCGACTTAGTGACCGCTTCCCACTAATAACAATCTGGAAACTGATATTTCCATGTCTATACTAGTTTGACATATTAAGCCGTTATATTTGTTTTGTCAAGTGTCGGTGTAGCGGACAATGCAGTGCACTTAAAAACTTAAAAGCACAGGATCCGGGTTCAAGACAACGGCGCCACTGAGTTTCTTCAGTGTGTTTAGCCTCGTCCATCGTAAGCGGACATAAATCCTCCTATCCGAAGTTTATATATCGAAGTCTATTCTCCGAGCATGTTTAATAAGCAAAAGTAGGAGTAGGGCGGTTTCCCAGTTTCCAATGAGACACCTACCCTGACCAGATCCACATTTTTTATTTTTTTTATGGGTGGGATGGGTGATGGTGGTGGTGACGGGCCGGTGAGGGATAACCAAATAAATTGGACTGCAGCTTTGTTTTAGTATATTTTGATGTTAAATATGGCTGCATATATGGTGATACTCGCCAATAAGAAAATAAAAAAACATTAGCGGGTGGCCAGTTGAGTCCCATAATTCCAGATTGGCCATCAAAATGCACAACGAGAAGCTGAACAGCGGTCAGCCTTTTTAAATATAGGCTACAGACTACTTTTCAGACTTTAGTGTGAGCCCCTTCACCGAATACCGAATACGCACCTGTAGACGTTCAATGACTTTACACTCGTTATATTTTTTGACCGACAGTGCCGAGTCGAACATTTAATCGTTTTAGCGTGTAATTTTTATAAAGAAATACCATGATGTTCGTAACATGTAGTACACGCCATGTACTATTTTAGCTTAAACAACATATTTTTAGTATCTCCTTGTATTTCATTAGAAAAGAACACAAGTGTTACCATTTTTAAACGCATTTTAACAATGACATCTCTTACGAGTTACTTCCCCTCGCTTCGGAATTTTAAATGGGTGAATCTCGAAATTTCTCGCGCAGTAAAGCATCTAAAAGTCAATACAGCTGAAGATGACGAAACTTTAAGGAGAACTAAAATTTTAATCATGTAAACGTGTTACAATCTTCCAGATTACGCGTTCAAAAAAAAAGAAAATGGCGGCTGTTTCACTTTTTTTTGACGTTGACGGAAAATGACGTACTACTTTCCGTTGTCATGTGTTGCTATGATAAGTGGACGGCGAAGCTAAAAACCACTCTGCTTCCCACTTGTATTACTCAATAAAACACTCATTTTATAATTGTATTTTAATATAGTACATCAAGGTCAACAGAGAAATTTAAAAGTGTTTCATACAAAATACTCACCTCAATTTCGCTACCTTTTTCTTTTCTTTTTCTTTTTTTTCAATCATGTCAATTGGGATTTTTTGTCTCAAAATTGGGGAAAAAAGATGTTTTGACAAGGGAATATGACTGAATAACAGCATTAAAAATAAAACATGGTCACCTGTGTCGAGTATGATCTCTGGCAACCTCGAAGGGATGAAGAAGATTTTCTCTCTCACGTCTGCAAATAAATAGTATTACATATATTAATTTCTTTTAATTATTTTCAAAGTCATACATGTAACAAGAATTGAATAGGATTTTAAAGTCCTATAATACGCATATATCAACTTTCCAGCTTCCACTGATGGAGGAATACCCCAGGTAGCACTGTGCCCTTCCGGGCAATTTTCGTGCACGGGCGGGCACCTGGGTAGAACCACCAACATTCCGCAAGCCAGCTGGATAGACATAATATACAAATAATTATGTTATAATTGGTTACTAAATAGGAAAAGATGTTTAAATAATTTAAATAATATGATCTTGTGACTGTTTCGACACTTTAAGAAAGAAATATAAAAGTGATTTAAAAGTGTGAATTTTCTCGCACTACATACATGTATTATGAAATTGACAGATAATAGGACAGTTTGCTTGTATTTTAAAAGACAATTTTATAAAGCAAAATGCCAATGCATGGGAAAACTAAACAAGAGGCCCAGTAGGGCCTGTCGATGCTCTACTGGCTAAAGATAACGTTTAAATGTATAAGGGGTCATAACTCCTTCAAATATCATTCAACCGGAAATGGCGATGATATACGCAACTAGGCTTGGTAATGATCATCCCCACCAAGATCAGAAGAAATCCGGCAAAGGATTTCAGAACAGACTAATCTGGACAAAACCCTTTAAAAGGCCATAACTCTGCCAAAAGTCATTCAAACAGAACATGGCAATGATCTGCACAACTAGACCTGCAACTGATCATGCCTAAAATGTTTCGTTTAAATCTGGCCAGGGGTTCAGCAGAACTAGTCAGGACAAAGTTTGTGTATTAAAACCTTTCAAGGGACTTAACTCTGCCAAAATCATTCAACTGGAACACGGTGACAATATGTACAACTACAATTGTACAACACTGATCATCCCTGAAAAGTTTCACTGAAATCCGGCCAAATAAAGGCCCTTTCGTCTTAATGAGGCCAAAGTATAGCATATTTCAGAAATTCAAGGGTCATTACTCCAGTGCAAATGGTCCAATCTGGCTGGTTTTCGAATAGTTGGACCTTTCATTGATATTAACAATCTGGTAACGTTTGGTAAAGATCGGAGGAAAAATGAAGGCCCTATCGTCCCAACGAGGCAAAATATAGTAATTTTAACTAATTCAAGGGCTACAACTCTGTTGTTACTGGTCCTATCTGGCTGGTTCACGAACTCGTCTGAGCTTTCATTGATAGTAATAATCTGGTAAAGATCGGGTGAAAAACAAAAGTCCTATCGTCTTAACGATGCAAAATATAGTATTTTTAACTAAATCAAGGGCCATAACTCCGCTGTTACTGGCCCGAGTTGGCTGGTTTTCGAACATTCCGAGATTTTATCGGTATTAACAATCTGGTAAAGATCGGATAAAAACTGAAGGCCCTATTGTCTTAACGAGGCAAAATACAGCATTTTAACTAAATCAAGGGCCATAACTCTGCTGTTCCTGGTCCGATCTGGCTGGTTTGCAAAATTGTCTGAGCTTTTTTTGATATTAACAATCTGGCCGAGATTGGTAAAGATCGGATGAAAAATGAAGGCCATATCGTCTTAACAAGGCAAAATATAGCATTTTTAACTAAATCAAGGGCCATAACTCTGCTTTTCCTGGTCCGATCTGGCTTGTTATCAAACTTGTCCAAGCTTTCATTGATATTAAAAATCTGGTAAAGTTTGATAAAGATCGGATGAAAAATAAAGGCTCTATCGTCCTAACGAGACAAAATTTTACATTTTTAACTCAAATCAAGGGCCACAACTCCGTTGTTACTGGTCTGATCTGACTGATTTTCGAACTCATCCAAGCTTTCATTTATATAAATACACTGGCAAAGTGTTGTAAATATCAAACACAAAATAAAGGTGCTAGAGTGTAAACAAGACAACATGGCATTTTCCAGCAAAACAAGGGCCATAACTCTGGTGTTATTAATCCAATCTGGCTGGTTTTCGAACTCATCCGAGCTTCCATTGATATAAATACACTGGCAAAGTTTCGTAAAGATCAAATACAAAACGAAAGTGCTAGAGTGTAAAGGCTTAATATGACATTTTTCAGCAAAACAAGGGCCATAACTCTGGTACTATTAATCCGATCTGGCTGGTTTTCGAACTCGTCTGAGCTTCCATTGATATAAATACACTGGCAAAGTTTCGTAAATATCAAACACAAAATGAAGGTGCTAGAGTGTAAACAAGGTTTAATCTATTTTTCAGCAAAACAAGGGCCATAACTCTGGTGTTATTAATCCAATCTGGCTGGTTTACGAACTCATCCGAGCTTCTATTGATATAAATACACTGGCAAAGTGTCATAAAGATCAAATACAAATTGAAGGTGCTAGAGTGAAAACAAGGCTTAACATGGCATTTTTCAGCAAAACAGGGGCCATAACTCTGGTGTTATTAATCCGATCTCAGGGCCGTTGATCTGTTTTGGGGGACTGCGACCCATACCCTTGGGTGGGGGAATTTTAGAGTGCTTTTACAGGATTATAATCATTGTTTTAAATAGTCTACATGTTTTATTTGTATTAAATACAGTTCGTACTCAATATTTTACGTACCAGAATTATCTTTAAAAAAAAATAAAATAGTTTTTGTTTTTTTCAGGGGGGAATTTTGAATCTAAATGGGGGGAATGGAGAGGGTAATGCGTCCGGTTACCGGATGCAAAATCGGCAGATCGACGGCCATGTATCTGGCTGATTTTCGAACTCATCCGAGCTTTCATTGATATAAATACACTGGCAAAGTTTCGTAAAGATCAAATACAAAACGAAGGTGCTAGAGTGTTAACAAGACTTAATATGGTATTTTTCAGCAAAACAAGGGCCCTAACTCTGGTGTTACTAATCCGATCTGGCTGTTTTTTTAAAACTCATCTGAGCTTTCATTGATATAAAGACACTGGCAAAGTTTCGTAAAGATCCGATTAATTATGGAGCCCCTATCGCGTAAACAATACAAAAGTTAACAGACGGACGACGGACAACTCGCCATCCCATAAGCTCTGCTTGTGGTGATATAATCTGAGCCTTCTCCGACCCTAAAAGACATTTTTCTTTTCTTTTTTTTTGGTGATTTTTATCGTACACAGCCAGGGCTTTTTCCATTCTATAACGGGCCGAAATTCGGCTACTTCACAATTCAAAATTGGTCATTTTTGTCACAACGATGTAACATATTATGTTGTCACAACGATGTAACATTTGTTTTATAGTGTCCTCCTCCCAAAAAACATTGTATGCATGTATTGAGTAATATCTCTTTTAACAATTAATCTTTTAATTTTTTTCCACAAATTAGACAGTTATCACACTCTTTTTTTCACAAAATGACCAGGTTAGGGAGTCTTCACAATTCTTAGGAAAAAAAGCCCTGACAGCCAGATAAAATATCAAACCTGTAAAAATGGCTTGTAAGGTCAGAGAAGGCTCGGATAAGTGGAGATATTGGGCGATTCAGGATGTTTGGGCACCAAACCATTTCGACACCTAGATGTTTCGGCATCAAACCATTTCTATTTTAATTTTTACCCTAGATGTTTCGGCACCAATTTATATTTGAGTATTATAATGAAGTAAAGATGTAAAGCAGTTTTGAGCCTCAGAATACAATTAAGGCCTAACAAAAAAATATGTGTGTTTCCGGTTCCCCGACCGACCCTACTTTTTCACCGCCGACCCTAAATATTTAGGAAATATTACAATCAAACAACAAATATTTTTATTCATATGATAATTTTATTAGCCAGAGTTGTTAAGCATCTAATCTGGATCCAAACTGTTTGCAAAGGTTATCAAGAAGTTGCCTTAGTACAAAAATGGCATAATATATGCGAACAATAAATATAAAAAAAATATCTAAAAAAAAAAAACTTTTTCCTACCTACCAACCCTAACTTTTTGACAGTGTGAAACCAGAAACACACACATTTTTTTTAGGCCTAAAACATGAACATATATAGATCACATATGGCAACTCCGAAGCTGTTTTGAGCCTGAATACAACTAAAACATGAACATATATAGGGCACATATGATATCACATGCTAAATTTAAGAAAATATTACTTTTATGTCATATTATTTAAAACATTTTTTAAAACACGGAAAATGTTGAACGAAAGCGAGTTGCCAAGCACTCCTGTAAGCGAGGGGTCCCCGGTTTCAATCCCGTACCAGACACACTTTCTTCCCTTTGATTACTTCAATGGTGACCGGAATAATTTGGTGAACGTGGGATAGCGACACCGGGGGTGGGGTGGGTTGGGAAAGACCGGAAGAGCTCGATCAGCTGTTAAAAAGTACAAGCGGGAGGAATGCGGTGATATTGAGTACCCGGTGGCACGCTTAGCTCAGCTGGGAGAGCACTCCTATAAATGAGGGGTCCCGGATTCGAGTCCCGAACCGGCCGCACTTTTTCTCCTTGGTTTCTTCAGGCGCAAGACACAAGCAATTCGCGAAAATACATTACAGCTAGGATTAACAGGCAATAAAGTGATTGTCACACGTTTACTTACAATTTTATTTCGTTTTCTGAACACATAGTTAAACATGTGCCAATGGTTTTCGGTCCATTCATGTCAGCAGACAGACTTAGAAAGGAAAACACTACTGAGTTTTTCTGCAAAATATTTAACCGGAAATACCTGAGGTTTTGCGAATGGGCTGGTTCTCCGTTCACGGTGTGTTTTTTGAGAGTTGGATACAAATTATGCTTTTACCAGAAGCTCAATCAGATGGGGATGTGGCTCAGTGGTAGAGCGTTCGCTTTGCATGTGAAAGGCCCCGGGTTCGATCCCCGGCATCTCCACAATTTTTTTTTAAATGCTATATAAAAAGTGTTATGGTGATATGTAAATAAAGTGTGATGGTAGCGAAAATTGTAAAGGTTGTATAGGTATGAAAACACTAATTATTTTCCCAGTAGACACCAATGTGACACCATATTAATGATTTGCTGCAACTATATGCAGCAGTGTAATTTTCATATAGAAAACTAATTTTCCACTTGAAAAAAATCACCAGAAAAGGTGGGGTCACAAGACATGTAAGAAAGTTCTTGTTTGATTACTAAACAGGTCAAGGGTACAATGTACAGCTGTTTTCAGTGATGTTGCTTACAAAGTGTAAGCATAGAGTCGACATTTCGAAGATCCAGTAAAACCTATTAATACGCTTCTTATACATACAAGCACAAAGTCAAACAGAAATGGAAAAAAGTTTTCCCCTACTTATAATGCCCATTTTCATCAAAAAATGAGGGATAGGTCCCAATCAAAAAATGAGGGATAGGAACTACATTCGACATTTTACAAAACGTGCCTGCAAAAACAAAACAAAATATACGAGGATTAAAATCCAAAGGACCCGTGTTCAAGCCCTACCGTCACTGAGTTTCGTTTGTTTGTTACTGGACATGGCCTACCGACGTCACTGAGTTTCGTTTGTTTGTTACTGGACATGGCCTACCGACGTCACTGAGTTTCGTTTGTTTGTTAATGGACATGGCCTACCGACGTCACTGAGTTTCGTTTGTTGTTACTGGACATGGCCTACCGACGTCACTGAGTTTAGTTTGTTTGTTACTGGACATGGCCTACCGATGTGACTGAGTTTCGTTTGTTTGTTACTGGACATGGCCTACCGACGTGACTGAGTTTCGTTGGTTTGTTACTGGACAATACCAACCGATGTGACTGTGTTTCGTTGGTTTGTTACTGGACAAGTCCTACCGACGTGACTGAGTTTCGTTGGTTTGTTACTGGACAAGGCACTTTAATTAATTTCGATTAGAATAGTCCGTCGAATTGGGGCGTAAACATGGCGACCCCGTGTCTATGAGTTATCCTGCGAGAAATATATTCTCTGATAAGAGCAGGACATGTTTTTCCTGTAATAGGTTACGAAGCTGTGGCTGTTGAGTACCGTATCCGTCTTCTGTCTAAACATCTCACGCCACAATTAGTTTTCCATAGGGTCCCATTGTAATGATTTTGTTCGTGGCATAGAGATAAACAGATTTTACAACATGTATTTATGCTTAAATTCTTCAGTGATCCAATATCTACAATTTAAAACACATTTAACAAATATATTTACCAGATTGAATTTTTTTTTTGCGTGACACCTATCAAAATTTAGACAAAAATAGTGATTAGACCCATGATGTGTAAAATGAGGCAGAATTAGCTAGAAATCTTATATCAACATGCATTTTTCTGTGATCTCTTCCTAAAATGCTGTTTAGAACCTGGTAAAGATAAATCAATGTATCCTGTAAAAATGTAGAAAAGCGAACCTTTTATCTACCTCCTTCATCTGTATTCAAGTGAGGTAATAGTGGTGTGAGTCCTTAACGTCTGTGACTGTTGAGTACCGTATCCGTCTTCTGTCTAAACGTCTGCGGCTGTTGAATACCGTATCCGTCTTCTGTCTAAACGTCTGTGACTGTTGAGTACCGTATCCGTCTTTTGACTAAACGTCTGTGACTGTGGAGTACCTTATCCGTCTTCTGTCTAAACGTATGTGGCTATCCGTCTTCTGTCTAAACGTGTGTGACTGTTGAGTACCGTATCCGTCTTCTGAATAAACGTCTGTGACTGTTGAGTACCGTATCCGTCTTCTGTCTAAACGTATGTGGCTGTTGAGTACCGTATCCGTCTTCTGTCTAAACGTCTGTGACTGTTGAGTACCGTATCCGTCTTCTGTCTAAACGTCTGCGGCTGTTGAGAACCGTATCCGTCTTCTGTCTAAACGTCTGTGACTGTTGAGTACTTTATCCGTTTTCTGTCTAAACGTATGTGGCTATCCGTCTTCTGTCTAAACGTGTGTGACTGTTGAGTACCGTATCCGTCTTCTGAATAAACGTCTGTGACTGTTGAGTACCGTATCCGTCTTCTGTCTAAACGTATGTGGCTGTTGAGTACCGTATCCGTCTTCTGTCTAAACGTCTGTGACTGTTGAGTACCGTATCCGTCTTCTGTCTAAACGTCTGCGGCTGTTGAGAACCGTATCCGTCTTCTGTCTAAACGTCTGCGGCTGTTGAGAACCGTATCCGTCTTCTGTCTAAACGTATGTGACTGTTGTGTACCATATACGTCTTCTGGACAAACGTCTGTGACTGTTGAGTACCGTATCCGTCTTCTGTCTAAACGTCTGTGACTGTTGAGTACCGTATCCGTCTTCTGTCTAAACGTCTGCGGCTGTTGAGAACCGTATCCGTCTTCTGTCTAAACGTATGTGACTTTTGTGTACCATATACGTCTTCTGGACAAACGTCTGTGACTGTTGTGTACCATATACGTCTTCTGTCTAAACGTCTGTGGCTGTTGAGTACCGTATCCGTCTGTGGCTGTTCAGTACCTTGTCCGTCTTCTGTCTAAACGTCTCTGACTGTTGAGTACCGTATCTGTCTTCTGTCTAAACGTCTGCGGCTGTTGAGTACCTTCTCCGTCTTCTGTCTAAACGTCTGCGGCTGTTGAGTACCGTATCCGTCTTCTGTCTAAAACGTCTGTGACTGTTGAGTACCTTATCCGTCTTCTGTCTAAACGTCTGCGGCTGTTGAGTACCTTATCCGTCTTCTGTCTAAACGTATGTGGCTGTTGCGTACCGTATCCGTCTTCTGTCTAAACGTCTGTGGCTGTTGAGTACCGTATCCGTCTTCTGTCTGAACGTCTGCGGCTGTTGAGTACCTTCTCCGTCTTCTGTCTAAACGTATGTGGCTGTTGAGTACCGTATCCGTCTTCTGTCTAAACGTCTGTGACTGTTGAGTACCGTATGCATCCGTCTTCTGTCTAAATGTGGCTGTTGAGTACCTTCTCCGTCTTCTGTCTAAACGTCTGTGGCTGTTGAATACACTTGAGTGTACTCCCAGTTATTGGTTTCAATATGATTATTTAAATAAAATACTGAAAATGTGATATTTTCTTCATAAAGATAAATGAAAGAACAAATGATAAAATAACTTATATATTATCTTCATTAGTTAAATGAAGCTACACAGCAATTATTATAAAAAGCGCAATACACGAGAGAAAACGGTATTAAACGTCAATCCACTGGTAGCTGTCATCGGTATGTGCTGTTCAAGCCGTCTTTCCCCACTCCATTTCCATATTGGTCAGTCCAAAAGCACTCCCTCAGTATGATACGATGAAGCTAAGGAATTGCTCTGGAATTCCACCCTCCTCCCCAACTCCAACTCCGATACTAATTAGTATAGTTGTCCTCAGTAAAGACAACTGCAACAATATACATATGCAAATAAAAATAACTGTAAATTTAGAATTTGACTCTTTTTTTATATGAAGAGAAAAGACCAATCGAGCTGATTCATTGCGTAAATGTTAAAACAATGAAGTCTGTGGTAGTTTGTGACAACGACACAAATCTTAGATTCAGTATACTATAACAAATAGTGCATAGTGTTTCGGGTCATATATATCGTCGTCACCACATCACCATGCAATATTGGTTAAAGTGCTAGCATATATGTCCTTTCACAAACCGCAACCGTTGGTAGGCTTTACTGCAATTTTTGGGTGGCTTGTGTTTCGCCCATGTTATACATGTTATTCTTCTTTTTTTTCTCATCTAGTAATTATTGTAAAGACACTATGACTCAACAGTCAACAGTTATTTAGTGTGTCTGTCTAACTAATAAAAGGGGGCCCATAGGATGCAACGAACACAGACTCGGTTTTATTGAGTTTGTTCTTCAGAGGTTATACAATAATTAACACCTCTAGCACCGTCTAAAGCGGTATTCTACTGTAAAGCCTCAAAGATAGGGCTCAGTAATCACATAGGACCCATAAGTAATAACAGTACCGATTTTTAGTCGGAAGACTGTTTAAAGACGTCACAAAGCACTAAACTAACCCTAGTGTGACTGCCAATAAATATAATGTGTCTGTTCGTGAGAGGTTATACGTATATGGTGCAACACCACTCACATCCCTTTGTACCGGCTTAAGCGGTATTTTAATTTAAAATCACAACGATTCGGCTCGGTTATACAATTATTAACAAGTATTTCCTGAGTAAACTACTTGCTTTGTGACTTTCTAGGCCTTTGTTTTTATATTCATATATACATGATCATCCATGTTATACTTATATTGCCTATTAATGCTGCCTTGTTTGTTAGAAAATATAACCTGGCGGGGACATCTTTATTTACACTGTCACGTTTTATTGGGATGACAAGAGGATAATAGTGAGGTTTGGTGACCATATAACCTGGTTTAAATCTCCTGTGACAGTTTTGCCACTGACCGTTCCAAGGCGTTAGACATATTATCAACTCGTTTGTGTTTATTAGCATGTACTTGTTGTTCTTCTTAATACGTGTTGTTGTTTGATTGTGTTCTACATTTCCTGTTCGATTCGTATACCTACTCCTACTGTTACACAGCATGACACTAGCATATATCCAGAAGTGGTTCCAAAATGGATCCATTTATATCAGACTACTAGTAGCATAGCTAATGATGAAATGCCATTTTATTTGAATTTGCATCACTGAATAAAGAAAACAAAAAGAACATTAATGCACCAATTATCAGTTTCAAAAAACACAGATAAAATCACACAGACGTACCTCCTTTCCAAAAATCGGATTTAATTCCAAAATAAATTAATATTTTACATGTTTATCATTAAAGTTTGCTGAATGTAGACACAAATAAAGAACATGAAATGTGGCATTCACTGAACTCAGTCATCTAAAAGCAGGTATTCAAAAATAATTAATTGCAAGGAGCCTGTGGGATTAACAAATAAAAATATGGAATGAATGTACGGTGAGACATTTACGGTCGCCACGCTATTCAAAAATTAATGTGCAGGTAGGATAACACGAGTTATATTGCTTTTTTAATAGAAGCTTTTAAAAAACTATTATTTGTGAATATATCTTTCCTGCTGTACTGATGATTTTATATTCAAAAAGGCTGACGCCAATGGCTGCGATTCCAAAATAAAGAAATGAGCGTTTCGTCAAATTTCACCATGGGCAGATACTCTGCTTACACAAATATTGCGAGCTAATTATCAACCTGAAGCAGGTATTTAGGAAAGGTTCTTTAAATATATATTGGTATTTATATATATATTAGTATATATTTGCATTTATATATATTTGTTGGAGCGACAATTCAAAATGTTTTAAACGCACGAACAATCATATATTTGATGTAAGAAGTTATCCAAATCCTTCCCTCCTTCAAATGTAGCTGTACATTTCGATGAACCTGACCACAATATAAAATATTGTTCTTTCATGCCAATTAATACTGTTAATGGAGATATGATTCGTTTATGCAAGGAAACATTTTGGATTCAAGGATTAAAAACAATTCATAATATAGGTAGTCTAAATCCGGAAATATGTTGTAAATACTCTGTTCAATCACCACGAAACGATTCATTGAGATATGCACCAACCCCTTCACCGCCTATTGCTAATGACTGGTGTAAAACTTTAAAAAAGAATGTTCCCAATGGCTGCAATTAAAGTATTAAAGAAACATAAATATGAATGAGCATCGCACAACTCTCACCATGCGCAGCTACTTTTAATTTGCTCGCTATAGCCTGTATTGCTTTGTTCCTAACATTTGTTTATGGTTTCCACACTGACGTATTGTTCTTAATGAACACTTCTACTAATTCGCTCACTAACAGTGCCTTCTTTATTGTTTCTTTAAAACGACCAGTTTATTAATATTCTTTAATAATTAACCACGTAATTATTGACAACACAGATTATTCCTTTGCATCTTTGCATACTTTTATTTTTAATACATTTGCTGCCTGATGTACTCTCTCTCTCTCTCTCTCTCTCCTCTCTCTCTCTCCCTCTCTCTCTCTGGCCCATGTTGACTTCGCGGTTGGGCCACTTCTCTTTGCGTCGGATGGTTAGGTCTGCATAAATAGTATTTGTCATTTAAGCAATGGCGGTGGGGGTAGCCTTATTGATAATGTGATCCCGCATTATATAACGCATTATATAAGGGACCTGGCAATATTTATCGGGGTGTTTGGACAGGTGCAAAATGGCATGGGACAGGTACTTTTTTTTGTCGCGACAATCCATGGGACGATACTTTTTTTCCGCGTGCTTGCCATGAGACGTATATTTGTTTTTAAGTAACATTTTTATTTGCACCGGTTCCAATCCCCCGATAAATATTGCCTGTTCTCTTAATGATGTTTTTCTCTATATAAGTCATGGAAATCTCAAAAAGTATGGAAATATATATACAATACCTTTGTCGAGGGAAAACTTATTTGTTCAGCACTTTTTAGGGAATGGCCCCCTTTTTGCTGTTACCGTCATTTTGTGTTTGTATTTCTCAGAATTATACAATAAATATTATAATAAACACCCGATAATACATATTTATATGTAACACAAATCTGATCATAACAGACGTATATACACAATAATACAGATGACCGATTGTCGTGTACAGTATAATCAGTCATTAAAAAACGGCGACCTTTTTGAAGTCAAGATAGCTGCCAAAATATCGCATCAAATAACATTTTACAATTTCTTTAAGCACTATCATTGGATTATACAGAAGAAGTCCTTTTCACAAACTATATCATAACAATTTGTAAACCCCACAATTTAGCCACAATTTAGCCTACACTATTTTGGAAATTTGACCTTTCCGCCTCAGATTATATATACCTTATAAAATCTATTCCATTTACAACCCCAAAACAATGTTATGGATTACTCTAATGCAACTATAATGTCACGGATTACTTCATTCGATTTATATGATTATCCTATGTGTTACGCTTGGTAATTATTAAACTCGGCCAATCTTAATGCTGTTAGAACGGTGACGTTCACAGCAACATAATGCCTGAACGTTTTTTTCGCGATACCTGGCTGCGCATGGGTATCGTGACGGCAGTGACGTCATACTGACGTCATTTAAAATGTAATTGCACCAAACCAATAATTTGCGGTCGACTTTATGGAAGCTACGCCAAACTAGGGGGGTCCGGGGACATGCATCCCCGTCGGTTGTTTTTGTTTTAACTTAGCTATGTAATGGTGCGTTTTGGCGTATATCTTACAGAACACTTGTGTGGTATTTGAAGAAGTATTTTTTGACAAATCTGAGAATTAACATTTGACAAAGATGAATTACCTACACTGAAAAATAAAATAAGAAACAAAAGTTGACCCTTAACACTCCATCAACTCCGGCTTCAGTTTTTATTGCATTTATTTTACTTTTCATTTTTCAAATTGATGTATAAGCCCGGGCCTATATGGCCTATTAGTAGCTACGCCGATGAAAGTAGCAATTGTTTTTCATTGAGTATTGCATATTAATTGTTTTTCATTGAGAGTATTGCATATTAATTGTTTTGCATTGAGAGTATTGCATATTACGTTTTCTTAAGTGTAACAAAGACGGCAATATATGGAAACAATAATGTTTGTATTTGGTTTATATGGATGTATTTGCCATGGATTAAACAACACCCTACAGTATAATTATATGTATTACTTCCCATTCCAAATCACCCCCACATTATTTTGGTTTTTAACATATCTGGTCCTGTGCTCATTGAAATACATACACTGCTACGTTCCCTAGTCAGCGTCGATTTCCTCTACATTCAAACTACCCGCTGACTTCTCAACCGCTAAACCCAGCTATTTGATATTGACCTACCAATCAGTGAACTAGATTTGCCACTGCCTTATTAGACGGTTACGAGATTGAGCTCCTGGCATAATTCAAATGTCCAGATGAGGCGCAGTTCTCCCTGTGAGAATGATACATAGATCCAGCTGGAAATGTGGCATCCACAGGACGCGGTCAACCAAATCATTCAGTGAAGGCAACACTGGTAAAAAGTATGCTACATTTAACAAGGTTGATAACAGGTCTTCCACCTTGGAAAGGTCAGTGGCAAAAATAGGCCACTGGGGGTTGAAACCAAGTTTTGTTGATCCATCAAACTTAAATATAGGTAGAAAATAATGGATATCCCACTAATTGTCATTCAAAATAATTTATGTTGCTATGAGATAACTAAAACAAATATCTACAAAAAGTATCAAGTTTAATTAAGCAAGCATTGTAACATGCTCAGTCATGACTATGCGACCAAAAATCTGTTTCTAGTCAGTCATACAACGTTTCTTCCCACCACGCACCCACCCACGCACACATTAACCTTGTCCATGGATGGTGACGTAAACTGGGTGAAGCCGCACATGTAATCTATCGGATTCTATCCTATTATTCGTAGCACGTTTCCCTGATTCCATTTAATCCCTGACATCCCAGTGGGGCGGCTCGAAATACATATTCGAATGAAAAGTTTAATTCATTTATTCTTTCATCAAGCCAAAGTCGTAGATAATGACACACAATGATTAAGAACAAATCAAACCAATTTGATTTACGAAATAGTATATGAAATTCATAAAATCAAGAATCAACAATGATCCAAACGTTGACTTAGGTCTGTAGAGTGGGTGGTATTATTTGTAGCAAGATCTATAACTGCTCCTCGGTTTCGTCGTCTAGATCGGGATCGAAGCCCTCGTTTACCGCCGCTAAAATAAACAACATAGCAAATTTGGTTATCGTTGCATAACACAGATACGTGAATGTTTAGGGTGTAGCCATTGTATAACAATAAACTTATTAATGGTTATTCTACACAACTTCGATGAAACTCAGCCTTCAAATTAAGAAAAGAATAAGCAAAAAATAAGTTTTACATGTAATATGCAGAAATACTACTACAAATTTAAGCAGTATATAGAGTTATATAGTATAAATTAAAAAATGATAACGTTTAAATTAAGTAGACACAAAAGTGGAACAGGAAGTATAGCGTTCACAGAACGCAGCCATCAAAACAGGAAATTTAAAGGAACTACAAGTAGATATAAAACAGGAAAAGTAGCATTCAAGGACCACAATCAACCACAAACACACACAAACACACACAGAAACAAAGGACAACTTTAAAGATGAACAACATGCAGAATAAGACATCACAAACACAAAAGGGTGTGTATTTTTGTACTGTGGTGTACTTTAGATCTAATTATATAGCTGATCAAAATCTACTTACATAGTAACCTTACAAATTTCGGTCGTTTTCTTCGTACGCTAACTTCATCTACAGTTATCTCCCTTTCTGTTATCGACTTAATTCCTTTATGTGGGTACAAGTGATACCTTCCTGTTATTGGCATTTTCCTATTTGGTGGATACATTTGATGAAGCTCTGTTGACATTGGCGGGGCACTAGCGGAAGGCGAACCGAAGAGCACACCCGTGTCTGAGGTAAATGGGTTGACAGAAAATGGCTGAAATATAACAGGTTCTGGGATCGGCTCACTGTTTGCAACGATGTCTCTGATTGGTTGAGGGTTTGTTGTCCTTGTCATTGAGGTTGTATCACTAAACGGAATTGTTCCAACGATGATAACCAAAGGTATCCGCATGTTGATCTCTTCTTGTTGTGAATACACCTTTAACTAAAGCAGTAATGAAATAATTGATTAATAATGTTTAAAGTAAACATGTCAAGTGAAATGAGATATCAGAAAAAGTACATAAGTTGAAACGACAATATTAATAAGCAAAATGTACATAATAATCCTACCTCTATATATTTTATCCCATTAAAATTGAGACATGTCTTAGTGGTGAAATGTAAACTGATGTATACTACATGTATCAGGTTAATTAACATACTTCCTAAGAGGTTTGGGCTCATTTACACTAAAAAGCTTCAACAGTACGTACTTCAACAACGTAGTCAATATCGATAAACGAGCAACCTGGAAGTGATGTCACAGGAAGTGATGACGGCAGCGACAACGCCTCGTTGTGATAGACTTCTTGTTTGCCAGCCTTAATTTTTCCACGAAATAGCTCAGATATCGTCTGCTTCTCCCTTGTATTGGAGTCGAATGGTGCATCTCCGTATGATATAACCTGGAATGAGCAACACAAAGTGCTATTTTTATTTTTAATTAAGAACTGTATATAAATATTCATATACTTAGACTTATCCTCTTTAATTGTGCGATCCCCACCCCCACGCCCACCTCCGCGATGACGTCTACTTTAATCCTAGAAATGAAGGTAACGTTCAATGTTTGTCTTTAATAATGTATTTTAGCGCACTTAACGGTGTATTATATTGCTGCGCTTGCTTCGGCCAAGACATTGAGTATGGTTCTTTTGTCCTTTGTACATTCATATATGCATGATCATCTTTGTGTTTTACTTATATTAAAGCTAGTTTGTAAGACAATGCAGCCTGGTGGGGATTTTCTTATTTACACTATCCCGTTTATTTAGGATGACAAACGATGTTTGGTGCTCCCGAGAACCAGGTTTAAACCGCATGTGGCTTTTTGCCACTGGGCGTTTGATTCAATTGTTTAATTTTCATTGTCATATATGAACAAGTACAAAACACGGGCCACACGAGTTACATAAATTATAAGTTACCTACAAAAAAGGGTTCCCTTGAAGCAACAAACAAAAACAAAGGAGAAAAGTGGCATACTCGGTTTTAGTATATTGCCCCAACCAGTATTCTATATTAACGTCACAAAGAATGGGCTTAATCTCAAAGGACCAGTAAGAAATAACACTACTGATTTATAGTCGGGGCGACTTTTTACAACCGCCACATTGCAATATATACACGAATAAATACTGAAAAGGGCATAACTTGGAAGCAACAAACGCAAATAATTGCATGCTGGTTAAGAAAATTGTAACAGGATGACTTATATTGCAGAGATACAAGCTTACATACAAAAGATTAACCATTAAAGTGTCTCTAAACAAGGCAGATCATTTTGTAAAATAAACACACACAGGTATTGCTTTTTAGTTAATTGTGTAATGTTTTTATTGCAAACATGTCTGTTAAGTTTCATAACATTGTCATTTGCTTTAGAGTTGCAGAGAAAAAAACTTTCCTTTAGAATTGGGCAAAGAAAATGGCAGAATATTCGGTCAAAATGCATCACACAGTCATGGGATCTTTGTAAATAATGTCTTCCTTTCGTGGCAAACATATCAGTGAAGTGTTTTAACATTGCAACGTATAGCTGAAGAGGTACACACTTACATACAACATGTGAACCAGATGGGACGCCGACAGCATCGGCAAAAAAGACAGCTAAACATGAGTACAAAAGGTCTAAATTTGTCTTCGAAAAAAAGTAAAATTTAATTGAAATCCAAACATTAAATATTATTTAGAGCCGCTCCAGATAGACGAGAATGAGTCATATGAACCTGGGAACCTGCCCTACGTTACTGAAGAATAGATTCCTCTGCTTCTGAAACGTTCTCGGCGGATATACTCAAATACACGGGATCCGGTTAACATTCCCATCAGACGGACAAGGCTAAGGTAAGAAGAGGCTTGTACAGGCACCTCAGCATTTAAAGTTCACCGTGCTAACCACTGGGCCACGATTTTGGCTAAAACATAAGAAATAGTATTTACTGCGGGCGTAGTATAATGATCATATGACGGACAAATGGAATGGCTAGGAGAAGAACATCATAAGTATCTTACTTTCGTTGTAATCCTTTTTCTTCTATTGTGTACAAATAATATGTTGCAAAAAGCTTGTGAAATAAAATATGTTTAAACCAAATGGAATGGCCTTTAATTAGCTAAAACAATTGTTAAAAAGTACAAATATTTTCTTTTCCTAAGCACTTTTTTGTTAATACACACTTTATAAAATTTTAGCTTTGTTGATCTGATACTGATGTCCGATCCGTTGATCACTTCAGCGTTACAAATAATGGACTCGCCTGGCACAAAGCCACGCCTATTGATCCTAAACGAGGCTGTAACGGAGCCTCGATTCAAACAACATCCGCACAGAACGCACGAGTCTTCGTCTTCAGCGGGGTCCTGCAAATAATAAAACGTGCATGTATTAACCGTTTTGTTGACAATAACGAGTTGACATCCATTAGTGATAAAAAATAAAATTATGGATTATGGACTAACTGGTGGTAAAACGAGTGCAAACCGGATTGCTTCCGAAACCAACTGGTTTAAAACCTAAACGTAAAAACAAACATTGGAGGCAACAAACATGCTTATCTTATAATCTTATAATTTTAAATGACCGAAACAGTTCCTAGGTATAAGGATGACGTCTCCTTGAATATTACCAACCTGTGCTCCAGGGACAGAATTGAGATCAAGAGACCTCTCCACGCCGAATTCCACTTTGCCGGATTGATCTAGGAGTCCCCATACACCGTAGATCTTAGCCTTAACCCAGTATCGTATGTAACCATGCATACCTAAAATGATATATAATGCAAATGTTTAGCGTTAGACTAGAATTGAACTGAATGTTCTTTAACTACTCACCGACACATTGTAGTTTATTTAGAGACACCCCAGAGAGACGGGAATAATATGTAAGAAACCGGGAACCTGCCCAACTCTTACTAAAGAATAGGTTCCGATGGTTCTTTAACGTGCTCGTGGGGTAGACTCCGATTCACGGAACCGCCTGGTTTACGTCCCCATCTGATGGACTATGTTAAAGAAAGATTCTTTCCTCAAGAACACACCGATGAAACACGTGGCACCGTTGAGGCCTGTTCCAGAGTCCACCAGATGTCAAGTCCGCCGCGCTATCCATATGACCACCCCACTTTTAAACATAAAACACAGAGACTATTGTCTCAAATGAACTCTATCTCATGTGTTTACATATACACCGCAGGTATTGGCACTCGAGTCACCAATGCAAAAGTGAAGACAAATTGAATTATGGGTATTCAAACTGCAGCTTTAAAATCGAAATAAGGCAATCTGAAATAATTATGATTTTCATTCCAAATACGGAAAAAAACACCATCATAATTGTGTTTCAGCTTCATATTCAGTATGCACTACACAATGCCCATACTTCGTAAGTATAAAATCATTTTAAACATCCTGTTGGTGCAAGTTGTTAAGGTGATGACATAGTTATGGTTCGCTTGGATGAAAATAGCCCAAGAACTAGCACATGAACTGTAATGTGTATGAAGAGATTTATCGCTTTGGGATATTAACAGAATTAAGAGGTTTTATATTTTCCAATGTCTTACAGCAAGTTGGTTGTTCGTACTTATAATTATGCAATACACTCTGTACATTTGAAAACGCACATCTTTTTGCTGATGAAATTTATTATGATTCCATAAAGCTACAACAACAACATTTTGTAGTATTCATATATCATCTTTATTTTATTTATTTGCCAAATTTCATCAATATCGTACAGAAAATTCATGTATTTTTACTTATTCAAAGTTACCCACTTCATAAACCAAAGTCACAAAGTTAATATCGCGTGTGACCACCCGAGCGAAGGTGCCAGGCATTGTTAAACGCTCGAGGTGGTCACACGCGATATTAACTTTGTGACTTTGGTTTATGAAGTGGGTAACTTTGAATAAGTAAAAATACATGAATTTTCTTTACGATATTGATGAAATTTGGCAAATAAATAAAATAAAGATGATATATGAATACTACAAAATTTAGTCGTTGTAGCTTTATGGGATCATAATAAATTTCATCAGCAAACAGATGTGCGTTTTCAAATGTACTGAGTATATGTACAGTATACAAACGACCACCGTTTGACTCAACTCATATGATAGGTCAAACGCGCGTGTGTACTTTACTTAAAAATTCCCAACGTTCAATAATACATCTACAGGACATTGATTCTTGGATGACAAGTAAAGGGACTGGAACTATCATATTTGACACAAGTTCTGGATTATAAACAGCGAGTATGGACCTCTCAAGTTGGAACCAACGTCTTAGATTACAAACAGTGAGTCTGGAACTATCAGATTCAAACCACAGTCCTTGACCACAAACAGCAGGACTGAACTCACAAATTCAGACCCAAGTTCTGGATTACAAACATCAAGACTGGAACTTTCAAGTGCATTTGCAACATCTCGATCAATTCCATGAAGCATATTTCGTTTGATTCCAAATTTAGCCGGAAATTAATGCGTTTGCACAAGTGCTCTTAACTTCAGACCCAATTCCTGACAATGTTCCTTTACGTTAGTATAAACCATAAGGCCACCCTTAAAAATATTTATGTTTGCCCTTTCCCGACCCTAATTTCAAATTTGGTTCGGTGGGTAGGCCATTTTTTTTTTACTTGTTGTAACAAAAACGTAGTAGTGGCATCTTGATGCGACCGGTAATTTAAGACGAAACAAAAACTTCTAAAAATGAGAAAAAATATTTGGGTCGGGCCCCTTTTTGGGGGTCGGTCAGGAAAGGACAAACATTGTTTTTAAGTGTGGTCTAAGTATATAATATGTATATGAAAAGCAATGGAGTATAACGATAGGATAATGAATTACCTTCAAACGAAGAAGGGACATTTTTCGGAATGTCGAAGGTGAAGTTGAATACGTGCTTTCCACTGTCGATTAACTCAATGTGAGGAACTTCTGTTGTTGGTTCTGAAAGGACAAAGGAATGTCAGTCAAGATGTCTTCAGTAAACGCATTGCTGACAAATGCTTTAGCGGGGTCAATAATACTATCGGAATTCGGCCAGGCACTGAAATAAAGGTATGTCATTCATAAACGATTTGCTGACACATGATCTAGGATGTCCATGAATCTTGCTGGATTTTAAAGTATAAAGAAATGTCATTCAAAGCTATCTGCAGTAAACGATTTGATGACAAATGCTCTAGCAGGTCCATGAATCTTGCTGGATTCTTAAAGTATAAAGGAATGTCATTCAAAGCTATCTGCAGTAAACGATTTGATGACACATGCTCTAGCAGGTCCATGAATCTTGCTGGATTCTTAAAGTATAAAGGAATGTCATTCAAAGCTATCTGCAGTAAACGATTTGATGACACATGCTCTAGCAGGTCCATGAATCTTGCTGGGTTCTTAAAGTATAAAGGAATGTCATTCAAATCAGTCTGCAGTAAACGATTTGCTGACACATGATCTATGGGGTCCATGAATCTTGCTGGATTCTTCAAGTATAAAGGAATGCCATTCAATTCTGTTTTTCGTACATGCTCTGCTGACAAATGCTTTAGCAGGGTCAACGATTCTGTTTGGATTCTGGTTCTGAAATAATTGAAGGAATGTCATTGAAATATATCCATGTAAACTAAACCAAACTGCTAAGTACCAACCTAAGAATATGTGAATAATATTCTCATTGTTTTGTGTATTTTGAGCTTGATTAGAGATACGGTTAAACAACAAAATAATGAGTTTAAATCGTCTACTCTGATTGCATGAACATATTTTAAAAGTTTTAAGACAATGAGTTTTCTTAGAAATAAGTTATAACACTTATACAACTGGGTATATAGGATTGTATTAAGTACTTAGTGAAGCTTTCGATGTTCCTAATTCTAAAATATACCAATTAAAATTATTTTGACATCATGTTTTACTAGCATTACCACTACAAATGCGTTTGCAAAAGAAATTTTCGAAATATTTAATGTTACTTGAATTTCAAACAATATTCAATTTAAAGGGAGGTAATTTAAGATTATCCATATTTCATTTTTTTATAGACGGAGAATCTGCGATAAATGGGTCAATTTTTTGTTTTTTTCTATTATTTCATACCAATTTTAAGAATTTTATATCTTTAAGCGATCTTTGACTCATGTTATGTGTTCTATCAGCACATTTCATGTTTTCATATAAAGGGAGGGTAACTCTTAAAAGATGTAACAATTTAAAGGGACACTGTCCGTAAGTAAGCAGATATTGAGCATAACCAAATAACTGTCTGACTTTTATTCAGTGAAATGTATACATGAAAACATGAGGATAGACCCTAAGAAGTATGTAGGAATACATTCGTGAGTTTGAAAAAAAGTTTTAAATATTATAGGTAAATAAAGTGGGACCCACAATATTTATCTTTTCTGCAATCACGTGACTTCCATTAGCGCATTAGGTTTTCACAATAGTATGTATAGCGTAATATGTATAGCTCGCTTACCGCCGTGGTGTAATGGTTAGCATTGCGGCTTAGTAACCCAGGGATCGTGCGTTCAATCCCAGCTAGGATGAATTTGGGTTAATTACCGAAATATTTCAAAAGTATTTCCTACCTTACCAGTCCTTCGGTTGAGATTTAAAACCTGGGTCTGCTCGCTAAAATGCTTAGTGCAATACAGCGAGGATAAATAAACGCTTATACGCACACACGCTCGCTTAGCTCAGTCGGGAGTGATGTAGACTACTTTACGCTCACGCACACTATTTTATTACGGCGAGTGTAATTTTAGTTTGGGCTGCGAGTTCAAAAGTTCAAAGCGGATTTTCTTTTTTTTTATACCGCGATTGAATTCCGTTAAACAATCTTGCTTTTAATTAGTAAATATTCAATAATGTTTAGTGTGTAATGTTTTCGAACATAATTATTGTGTGTTTTATAAGCTAAAAGTTATGGACAGTGTCCCTTTAAACAAAAAATAAATGTTTTACAAACTATGGGTCAAAACAAAATACTTATCATATATCTGTTCTAAAATATATTTAAAATAAGAAAATTAGTTAAGATACAAAAGTTGATAATTAGCAATTTTGTTCAGTGTATGTTTGATTGAAGCGGAGCGCTGTGGTCTAGTGGTAGAGGTTTGGACCCAGGATCTGAATGTAATGGGTTCGATCCCCGCCATGACCATATGTGTTGTGTCCCCGGAGAAGACATTTTATCTGCATTTGTTTAGTACTGGCTTTACCCAGGGAGACGTCAGTTATGCGGGCACTAGATTGTATATTTATACAAATATAAATAGGATTCTAAGTGAGTATGATTTTTTTACCCAGGATCGAAACGTCTTGGGTTAGATCACCGTCATGACCATATGTGTTGTGTCCCGGAGAAAGAGACTTTATTTGCAGTTATTTAGTATTGGTTTTACCCAGAGAGACTTCATACCATGTAACACTACTTACAATAAATATGGCTTACCCCTGCTGAAGGCGAATATTGAGTGCCGTGTAACACCAATTACAATAAATATGGCCTACCGCTGCCGAACACGCATAGTGAGCTCCGTGTGACAATATTTACAATAAATAATGCCTACCCCTGCCGAACACAAAAATTGAGTGCCGTGTGAAACTATTTACAATATATATTGCCTACCCCTGTCGAACACGCATAGTGAGGTCCGTGTGACACTATTTACAATAAATATGGCCTACCCCTGTCGAACACGCATAGTGAGGTCCGTGTGACACTATTTACAATAAATATGGCCTACCCCTGCCGAACACGCATAGTGAGGTGTGTGTGACACTATTTAAAATAAATATGGCCTACCCATGCCGAACACGAATATTGAGTGCTTGATATATTCCTCGGTCTCGTAGAGAAGTTGCTCCTCCCCTTCTCCAACCCCCTCCCTCCATTCTGCGTGACTGCGTCCCCGAACCTTCATCTCTATACCTACAATAGCAAAATGAAGGCGGGTTCATATACCTAAAGGAAAAAGAAACGCATAATGAGTATTTCCGCTATATATTGTATGTTTAATATGCTACTGCTAATCGAATGGTACAGGGCGGCATTAGGGCTGTCCTTTCGATAAGAAGGTTTAAACAGCACCGAACACACCAATGGTTACCCCTTTAAAGTTGCATTATCGACAGAATGCGCATTGTGAATAAAGCTTTAAACGTTGCAATCTCTTAACATTAAACACAATACTGAATGGCTTGACTTTTTCAAGCGAAACATCAACATGTATGAATTTCGCGTAACAAAGTATACTTTGATTAAAAGGTCTACTACATGACAGAGTTGTCCTTTCTGTAATTAGTCGTAGCCCCTTTTTGTACAAAACACGTTGAGATATATCTGGAATATTACGTAGGTGTATATAATAGTGTAGTATAGGTAATTTGTTGATTATGCTTTCTTTTTCCTTTCAGTAAATAAACAAGTTGGTGCTTAAAAAACACACCCAATGGTTGAGTCTTTTTTCTTGGCAAGGGAAGATGCGATTACTAAAGGAGGAACAATTATAACGGGAAATCACATGAACAGATGCATGCGACTATATTTATCTTCTGGACATCCTTACCTTATTCACATGGTGATTTTTTTTCCAACAAAAATGTAGTATATTACACATGTTCGTACGATTTATACTGTTATATGTGTAAGAATTGACCAAAACAACACAGAAATATGTAAAAAAAAAAAAAAAAAAAAGAAGACTTTCGAGTTGGTGTGGGGGTTGAGGGATGGTGTGGTGGGGGGTGGGGGCGGGGGCAACATAACTATGTGTATGCGTAAGAAGTGACCAAAAATAACACAGATATTTGTAACAAAAAAAAAATGCGTTTCAAGTGTTGGTGGGGGAGGCGGGGGAGGCGAGGGGTGGGGGCAACATAGCTTACACGCAAACCTTGATAGGGACGCCGACGCCAACGCCGACGCCAACACCGGGGTGATTACATAAGCTCTCTTATTCTTCAAATAGTCGAGCTAAAAATGGGATGGTCAGTCTATATCCCCAAAAATATTGACAGTCATATATGGCGTGACATGTGCTAAACATGACGTCAAACACATATACAAACAAACGAATAAACTGTCCGTTTCTTAAACACAATGGCATTAGTAGATTATTCCGTCCGTCCGTGTTTTACCTTGTATTTTCATACTCCTTCTGAGTATAACAATGAGTTTCCCGTGTACAGTTTCACCAGCCGGGAATTTCCCATCCACGCTGTTTTCCAGGTATATTTCCAGCCTATCCAAACGGCTCATTTTTAATGATTTAATTGGGAGGTCTTTCAGATGGTATTATAACTGCGTGGCATTATAACTGCGTGGTATTATAACTGCAAATATGCCTATTTGATTGCGTTAATACCGAAGTAAGGACACTCGAAACATATGAACACCAATAAATAGATCTAGTTCCTATTTTCTTCTTTTTAGTTTTTTTTTTCTTCACTATAAATTCAAATCCATTATATTATATAATCTAAAACAACACATATCAAGTATAGTTCATGATTTCCACTTAACGTAAAGTTTCCTTATCCGTGTTCGTGAAAGTTGACATCGTTTTCTGGTTCCCTAATAACTTAATATGTAACACAGTGTTCTGCTAACGACGTTTCAGAACGTAGAGTACCAGTGCATTATTCTTATTTTTTAACTTATCACTGTACATATTTCCACCATTTATTTCAAACTCTTCTCTTTGTCTTACGATGTAAAGCGTTCCACCACTGGCAATAACTTCAACTTGTTGAAGGTGGCCAGTTATGTGGTAGAAGTAGAAGTAGAAGTCTGCTAAGAGATAAATCCACTGCACGAGTTTTGAAGAACTGTAGTATGGGTGTTTAGAAAAAAAGCATCTAGCATTTATAAACAATGTTTTCCCAATAATTATGAATCGTTTTTAATTCGTTTACATACACACGCCTGTAGTTGATGACTGGAGACGCATGCTAATTTTCTTTTTATTATACTTATGTATACAATTAACAAATTCCGATTATTATGCGATGACCTTATTCCAATACACATTGTTTTCAAATTCAATAAAACTGATAATCAATGATAATCGATCGATATGGGTTCGGATCTCTATCTGGCTTTGGAATCCGTCCAACACAATGATAATGGGTTTAAACTATCGAAATAAGTTATATATAGGGCGCATAGATATAATACTATTTTTGTGTGTGTTTTATTCGGGCGAAAAACAACAACAATAAACATAGTAAACCTCTGTCCCCCTTTCTCAGTCTGAGTGGGATAGTGAATAAGTGAGTATATTATTTAGTTTAAACATATTGTATTCACAAAAAGTATATACATTTTACATCATACAGTATACATGTACAAGATTACCATTACTATATATTTTACCGGCCAATTTTGAGCCTTCGCATGTGTGACTATTTGAGACAGGTTATTTTGAGAATCCAAACTCGATAGACAAAATATAAACGGCTTTAAGCAGCCATTCCAAACTCAAAACGGTTACCTTGTCATAATTCATCTTACGCATATTCAATATCGGGTATTTAAAGGACCCGTGAAAAACTATACTTTTCATCGGCATATACAATATACATTATTATATGACCTGAACATCTGGGTAGAGTTTTGATAAACGGTTTACCCTGCTCATTTAAATAACAGGCAATACAATGTGTTGTTTTGTAATCAACAATTGCAATCAACAATAAAATACTATTAAAAAATATATTTTCTAGGGGATAAAACTCTTGTCAAATTTTAAAAGGGACGTAACCCTGGACGAGTTTACTTGGGGCCCCTGCTATATGTATGGTAGGAAAAAAAGGACTACATGACCCCCAGAATAACTTGTTTAGTATTGTATAGATATTATAAAACTATATACCATTGGAAAGTTCAGAATATGCACTTTCTAAAACAGTAAAGGAATTTAGATTTGGATGCGAAATAAGCGAGTTAATGACAACTCAGAATCACAAAATTGCCATATTTTGATCGCTTAAAACACATGGCTTTGATCTGTAAAAACTTTATATATATATTTATCTGAAGATAACTACTTTCTAAAACTGTAAGGATAATTTAAATCGTGTAAAAATTGGCAAAGTTATAAGTCGCTGTATATATACATGTGAACCGCGATATTTTGGTTCGGACCACATGGCCCCCAAAATATTTTTATGAAGTACTTTACCGATAATATCTTTGTTATGTATTCTTAAAGCGTATGCTATGCACTTTATTTAGATCTAAAAATCCGTCTATAATTGACAAAGTTATATGCTTTTGAATATTGCTAATGATTTTACCGATGTCTGCTGACAGTTTTTCATGCTATCAAACGATTAGTACATGAATCAACTATTTATTACTGTACTGCTTTAAATATATGTATACTTTTATTATTTTACTATTTTATCAAATAAAAATAACATTGTACGTTGAAAAATTCGCATTGATTCTGTGAGTAATTTAAATTTAAGGTATTCTGATATGTTTTTGTATAGTTGTATAGTTTATTAACATGAGATCATGGTCTATAATGCGATCAAACAGAATATTCAATTAAGACCAATTAAGACCTTTATTGTTTGTTTGTAGCAATTATCAGTGATTATAGAGAGCATAGTAATTCCGAAATAATAAAACGCAATAATTTACCAAATTGGTAATTTTAACCAATTTAAATTGTTCAAAGTGAAATTAAAAGATAAGTAAAGCAGTTGTTATTTAATCATGGGTTAATCCGAAAATCAGACGCACTGTTTGAATCATTTCAAATATTCAACGATTTAAGTAAGTGTTAAGTTTGTAGAGTTTTCAAGCAAAAGGTAAATTGTATCATAACTCTAATTTGCTGAATTAAAAATTCAAAGTGAAAACTATATTGTTTGTAGCATGACGATATTACGACTCTGTTTTGATTACTGGGAATATTCGTTATTTATTTTATGTAGATATACATTACTACATAAATACTTTAGATTTTATGTATTTTACTATAGAAAATTAAATAATATTTGCAATAGTGGTTCATACTATGTTTAATAAGTCTATATTATTAGTTATGAGAGGAGGGGTGAACTAATTTAAGCTGAATAAACTGTACCATTTTTACATCTTGAGTTGTGTTTCGGCAAGAGTCATAATTATGGTATGACAATATATAGGGTTATTATATTAATTTAAGCTGAGTATATTGCACCATTATGTCTTCTTGTGTGTTTTTTAGGCAAAAGTCATGCATATGGTAATACATTGCAATATATGATTCATATAAATATATTTATTTCAAATTCTGCACTCATGTTTAGTCTAATTGTGAAATAATCATTAATCGACATCTATTGCTCGATGTATATAGTTCTGATCCATTATAATATATACGTTAACGTTTGTTAATGTTAAATGTTGAATTTGTATTATATGTTACAATAATATGCATATGCTCTCCTGAACATTGGAAGAAAACAAAGAATCTAATCTACGTATGCGCGTGTCGCGCGGGGACATTCGTGGTGATGATGAAATTACTGAATTAAACAACGCATTCCATATAACTAGAGTGCGAATGCATGTATGCCGAAAATGGTGATCTTTATTTCCCTCAAGCGTAGGAGAGTATACATACATATTACTGTAAAAATAAGTCCAAATATATACAAATTAATATATGACTGACCTACATACAACACATTTGGCCTAACAAATTATTATAAATTGTCAAATTTAAAACAAAGTGTCTATTAAATAGCAGTATTTATAATCAACTGGTGTCACTAATCCTATCAACAAACTAATATAAAGTTGCATAGGTGCGATGTTTTTACAACAGATTAAATTGCAAATTACAAATACAAAATAAAATCAATGGTTGTCACTAGATTGAAAACGAGGCTCGATGTATATGGCGGTCAATTTGACTCTCTGTTCGAAAATTAAAATTAATTTGCTTCAAACAAATAGAAGTCTTTATCAAAGTGAAAATTATTGATCATCAACGGAATACATATGGACTTAAGTGTAATTTTGGAGTAATTAGCTGGCAAAATGGGTGGAAAAGGCAACAAAGGAACGTCAGGAAAAACTTCATCGAATGCGCCAACGGTGAACAATGAAAATATGGCGGGCGGTGCGCAAAATACACAAGGTGAGCAAATAACATACAGTGCAACTGCAAATGGTGCAATACAGGGACAAATGTATCGGTCTGATTATGCCAGTTCGCCGCAGCAATACCAGTATCAGTACCAGAATGATCCGTTTTCCAACAATTATCAACAATCTCAAACGCAGTTCGTTGCCCAACCCCCACCACCACCTCCGTATGTCAACAGCAATATAAACACTAGTCAAACAGTTGGTCACCAGCAAATAAATCAAAGTTGTTCGACAGGTTCTGTGCTACTACCAACTACGGGTCAACACAATAATGATTTGTTTTCTCTTATGCAACAAATGCAGCATACAAATGTAAACGTTTTGTCTAGACTGTCGTCCATTGAAAGAAGTGTGTCAAAGCTCACAGTTATTGAACAGGACATATCCCACTTACGCATAGACGTCTCAAAATTAAAAACAGATAACGGATCAATGGCTAATAAAATATGTGAGTTGGAAAGCTCTTGCCAGTCCATAAGCAATATTTTCGATGAGTATTCAGAGTCGAAAACAACAAGTGAAAATGACATCAGAATGTTGAAAAAAGAAAACGAAGCTTTAAAATGTGAAATAAAAAAATCAAATGAAAACAGTAACAAGATGTATGATGATTTGCAAGAACTAAAGGCCCGCTCAATGCAGGAAAATTTATTATTTTTCGGTGTTAACGAAGTCAGTGGCAATGAAAGGGAGGATACTCAGTCTGTATTGAGGCAGTTTTTGAGAAATGAAGTATCTCTTGGGCCACAGGAAGAAAATATTGTATTCGATCGTGTACACAGGCTGGGGCCAAAACGTGGTAATGTCGACAGATTCCCCAGACCTATTGTTGCTAAGTTCGAAAAGTTCAGTGACCGTGAAAAAATACGTAAAGCCGGTATAGATCTTAACAAGCAAAAACGCGGGTTTAGTATCAGAGAGCAATTCCCTCCCGAAATGGAACAAAAACGTAAACAGCTGTATCCTGTAATGAGACAATATCAGCAAAACCCTAGCAACAGAGTGTTTCTAGTTCGCGACAAGTTATATATAAATGGTACCCTTTATATTCCCGAAAACGGTAGTACTAGTAAGTCTTTTGACCATGACAGAAACCATAGATTCTTTTCTGCTAATGATAGAAACTCATTTGCACAATCGGAACCAACTTCCGGTCCATGGACACATGCACGCGACGCGTCAACATACGGCAACCGCCTTCCACAAACGTCTAATGCACAAAGTTTTGAACAAAGACGCTTTCTCGTGGGTAATAGGCAAACAACATTCGAGACGCAGAATCGATTCGGTGTTTTTATGAATAGCGACCAGAATGACTTCGGAAGCCCTCTACGAACAGACACGCGCCCCAAACAGAAATCGAAATCACCACTTGATGATACGGATCTAAAAAAGTATAGAGTTAACGCAGACGACAGTGAAACTGATATGGATAACGAGTCCTCTTGTTTGCTTGAAGTCGGACCACATCGTATATGTAGTAGTGCAAACTCTCCAACAAACAGTAATCCCCAGTGTAGCGACAGTCTCGCGTCGCAAACCAGTGCCCCACACGCTACTCTTGTGAGCGCCGCGTCCGATAGCACTCATACAGATAATTTACCTCAGATAGTGTCACAATAGGAAATCGTGGAGGAGTTACCTTTGGTTCAAGAGGTCAGACAGGCGTTATCGACTAAATGTGTGAATGCACGATTTAACATTGAAACAACGCACGTGGATAGTTGTTCATTATATACGCCACAGGCACGTATCAATCGCGAGACGGACTCAATAATGATTTCAGGTGACAATTGCGCCTATGAACATATAAACTGTAATAATAGCGATTTTAAAACCTTGAACATTATGTCATTAAATGTATGTGGTCTTAGCAGTAAACAAGTTTATTGTCACAGGATGACCTTAGTGGTTGGGCTAACTCAGGAAAGAATCAATGACGGTGAATGCATTTACATAAATTTAATGCAACTTTTAAAATATGTTTAATATATATACAATTATCTAAAAAAACAAGCGAATACACAAATGAACTATGAAAAGAATGTTCTCCTGAACGTTTAAGACGTTCTTAGTATTGTTATAAATACTGAAAGTCTAAGACACTAAAGTGTTGTTAAATCTATAACAATGTTGATCTAGCGCGATAACTGTGATGCGCGAGAGCTCATGAAGATGATGATGCGCGAATTCAATGGATGATTGTCATCAAATGCCTTCTGTAAGGGTTGATGACGCGATGCAATGATAGTTAACCTCCACTGAGATTGTGAGTGATATTCCTCCGGTGAGGACTGGTAACGGGCCCACCTTGTGTCCCGGGGGTTGTCGTTAGTAAAACCTGGCCATGCTGACGCAGGTACGGGGACCGTCTCCACCGCTCGTAAACGTTTATCGTGGAAGCTTAGCTCCACTCCTGGATATCCAAACCTAGATGGCTTATTCCAACCCTGGATGGCTTATATCCTGGATGGCTTAGGCTGTAATTATACATACGTTTTAGATGTCGGTTGACAAACATAACAATCTTGCATAATTACCATTACCCAAACAAATCATTATTCGATCAATATATGTAAGCTGTACTAATGATGAGTAGCAATGTATACATATTCTACAACGCCATGTATACGCATGTATATACGCTATGTACGTCGCTGTTAATCAATGCCCCTAATACATGTAATATAAACATGATCAAATTACTCATATATTACACTCACTGAGTTATGCATGCACGCATTTATTCTTGTCACTCATCTCATTGTTAACTAATGTTAACAATCGTGTATTACAATCACCGAGTTATACGCCAACGTTAACTAATGCACCTATTATCCACTGTTATCAAATTAATATTGTTTTACAATTAATGATCAATTACAATAATTACATCTAATAAAGTAACTTCAAAATCATATGCTAGTCTAAAGTTATGTTTGAGAAACATCAATGCTAACCGGATGTCGTAACCGCCAAACAAGATGGCGCCGCCCACTGAATACAAATATACGATAAAAGTTTGATAAAACTACTAACCACATGTTGCCTGTGAAATTTGCCGTCCAATCTCTGTTCCAACAAAGTACTATCGATTATCCCGGCGATAGCTAGAAGACAATGGGTTTTATAGCAAACATTACGCCCAAATCATTATTTCCCCCGTTCAGTCCGTGACAAACGTGGCTAAATCTACAGTATTGAATCTACACGACAGGCCCCTTATACAATTTTGCCGTTTAAGGAAAATATACCTATACGTTTACATGCATTAGCACAAAACTAAACTTATGACACGGCCTCTCTGGCGGCCACTTAAAATGTGCACGCTTTTACGTGTTACATGAATAGATCATGAATATTGTGAAATTGTTTCAACTCGAACAATAGATTTTGGGTGTAACCGATACAAGAGCTATATACGACCAGTACGCTCTACCCGTGACATTTTGTGACAACATCTCCCCACTTAAAGAAAGTGCTACACTTTTAAAATTCAACAAAATGATAATTAATATTTACACGTTAAGAAACTATTAATTCTTCTGAGCAAACGAGCGACAAAACGTACAAGCTGATCGCTCAATCGCTTGAGTATGTTAACTATTACCACTGCAGTTATAACCTAATATAATATGTAATTACAATTTCAACACTATTCTACAATTGTACACTACCCTGTCGTAACATATACTACTATTGTACAATACACTGCAATACACTATTGTATTAAACCGGTCATTATGTGCGGCGACTTAAATAGTCTGTCCCAATATTGTGCTTTCCACGATCTATTACCCCGACTTTACGGTTACTAATAACACTACTTCCTGTCACTACAAGAACTCCAACTTTACACATCGCATCCATCGCATTACCAGTATATTGTTTGCGAAATGGAGTAGGGTCTCTCGTTTCCCTAATCGGCTTTGCTAAAGTGTGCTTAAAGCTACACTGCACTACATCTGTTGGTCTCGACTTATCGGACCGAACAGTACTACACTCAGAGTCTAAACGACTTACCTCTCGTTTCTCTGCTACACTAAGCATGCCCGATATGTCTACATCGGCTGCTGTCTCCTTACCTACACTAGTGGGAAAATACATTGGACTAGTGTCCTCACTACTGCCTTCCTCACTATCCTCAATAACTGCAACATTAACTACATTTAATACCCCTTGTTGCACATTATCGGTTCTACTGATATACTCTTTCAGCATATTCGCATGAAAGGTCTTTAACTTTCCGTTTATCTCGATACGGTAATCCATAGTGTTCACTATCCCTCTAACGTAAAACGGACCTTTCCATTGTAATAACAACTTGTTATTGTCGGTCGGGAGTAACAGTAACACCTGGTCATCTATCTTAAACTTCCTAGCTCTAGCTTTCTGGTCATAGTACCGTTTATACTTGGTACTTGCCTTAACTAACTGACTTTGAGCTATCTTACAAGTCTCCTCTAGTTTCTCCTTCAGATCTAAAACATACTGATATGTAGTCTTAACCTCATCACTATCTACTTCACCTGCCCACATCTCTCTAAGAATCCTCATGGGACCTCTAACTGACCTACCGTACAATAACTCAAACGGAGAAAATCCTAAACTCTCTTGTGGAACCTCTCTAAATGCAAACAATAAAGCATTGAGATACTTGTCCCAATCTTTGGGTCTCTCGGTACACATACGCCGTAACATTTGCTTTAACGTCCCGTTAAATCGTTCGACTAACCCGTTACACATAGGGTGATATGGTGTTGTCATGATTTGACGCAAAGACAATAACCTGCTTACTTCAGCCATAAGTTCTGACGTAAACTGTGACCCACAATCAGTCAGCATTTCCTCTGGTACACCTAGCCTACTGAACATATCAACTAATGCCTCAGCTACTCTCTCAGTTTCAATTGAGGGCAATGCTACTGCCTCCGGATACCTAGTTGCATAGTCTACCATGGTTAAAATGTACCTATTTTTCCTATCCGACACTGGAAAAATTGGTCCAACTATGTCTACGGCTACCCTCTTAAATGGTGTATCTATCAGTGGCATCTGACCTAAATGTACTTTGGTCACTCGACCTTTTGGTACTGTCCTTTGGCATACATCGCAGGACCTACAATACCTAGTTACATCTCCACTAACGCCTGGCCAATAAAATTCTGCCAATACTCTATCTGACGTTTTCTTTACGCCTAAATGACCTCCCATAATCGACTCATGAGCTACCTTAAGCACTGTCGTTCTATACTGGGTAGGTACCACTAATTGGTGAAACTGTCTACTACCACTATCTTCAAATTCTCTGTACAATAACCTATTCTTATGTACAAACTTACAACTACCGGACCCTTTACACTTCTTCACTACACCGTCCTTGGCCTTCACTTTACAAGGACCTAATGACTCGTCTTGAGTTTGTGCTTCTATAAACTCCGCTTTAGATATGTCACCTACGGCTGCAGGAACCTTTAATTTTCTATAAGCCTGAGCTTGCTTCTGAACCTGCGCTCTAGTCTCTACGGCATTACTTATGCTACTTCTAAAATCGGACATTACCGGAAGTGCTGAACCATCTATGTTCCCTATCGTTAAATCATACATCGGGTCATCCATACATAGTGCCTCTGTAGTCCCTTTAAAGAAAGGTGTATCTACATCTATTCTCGCTATTGGCACGTGCTCTACCGATTTATTTAACAACATACACGGTGACTGTTTACCTACCAACTGGTCATCCGTAACTAAACTACGCCTAACTACCACACCTGTACAACCTGTATCCCTCATTACAATTACGTCCGTGCCGTTCACTCTACCATCTGCCGTTGGAAGATTTGCATACGGAAAGAGACATGTTCCGATCTTCGCCATTACACCATCCGATTTAACACAACAGCTACTACTCTCGGTTTTAATAACCGGACTATTACTACCTCTGCCTCTACCTCTACCTCGGTTTTGACCACCTCGACCTCTACCGAAATTCCATGGGTTGTTAAAACCTTGGTTCTGATTCCCTACATTGTTGTCCACTCTACTATTGTCACTAAAGTTGTCTACGACAGCGGACACTTTCACCGCTTTCCTACACTCATGTGAAGCATGATTCCCATTACAGTGACGACAACGAATAAAAGGTCTACCTATGTTACCACTATTGCTACCTCCTCTAGCACCCATCGAACTACCTCCTCTATAGTTTCCACTCTGGCCTTTCTGTTTATGATCGTCCCCTTGCCTATCTCTAAAAGTTCTGTCTTTCGACACTACATTATGAGCTCCACCTCTAGCCTCGGCAAACTGATCTGCTTGTGTTGCCATTTCTCCTACACTAGCTAATTTTCTTTCTTTAAGAAATAAGAACAGATCTCTACTACAAACATTGAATAGCTGGTCCCGCAACAAGAAATCTATGAGGCCCTGATAAGTCTGCGCTACCTTCCCTAACTCTAACCACCTATCTAAGTAATTTCTAGACCTACTAATAAACTGAATAAATGACTCGCCTTTCTCAGGCAGACAAGCTCTAAACCGCTTTCTAAAACCTTCTTCAGTTAGCTCAAATCTCTTTAAAAGAGCATCCTTTAACTTGTCATAGTCAAGAGCATCTAAACTAGGTAATCTAGAAAATACATCTAAGGCCTTGCCTCTCAATAACGCACTTAAATGAACTGCCCACTTATCTTTGGTCCATTCCTGTAACTCAGCATAACGTTCGAACCGTAACAAGTAACTGTCCATGTTATCTTTGTCAGCATCAAAGTATGGTAACTTCGAACCTTTTAACTTCCCAGAATAACTATCTTTCCCTACAGTTCCACTGTCCTTACTATGTGTCTTAGCTGCTTCCAACTCTAAAGCTAACTTATGATCAAACTCCTTTTGCTCCCTTTCCATTATCATCTTAGCCTTAGCTAGTCTACCATCTGTTTCGAACCTCTCATGTTCTAACTCTTGCTTCTCCCTTACTATTCTACTTTCTAATTCTAACTTCTCTTTTGCTAACCTATCTTCTAATTCTAACTTCTCTGTGGCTAGTCTACTTTCGAATGCTAAGCTATCTTTCTCAGCATCTAGCTTCTCTTTAGCTAATCTACCTTCTAATTCTAGCTTATCTTTAACTAGTATACTTTCTTCATTTCTTTCCTGCTTTGCTAATTCTCTTTCCTTAAGTCTAAATTCCCTTTCCCTAGCCTGTTCGTCTTTAACAAAGTTTCTAAGCTCCTCTCCAGCATACCCTAACTCCTTTCCCATTTCCGTAAGATCCTTTATGGACGTCATGTCTATGGACATTGTGGACTACTAACTACAATAATTACAATACACACGTCACTAATAATTCTACTCACTTAACTACTAATGGTAAGTCACTGTGTCCTCAGTAAATACCTGGGCATCATCATCGGACAAGTTACATACACATTTGTACTAGCGCTAACTACTAACGATTATGTGTAGATAGTATCTAGCTTCCACAAAACATATGCACTACATAAAATATCTTAATTTGATATTGGACATAAACCTTAAACAATCATCGAAATGTGTATAACATGTACATGTATATTTACTTCTCCCATCAATATAAGTATACTCGAGTGTCACAACATGAGTAGAACGTCTTGTTCGCCAACCTAATTGGATACTATATGTATATCAAGGGAGGTAAAAACAAACACCCAAATTATTGAGCAAAAGTGCCTCAGACCCACTCGTGTAGACCACTGCGACCTCGCGCCAAGGAAAGAACGGACAAAACAACAGTTTGGACTCACCCTACCCTTGTCGTGTCTTGACTTGTCTTCCAAGCTGTGGCCGTGATCGTCGACAGTCGCCTTGATGGATCAGAGGGTGGTACACAATTCTAAAATAATAAGTAGAGATTTAGTATATCATAATAAAGATCACTTATTGATTCTTTCCCTCCGTAGTCGCCCAGAATCCCACTACTCTGAAACCAGTTGTCACAGGATGACCTTAGTGGTTGGGCTAACTCAGGAAAGAATCAATGACGGTGAATGCATTTACATAAATTTAATGCAACTTTTAAAATATGTTTAATATATATACAATTATCTAAAAAAACAAGCGAATACACAAATGAACTATGAAAAGAATGTTCTCCTGAACGTTTAAGACGTTCTTAGTATTGTTATAAATACTGAAAGTCTAAGACACTAAAGTGTTGTTAAATCTATAACAATGTTGATCTAGCGCGATAACTGTGATGCGCGAGAGCTCATGAAGATGATGATGCGCGAATTCAATGGATGATTGTCATCAAATGCCTTCTGTAAGGGTTGATGACGCGATGCAATGATAGTTAACCTCCACTGAGATTGTGAGTGATATTCCTCCGGTGAGGACTGGTAACGGGCCCACCTTGTGTCCCGGGGGTTGTCGTTAGTAAAACCTGGCCATGCTGACGCAGGTACGGGGACCGTCTCCACCGCTCGTAAACGTTTATCGTGGAAGCTTAGCTCCACTCCTGGATATCCAAACCTAGATGGCTTATTCCAACCCTGGATGGCTTATATCCTGGATGGCTTAGGCTGTAATTATACATACGTTTTAGATGTCGGTTGACAAACATAACAATCTTGCATAATTACCATTACCCAAACAAATCATTATTCGATCAATATATGTAAGCTGTACTAATGATGAGTAGCAATGTATACATATTCTACAACGCCATGTATACGCTATGTACGTCGCTGTTAATCAATGCCCCTAATACATGTAATATAAACATGATCAAATTACTCATATATTACACTCACTGAGTTATGCATGCACGCATTTATTCTTGTCACTCATCTCATTGTTAACTAATGTTAACAATCGTGTATTACAATCACCGAGTTATACGCCAACGTTAACTAATGCACCTATTATCCACTGTTATCAAATTAATATTGTTTTACAATTAATGATCAATTACAATAATTACATCTAATAAAGTAACTTCAAAATCATATGCTAGTCTAAAGTTATGTTTGAGAAACATCAATGCTAACCGGATGTCGTAACCGCCAAACAAGATGGCGCCGCCCACTGAATACAAATATACGATAAAAGTTTGATAAAACTACTAACCACATGTTGCCTGTGAAATTTGCCGTCCAATCTCTGTTCCAACAAAGTACTATCGATTATCCCGGCGATAGCTAGAAGACAATGGGTTTTATAGCAAACATTACGCCCAAATCATTATTTCCCCCGTTCAGTCCGTGACAAACGTGGCTAAATCTACAGTATTGAATCTACACGACAGGCCCCTTATACAATTTTGCCGTTTAAGGAAAATATACCTATACGTTTACATGCATTAGCACAAAACTAAACTTATGACACGGCCTCTCTGGCGGCCACTTAAAATGTGCACGCTTTTACGTGTTACATGAATAGATCATGAATATTGTGAAATTGTTTCAACTCGAACAATAGATTTTGGGTGTAACCGATACAAGAGCTATATACGACCAGTACGCTCTACCCGTGACATTTTGTGACATTTATCCCGAGTTTGTTTCTATGATAAATAACTATGATATTATAGGATTTCAAGAAACCAAAATGGATGAACTTAGTACTGTTAATTTGGATAATTTTAACTTATATTATAAACACAGACACAAAATTTCTAAGAGAAGGTCCGGTGGAATTGTTATTGCTGTTAAAAAAGAATTAGACCGGTACATAAATATCATAGAAACGGAAAGCAAACTTGTTTACTGGTTTGTGATTTCAAAACAGTTAACCAATAGTGACGATATTGTTTGTGGTGTTGTTTATATTCCACCCGAATATTCACAATACTCAGCTGAAGATCCTTATTCTGAACTGCAGAATGAAATGGATTCCTTTTCTGACAAATATAATAAAATATGCATTTTTGGTGATTATAACTCACGAAGTAAAGATTTAGTCGATTATATAAACGTTGACATGGATGTTTTCCAAGAAAATAATTTGAATGAATTATATGATGAATTTCAATTAGAAATGAATTTGTTTGATGAATGTAATGTGTTTAAAAAGAGAAATAACACTGACAAAGCTGTAAATAATTATGGATATAGATTTATTGATTTTTTACAAAGAAATAATATGTTTATATTGAATGGAAGGACAGTGGGTGATCTTGATGGATGCACAACATCGAAAGGTGTGAGTTCTATTGATTACTTTATATGCTGTGCAAACATGTTTAATTTGGTTGATCATTTAAATGTACTTGAATATTGTCCATTGTTTTCTGATGTACACAATCCAGTTGTTCTTAGTTTAAAACTTAATAGTAAAAAACAATTATTAAATAACAATATTGAAGAAAATGAACCAAAACTAAAGCTATGGGATGAACCAAAACGTAACCTCTTTCTCGAAAATGTTAATCACGAAAACGTTGGATTAATATCTGAAAAACTTAGTACTTTAGAAAATAGTAGCAGTATTAACCAGTTAGAAATTGATGACATTGTTAACTCTATTTCTGGAGTATTTAAAGAAACAGCATGCGAAACGTTTGGATATTTCAATAAATTGAAAGAAATAAGCTTTAATAACAATAATAAACAGCCCCATTGGTTTGGCAGAGATTGCAAAAAACATCGTAAACAGTTTCATAGAGCTAAATACATGTATAAATTAAGAAAGTCTAAAGAAAATAAAACGAACCTTTCAAATCAAAGTAAAATTTATAAAGCGCAAATACGAAATGCTCATTATAATTTTAAAAAGGATAATATAAACAAACTAAAATCATTAGGTAAATCAAATCCTAGAAAGTACTGGAAAATATTAAATGGCAAAAAAAAAAATAGTGTAAATGCATCATTAAATGATTTACACGAACATTTTAAAAATATAAATTTCAAAGAAGACGTAGAAAATACTAATATTATAGAAAATACGCCAGAACAAGCACAGTCATCTGAGGAAATAAATGGTGAAATAACAATAGATGAAATTGAAAAGATAGCACGAAAGCTAAAAAATAATAAAGCAAGTGGCATAGATAACATTTTAAACGAACATATTAAAACTACACTTCCGGTCATGAAAAACATTTATTTTAAATTATTCAACTTAGTATTGAACACCGGAATAGTTCCAGAATCATGGACAATTGGTATAATAAATCCAATTTTTAAAAATAAAGGCGATTCATTGAAACCAGAAAATTACAGACCTATTACTCTATTAAGTTGTCTTGGTAAATTATTCACAGCAATATTGAATGCTAGGTTAACGAAGTTTGCTGATGATTACGATCGTATTAATAGCTATCAAGCTGGATTTAGAAAAAACTTCTCTACTGTTGATAATATGTTTATACTTAACTCTCTTATTGATATTTTACGCAACAAAGGAAATAAACTTTTTTGCGCTTTTATAGATTTAAAAAATGCATTTGATACAGTCTGGAGATCAGGATTATGGTTTAAAATATTATCACATGACATAAATGGCAAAATATTTAACGTTATACGGAATATGTACAACAATATCAAGTCGTGTGTAACATTAAATGGTGTAAGATCCAACTATTTTGAATGTAATATAGGCGTACGGCAAGGGGAAAATCTCTCGCCATTATTGTTCTCTTTTTATCTAAATGATTTACATGCATTTTTTTCACAAAATCAAAATGTAAACGGAGTAAGCTGTCGAGAACACGAATTAGACAACGACGTTCTTATATATTTAAAACTATTTATTTTGTTATACGCAGATGACACTGTTATTGTATGCGAAACAGCAGATGACCTACAAGAAGCCCTTAATACTTATCAAACTTATTGCGATACATGGAAACTCACAGTCAACATATCAAAATCTAAAATTCTAGTATTTTCGAAAGGTAGACCAGGGAATTATTCATTTAGATTAAATAACGACACTTTAGACATCGTATCGGAGTACAAATATTTGGGAATATTATTTAGCAGAAGTGGAACATTTTATAATGCTAAAAAACATATTGCCAGTCAAGCCACTAGAGCTCTCTACAGCCTACTGAAGAAAGCAAAGCATCTTTGTCTACCAATCGATTTACAAATTGACATCTTTAATAAAACAGTTAAACCTATTTTGTTATATGGGTGCGAAATCTGGGGGTTTGGTAATTTAGAAATAATAGAAAGAGTGCAATTAAAGTTTTTAAAACACGTCTTAAATATAAAAACATCTACACCAAATTGTATGGTGTATGGCGAAACCGGTACTATGCCAATTTCAATTGATATTTACACAAAAATGTTATCATTTTGGTCAAAGGTAGTGTCTCCAGAAAGTAATAAACTCTCAGCTGATGTGTACATAGTATTGCATAGCTTATACAAATACAGCAATAGTACAAAGAAAAAATTAAATTTTAAATGGCTTAAATGTATCAAAGAAATCTTAATTAAATGTGGGTTTAGTGGCATCTGGGAAACGCACGACTTTCCAAATAGTAAGTGGTTGATTGCAGCTGCGCATCAAAAGCTCGTAGATCTATTTTTAAACGAATGGTATGAAACAGTTGAAAACTCTAGTAGTTATTATATATACAGATTATTTAAAACTAAATTTGGCTTTGAGAGATACTTGACAGATACACCCGGTAAACTACTCAAGTATATGGTAAAGTTTAGAACAAGAAACCACAAGTTACCAATTGAAACTGGACGCTGGAATAAAATTGTGCATAATAACAGAGTCTGTACTTTATGTAATGAAGATATAGGAGATGAATACCATTACCTTCTAACATGTAAAACACTTAGTATGTTACGAAAGACTTTTTTGAAAAAGAAATACTATAAAAAGCCGAATATACATACATTTTACAACATTATGAATTCAACAAACAAGAAAGAATTTAGAAAAGCGTGTGAATTTGTAAAGCAAATATTGAATAGATTCAAGTAGAAATGTATGCGTATATGTTATTATGAGATTTGAAAAATGTGTGTAAAGTCATACGAGAGTGTGGTTGTAAATTACTTCTTCGACAGTGTGGTGAAAATGAACTATATATAAATGATAGATATAGTTTTAAATTACGAATATAATTTAGCTCCTCCAATACAGTAAAGTAAATTCACTTGATTTACATCTGTCTAATAATCTATTGTTAATACTAAATAACTCCTGTACTAGAGCCTTGTACGTTATATTCTATATGCATTACCTCATGTTTTCATGGATATGTATGAACTGAGTGAATAAAAGATTTGTATTTGTATTTGTATTTGTATTTGTACTAATCCTATCAGTTAAAAGGTGCGCTGTTTTTACAAGTGATTAAATTATAGACATTCACTGTCCATGTATGACACACTTTCTTTTAAAATAAAGCTGTGATTTAAAGACAAAGTGCCTTGGGTGATACTTATGTTTTTTTTAAATTGATTTACAAATTTATTATCGAACAATAGTTGGCAATGTGCATTTCTTTAATTGATACACGTTTACAACAAGTTCATTATCAAAATTCCTTTAGGCAAATAGCTCTCGAGGATATACATTTTTACAAAACTGACAGTCAAAATATACAATATTCTCAACTAACATATTTTACAAATGTACTATATATCATTTGTATCTTATGATACAGTTATATATCATTTGTGTGGAGAAGGCTTTTAACCACTACAGTTTTAAACAGTATACAGGTTAAATTTGCTAATTAACATTAATTAATTAATTCAATTATTTGCAAAAAACTAATTCATTTCGTTTATTAAAAGATGTGTAAACAAAAATATAGCAATGTTTCTAATTTCTTCTTGACACTGAGTTAATTAAAAAAGTATTTGGCCTATTTCAATAGTATTTTTTGATATATTGTTTTCCGAATGTATAGGGTATTCTAACATAAAATGAAATTCGTCTTCTAGGATATTACAAAATGTACATTTTCCCTCATTTACTGGAATTCTATTAGGTTTATTCCAACGTCAGACGGCATCACGTACATTGGGCGGAAAAGACACAGAAGGTCTACACTACAACATCATCTACAACAACACAACCTGCACCATATTTGGCCGCAACAGATTCGGTTAAGGCGTCAACCCCATTACATTCTAATAACCAATTTACTCCCATTACATCAACTAAAACACGTAAAAAAAGAAGCGGAACACAGCGTAGTAAAAAAAAAGGAAGGAAAAAAGTTTGACCCAAAAAAACAAAAATATTACTGTCCTTATAAATGAAAACAGTCCAGTTAATGAATTATTTTTTAGACGAATCTCTTTTAAAGAATTGTACCTATGATAACCAAAGTACACATAAACAAAAACTGATACGTTCCAATAAAGAAAGTCCAGTCATAAATGAATTGTCATGCATTTTAGAAGAATCTGTTACAAACAGTTGTCGATCGGATGAATTCGGTGAGATTTGCGCTAAAAACATGGATTTAACGCAAGAAGATAGGGAACTTATTGAGAATCCTACTGGATGGTTGAATGATAAGATAATTAATGCATCCCAAAACCTTCTAAATGAACTATCTCCTAATATTTCCGCTTTTCAGTCCTCTTTAAATATTCCAAACTTTGTGGACAAAACTCAGAAATGGAATTTAAATAAAAATAAAAAGTCTCCTAGTTGCCAAATTCATTTTCGAATTGTAGAAACCATTTCAGAAAAGCGATTCATGTTCAGTTTATGTTGTAATAGTTTAAAATCAAATAAAACTTCAAATTCGGATAAAATTTACAACTTTCACAAATGTATACAAACGAATCCCCATTTATTAATGTTGTTGTTCCCGAATAATTCCTCAGGCGTTTTTGCAATTGCATTCATGACCGAGGTATTGTTTAAAGAATTTAATTTTGATATAGCCCAATGTCGATTCGATATCCCTGCAATGAGGACACATCTTATTCAATGTTTAAGTGAGGGTATTTTTGAGCCATTTCCGAAAATTAGGAAAATGCCAGTCTGCGAATCAAAAATAAATAAAATTAAAATCTCCTGCCACTGCAGATTACCGGACCTAATTTACGACCTTGTTAAATATGACAATAAATCATGTTCCACTGAATGGTTCCATAAATCTCGCGTAGACCAATTGAATTCTCCTACATGGAAATGTTCAAACTTCAAGTAAATAATCGTATGCATATACACATTTTACAAATACAAATATCTTTATTCACCAACTGTACACACAAAACATGTTTAAATCATGTTAAAGCCTACACAATTACATGTATATATGAACAGGGACTGTAATATAAACGGGTCCTGATGTGAAGATAGTGATATAGTAGGTGTGATATTTAACTTCATTAGTTTGTCAATTATGCGTCCTTGTATGGACACTTTTTTTACTGATTTTTGCATTCGATATATTTAAAATACATGAATAGCTATTCTCTTCGTATTTGATAAATACCAGGGAGTAAGTTAAGCTTACTTACTCCCTGTAAATACTAAGCATGTTACTCTAGGGGCCATGCCCTGCATTTACAAAACCTCTCAACTTGAGTATGCACTCAAACTCTAATTTTGGAATTGTTCAAATAGAGATATTTAAAGCACCAACAAAAATATATAAATAAAATCCCTATTAAAGGAATCATTTTTGAACTGTAAACGATTTTGAATATAATGCATAACATATCATTTTATTGGACATTAAACATTGAGTTTCAGTCACAGACCTGTGTGTGTGTGTGTATTTCTAAGGATTATAGTCCCTCCACCTACGACAGGCGTCCTACCCGACGATTATAGGCACAATGTCTGGACTTTTATCTGTGTGTTGTTGTGTGATGTGATGATATGTCTACTTGAAGCAGCGAACTCAATGGTTTCTTTATAGTGCTGCCACACTGGAATACCACGCCGTAGTAGACATGATACCCCCACCCACCCAGTCACATTATTCTGACACTGGTCAATCAGTCGTAGCACTACCCATTATTTGCTCGTCAGGCAAGGGTTACAAGTGACTACTCCATTTTTAAAGTCTTTGGTATGACGCGGTCAGGGGACTCGAACCCACGACCTCCCGAATGCAAGGCAGACGCTATAACCACTACAACACAATGCTTCGGTCAGTCACAGACCTAATTACACATTTATTAATATATCTGTGCTCAAGTCGAAATGTTTTGTGAATACGGTGCAAGGGAGCATAAATATACAGGGGGCCAACAAGTAAACCTGTTGACTTATTTCAAAATGTCAATGAGTACGATTTGACCAAAATGAGAGTGATTTGACTTAAGTACGATTTGACTTAAGTACGATTTGACCGGCTTCCTGGTCAAATCGTACTTAAGTCAAATCGTACTCAAGTCAAATCGTACTGTTTTGGTCAATTCACTCTCACTTTTCGGTCAAATCGTACTCATGGCAGGTCAAATCACTCTCATGCTATTTATGAGTACGATTTGACCAAAATAATGAGTACGATTTGACCAAAATAATGAGTACGATTTGACTTTTATCAAAAACGGACTAGTTTATATATATTATGGAGTACGTAGAAACAAATTATATTAAAACAATTCTTCATTGTTGAATAATTAGTCAATGTTAAGTGCAAAAACTAAGTTGGTTATGTCTGGAATATTTTATTTTTTATTGTTTATTGTTATATTATATCCCTATGGCTAATGGAATTTTGAAAATTGTCAATTGAATGTTTAATAAAATTGGAAACTTGAAGTCGTTGCTTTGCTTGTATTTTGTTTGTAATTTGTTTGTTAATAATTAGATGATGTATGCTATTGGCACATCAGTTTTAGGCTGGAACAGACGCCTCAATTACAAGGCTGGGGGCAAGCCACCATTTTACGTTATTGTGGAGTTACTACACTGAGAAGCTGCTGTGGCAAGAACCCAGGTGACATTGGTCAGCGAGCTGAAGCTGCGACGATACCAGAGACGGTGCTACTCTAGCTGTGCCGGCAAGATCCAGGATGTCTGGTCACAGTACCAGAAAGGAGACCTGACATCCAGTGGCCTCCTGAAGGCTGTGTCAACCGTGTACAGACCAACGTTTGACTGAAAGCATGATGAGGACGACGCAATTCTACGTGCACATTACCGACGAATTGAATTCTACAACTAGAAATATATGGAAATATATGGATATTTACCACATGTATTATGATTGTTACGTTTGTTGTGGCATTTGAAAAATATTTATTACTAGATTATGAAGGAAGTCGTGACAAATAAATATATTGAAAACTGTTTTGTCTTAGAGTTGCCTTTGTTTGTCTATGTGTTGCCAATCCACTCCAGCTTACTAAATATATAGCTTGCAAACAAAATTGGAATGCATATAGGTATATTTATTCTTCCAATTTAATGAAGATTATACAAAACAAACAAAAGATATACAGAGAGTAAGAAAAATACAACATGAAATTACATAAAAGGATGCATAATAATAAATGAGAACAAAATAAGACGTTCATATTAATCACAACAATTTAATATGTATTTGTGGTGAAATCTTCCTGGTCAAATCGTACTCAAGTCAAATCGTAATCATTTAAAAAAAATAAAATGTCTTCTTATTATTTAAAATACATTAAAACCTACTTAAAACATCTTTTATTATAACATTATATCAAAAACAATCAATAATAACTGAAATTATATTAATTCTAATGAAATAAATTACTGAGTACGATTTGACTTATTTCAAAATGTCAATGAGTACGATTTGACCAAAATGAGAGTGATTTGACTTAAGTACGATTTGACTTAAGTACGATTTGACCGGATACCGTCCCGTAAACGGTCCGGACCAAACGGTCCATTAACAGGAAGTAGAACTTTTGCGAGTTTGCGGACGTGTTGTGATTTATCTGTCAAACATTTGACTTAATTAGGTATTTACGTTCCGTTGGCATGAAAGGCAATTAACAAGAAGATTCAAAGGTATTTTATATTTATCTGTACTGTGCATCAATGATATTTGTCGAAACATTTATATTTGGTATTTGTTGTCAACCATCGATTTTTTTCTGCGTGAATTTGGTGGGTGGGGTATTTTTTAATAGAACAACAAATTAATAGATCTGTATACTATTTGTATGTTTAGCGTTTAAAAAAATGTCCGAACACACTGAGGCCTTCCAAATGTATGGCTTAGTGTAGTAGAGGTATATTCGGCATAATTTGGTCATAAAAATAAACCAAAAATAAGAGTTGATGGAAAATATTATTACATGTTGTGTTACTGTTAGTTGGTTCGTGGACATACATACGTGTACTAGGTCTGTGGTTGGTATGATTATCATTCTGAGAATACAGGTTTTCATATACAGTCAAACTTCATTATCTCGATACGTTTGGGAACAGCGTTTATATATCGAGCTAACCCAGTATCGACCTTAATCCGAGCCTTCTCTGTAAAAGCCTTTTTTTAATTTTTTTTTTTTTGCGGCTTTATAGGGTCAGAGGAACTCCTATAGTGAAAACCGTCATGCACTTTCAACGATGTTTGCGGTGTCGGGTCGATTTTTTACGATAATTTAGCTCAAGACAACAGATCGATCATTTAATGTTTATTATACCAAGTTGAAATGATAATGCTGCACCTTTATCGATGGTAGTGACACAATAAAACATTTATGTTTTGAAGTACACTTTTATTTACTATATCCGCCATATTGTCATTTTGCATATGAATTAAATTCCCGTTATATTCTCGCGAGAGGTGAAGGCATTCATATTCCCCTCATCAAATAAGTCCACTATCAACTGACAGCATCGAGGGATTTTTGGAGTGGAACAAACTCTTCTCGGAGCATAATTAGGGTCTAAACTTTAAAGATAAACAACTGCATGTTGTTCAGAGTATTGCTCGTGCAAAAAGGAATGTTGGTCGCAATTCTGAAATTTTTGAATTTTGCGGGAAATATTTATCGGCGCACCGGTCACCATCACGTGGCATTTGACCTGAATAATAACAAATGTTGGATTTTTTTTTTCTAACTGCATCCGAAACGGTTGACCGTTACAACTTTATTAAGGTTATAAAACAAATATTTCGGTTCAGATAGGTAAATAAATATATTGATAATCGGTTTATATGCTTGAAATGTTAATCCAAAGAATACTTACATAGATATATTGATTTAAAACCAAGAGGGTAGTTCCTCTCCCGCAAGGGAGAGGAGATCCCCGTGTTTTTACTATAGGAGTTCCTCTGACCGTACACAGCCAGATGAAATATCAAAAATCGTAAAAAGGGCTGGTAAGGTCAGAGAAGGCTCGGATTATATCGACCTAAACGAGTTGTCTCGGCCAGCTAGACCGTATCATGCATATGTTTTAATTGCAGCTATTGGTCCGGGTAGATTAGGCCAATTAAATCGCCCACTAGCGATTAGCACAATTTATTCGCACGTTTTTTTCACGTGCATAAATTTGACGTTTGCGTGTCTCCGTGGCTGAATGGTTAACGACGTTGTGTTGTAAACCTTCGCCTCTCATCGCTGCAGGTTCGAATCCCACTGGGAGCTCGACTTATAAGTGAGGATTCTTACAAATGGCGGGAGGTGTACAGTTCTCAGGGGTGTAAAATTATTTTAGAAGTCACTCGCCCTGTAGGACTAGTAGATGGAAAAAGCTACTCGCCCTTAACAACTTTCCATTTGCCCTTACCTGAATGCAATTTACGTGTTACATTGAATTCAAAACTATATATTCATTTCATAAATGTTACCTCTTTTATTCTTTATTTTTGGTCATGTTCCTTCTGTTGGAACATTCTTTTATTAGCCTGTAAAACTGTATGTGCCTTATCAGATTCTCGTTTCTCGTCATCGCCCTCTCCAATTTTTGAAGAAAAAAAACCGATATAAAATCAGTATGTTTTTACCATATCGCGCGATATTAGCCGGTGTCAATGTAAACAAATACACCGGGCGTGAAATTCAGACTGCTTACCAGTTACCTTCATTGTGGCATATGTATATCGACTTTTACGTGAAGAAACACAATGATACTCAGTCTACCATAATTGCTTAGCAACGGACGAGCACTTGCTAATCTCACTTCCGGTTAATTTCAATCTTATTTCAGTCGTTTTTTTACTCAAAAAGTTTTAAACATGCGTTTATTTTTACTGTAAAACCTCACTCGCCCTGTCAAACTAGTACATCTGAATTCTTCCTTGCACGGACGGCAGTACCACTCGCCATGGCGAGCGGTCAAGTGGAATTTTACACCCCTGGTACTGGTTCTACCCGGGAAAAGTGGGTGGTCTGCCTCCACCACAAAAAATCGACCGTCATATATATAACCTTACATGTGTTGAAAATGATGTAAAACACCATACAAACAAACAAACGTGACATCATGTTATAAATAAACGAACACCGTCAATTGTTGATGCACCAGTTAAAACTTTTTAATGTCACTTGCTGCTTCTCAAAAGTTAAAAATAAGGAATTAATATTAAATTAACTTGAATTTATATTTTTTAAAACAGCCTATTTTCCCCAGGCCCTGGTTCTGGATCCATGTAGCATAGCGTAAAAAAGAAATTAGAAGTGGGCCGGGTGGCCGAGGCTACCTAAACGAGTTAATAGTAGGACAGCTAAAAATTACTCCACCCATTTTATCCAACATGTAATGCATAAACATGAGACGAGATGAAATGATGACATTTTATTTAAAATCAGTTATAAATGTATTTTTAAAATGTATATATACTGTATTTTTTACTGTATTTTTTATAAAATTTGTATAAATCAGGGCTTTTTTTTGGAAAAAGTGGAAGAGGCCCAGGCCCTTCAATAGGGGAAAAATATGCAATTTTCGAGTTAAAGTGGAAAAAATAAAGCGATTTCGAGATATAGGGAGAGCAGTGTATTAGGCAGAAATTGAAGATTTGGGTGTGCAAATATGCAAAAGAGGTACATTTTAGATAAACTACGTTTATCCCAAACACAATAGTGTTGAGAGGGTTAGAGCCCTGGGGAAATAATGTTATTTTTTTTTTAGGGGAATTTTCTCAGCCAAAGAGGTTAAAAATGTAGTCTGTTTTTCTAGGGGAAGGGGCCGAATATTGGCCCATGTTTATGAAGGGAAAAAAGCCCTGGTATTATATCTACTTGCTTAATTTATAATATCTTTGTAAGGATTGAAGATTCCTAATGGATAAATGATATTTGGTGATGTCATTTCTCTACACGGCATATTATAAATAAAGCAAATTACTCTAGATCGAGTTTAAATGTATAGGTTTATGAAAATAAAAGAACATGTATTCTTTATTTTATTTTTTATTGCAATATAAAGACAAATATCTAAACAGAACTCGGTTACCATGGCTACATAAAATTTACGAGTCTTTTCAATAACATTGAACGAAAATGTCAAATTTCAATTTCTAGCAGATCGCTCACACTCCCCATTAGAAAAAAAGTCTCTTTTGTTAATTCAGACATATATGTTGGGAGAATGATTGACGTATTCAGGCCTCAATCTAGGCCAGGAATTTAGGGAGAAGTCAAAGTCACTTCTCCCTCAAGTGACTATACTATTAAAGGTCTTACTTCTTTAAACGTTTTGTAACTAAACAAGCAAACACGATGCAAATTACTCGTACCTTAATTAAAATTGTTTTTTCGTTCAAATTAAATTGCCTAATTGGGTTACTGAAGCGTTGTCATGTATCGAGTGAGAAAAACAATCACCCATTCAACACCTTTCTTTGATGAACATTGGCAAGACATTAATTAAGGAATAGTGGCAAAATTTAACAGTATCATATATAGTAGCAAGAACCAGTAACATGTTTGCAAGTTGTAGTAGCCAATTGGTTAGCATGATACTTATCTCTCTAACCAGAGGTCTCATGTTTATTTTCCTGTTAGGTCATATCCTGGATTTTTCAAACGCATTCACACTCCCAAAGTACCTTATTCAGCCAAGGTACTGTGAAAGAATGCCTTCCTTTAAATGGGGTGTAAATTGTAAAGCCGTCCAGGGCCTTCCCCAGGATATTTTTAAGGGATAGTGGCATTTAACGCGTGAGGGTGTGGGATGGGTGCGGGAGGGGTCCCCTTCTGCATGTGAGGGGGTCCCCTCCTGTGTCGATTTTTTTTCTTCATGTTTTGAAGTAAAATATGGGTTTTGGCATACACCTGACACATTTAAAACATGTTTTAAATATATCTACCAGTCTGCTATAGAAAGTAAATGTAGATTTTTTCACTGTTTTTTTTTTTGGAAAAAGATGATAACACTCAGCTTTATACATCGTTTCCTTTGCTGTTCTAGATTTTTTTTTATCTTGTAAACACTTCATTATAGATGTGGTGAAGTTAAGCAGGAGTAATATTATTTTTAAGTGAATAACATTTAAAAAAAAAACACACTTGAAAACGCAGTGTCGTGTGTTTTTTAAGCATCCGAAATAAGGACTATCCGGATTTACATCAACTTTTTACGCTGACATTGTCTTACAATAACTTAACATCTAAGTCATGTTAACGGCATCAAGCCATTAGCGTTTTCGAAAAAAATAGGTAGGAAATGGTTATAAAGGTTATAAGTTTATTTAAAAGTTATAAAATTGCTGTCTTTATTCATAATTAATCATAATTAATCATTTTAGTTGATACACGGAAGCAAATTCAAAACCGGAAGTAACCTAAATTTATAATCTGCAACCAGAGATTCTTATAATTTTATGTGATTATCGAATAATTTGCGTTTGTGACATTATTTTCTCATAATTATCTATTTAAAACGCGATAAAATGGATGGAGGCACGTTAATTCAACGCTACAATAAAATATAACAGAAGTAAATTGTTTTCACATTTGATGACGTAATACGTTTACAGGTCATGTACGCATGGTTGAATTCTTGAATAAGACCCTTATCACGGAGGTAATTAACACCTCTGCCTCTCTAATCCTTATGAAAACACTCCAATCAGGAGCTAAGGACGTATGCTTGTCAGGAGTTTATGCCTCAAGGCGTTATTTGATCAGATATGTCATTAATTAACACTGGGAAATGAATGTTTTGACCCACTTTTAAGGGATCGCAGCACGGTTTTAAAGGGTCGCGGTCAGATTAAGGATCGCGGCATGTCTGTTTCAAAAGTTAAGGGATCGCGGCGCCGCTACGCCATAAATGGCTGGGGAAGGCCCTGCTGTCAGTACGTTGTCTGAAGATTTCACTGAACTTCTGCGTTAATCAGGGCATCAGTGGCTGAGTGGTTTGAGTCTCCTGACTTGATATCACTTGCATTTCAGCGCTGTGGGTTCGATTCCTCACGAGCCTATGAATCTTAAATTCTTTATTTGAGGAAGCTATTCAGATGGCTTGCGGAATGTCGGTGGTTCTATCATGACATTCACCCCACCCACATCAGTGATGTGGAATAATGTACTGGAAAATGCATATAGTAATAAAGTTAATATATTTACACATGTTAGGCCATATAATTATGATGGTCAACTTTTTCTGCCTCTCAGTTTTCCTGGGTAGAACCAGTACTGTTTACCTCCAACCATTCGTAAGAAGGGACGCTTTCTCACTTGACAAGTCGAGGTCCTAGTGAGATTCGAACCCACAGTTGTAAGAGGTGAGAAAGTTTTAGATGCAGTGTCTTTAGATCTAATATTCCAGTCACAGACATGCTAAAGTTAATATAATTTAAAAGGAACTTTTTGCTTGAAGCAAGATATTTTGAAACCACAAAACAGTACATATTTAAACCTATAATAGGGTAAGACCAAAAAAAAGATTAGGTGTGTTGCCTATTGCATGCTCTAAAAAAAATAGGGTAGGTCGGTAGGCATTTTAAAAAAATAAATAATTTGGAGCAAGATATTGTGAGATTCTACATGTATTTATCTCATAAACCCCATACAAGTTGATGATTCTCTGTGGTGTCAGTTTACTTGGTTATATTGTGATAAATCATTGTTCAGAACAAATTTAAAAAAAAACAAACTATTTTTTTATTATTATTTTTCGTTATTATTTTTCATTAAAAGTTTTAGGCCCCTTAAAAATAGGGTCGGTCGGGCCACCGGAAACACAGGTATATTTTTTTCGGTCGGGCCACCGGAAACACAGGTATTTTTTTTTTTGGCCTAATGCAGAAACTCCAAATTATATCTTTTATTTTTTATTATGTAATTATATATATATATGCATGCAGGTTTATAGTAAAAATGATGATAGATTATTAAATTGACTTGTTAAATGTAATGCTTCATAACTGATTCAAGATTGTCATGTATCCCTTGTACATGTACATGTTCGGTAGCGCGGCAGATTCGTAACCGGAGGTCCCGGGTTCATTCCTCCGTGGTGCCACTGAGTTTCGTCGGTGTGTTCTTGGGCAAGACACTTTCCCTTAGCCTCGTCCGTCGGATGGGGACGTAAACCGGGAGGTCCCGTGTATCAGTCTATCCTCCGAGCACGTTAAAGAACCATAGGAATCTATTAGATAATAAGAGTAGGGCATGGTTCCCGGATTCCTATGTATCCATCCCCTCTCTCTGGGGCGGCTCTAAATAACCTATACTTTGTTGATGAGCCGTTAAACAACATTCAATTCCCTTGTACATGTACATTATTTAACCAGTATCACGTTTAGCTCATTGGCTATATTACATTCCAACATACAGTAAGAGAGGTTTCAAGTGTGGATTATAGAATCCATGCAATCCAAGTTACTGTCACAGTGGATCTTGAATTTCCATCTTTAAACAACAGTTCTAGCCTTATAAGTTTAATATGTGTATACCTATGTTGTATACAGTATGGTATGTTGTATTTGTAGTAATCCGTATATTCACAGTATTTATTACATGTGTTACTATATATAGTAACAAAACGGCCTGTTTTTCGTGTAATACAGGCATTGTCTCTGCGGTCATATTAGATAAGCGCGTGAAACGGCGGGCCAAAATCCATATGAAGGGCCACAAAAAACCCATATGGCGGGCCGAAAATCCATATTAAATCTAGACTGCGTTACATACATTTAGCATTAAGTTGTAGATATATTTTTAATAATCGACCACGAACCAGTCATATCGTGCATCGGCACGTGCATCCAACGACAACTGCTACGGTTGAAAATGGAGCCAGAATGCTCGCTACCCTGAGTACATGCAGGAGATCGTTAGTAGCCGAACAAAGATCAGGACGGACATTAAATAATGAAATTGTGAAAAACAAGAACGACTCGGTCTAAATCACCCTACAATATGACGTGAAAACAAAATGTGTGACTGGCTCGGAGATGTTGAAAATATTTTTGCCTATTGTGTGATAGATTTACTGTAACGTATTATACAGTACATGTACATTATCAACTTGTTGTTTTTGATCGAAATGTCTTCAACAACCTATTATAATACATAGCCTACTGTTTAGGGATCAGTTTCTGTCCAAACCCAGTTTCCGTCATTCTCATTTAAAAACTGTTTTTACAATGCAAATTGCTAACACGATGTTACTTATCGATAGACGTTTAGCACAGACGATTGGAAACAAGAAACAACCAAAAAGTAAAGAAGCGGTACAAAAACGAAAGTGGCCCCCGACCAGTACTGCCGTTCGGGTCTCATTTACATTTTAAATAAAAGGCATGCAGGAAACAATACATACTGTACTGTATGTGAAATAAAAAATAAAAAATAATCTCCTACCTTTTTATCCTTAAATTATATTTGCGAAACCAAATGCCATTTGAAATTTCCTTTCTTCTACAAGCTCAAACGTAAACACAAAAACTGACAAAGTCAATGACGTGGAATAAAACGTCACTGGCAAACACAACGTCAACATTATGACGATTTTGTTACAAAGATTACGTCAGAAACGTTTCTGTGTAATTTTAATTAAGGGGGTGAATTGGTGTTTTGGAAACAAGGTACAGAAATGCCGATTTCAAATGGCATATCCTATTAACGCCATACGTTTATTTTATTCTTGTAAATCAATGAATAAAAATGGATCTAAATAAAGAGTCATATTTAAAAAAAAAAATGTACACAAGTAGACAAAAGGTATTTAAAATGACTTTGCGCAATTTAGATCTAATAATCTATCCAAAATAATATTGTTTTGGTTACACGTAATAAACAGGTCATTAACTGGGGTAGGTGTGCCTCTTTGTGACATTGGCCCTCGACAGCCATATGAGGCCCTCGAGCTAAAGCTCTCGGGCCTCATATGGCTATCTCGGGCCAATATCACAAAGAGACACACCTCCCCCTATAATAACCTCTAAATATTGTATACAGTACAGTATGTTGTATATATTGTACACAGTACAGTATGTTGTAAATGTTGTATACAGTATGTTGTATATATTGTATACAAGTACAGTATGTTGTATATGTTGTATACAGTATGTTGTATATATTGTATACAAGTACAGTATGTTATATATATTGTAGTACACAGTACAGTATGTTGTATACATGTATATTGTATACAGTACACTGTCATTATGTTGTATATGTTGTGGTCAGTATGTTGTATATGTTGTATACAGTATGTTGTATACATGTATATTGTATACAGTACACTGTCAGTATATATTGTATGCAGTATAGTATGTTGTATATATAAATACATTGTATCAGTATGTTTTATATATATATATATATATATATTGTATACACTATGTTTTATATGTTGATATGCCATCAGTTACACAAATTTATACGAAGCATTTATTGTCAGATGGATTGCTTGTACTTTACCGCAATAATTGTCGGGAATGGCAGTCTAAAATGTTTCCTGAAGGTTTGAAATATATAATTGTATATGCATGGTGATTATTATACTACTTAAAGGTTATTGAACCTGAAACACTTTAACAACATGGCTATTATACCACTCTCCAACATACATTTTGTCCTCCCTATCACAGTAATTAATGGAATGTGGAAAAGAGATTCCCTTTTCTTGTCTCAGCAGTATCTGCACCTTGGTACACTCGGCTGTGAGCTGGTGGATATTATTGGAAAACCAGCCACAGACATACACTGAGCCTGCCTTGTCTACAGCCAGACTGGTTGGGCATCTCAGTTCGTAATCATTGTATACTGCCTTCACGGTGCCGTCTAGTGTCAGACAGGTCACTGTGTACTTGGTGTTATCAGACACATACAGGACAGCCTTATCAGGGCTAATGGCTACATATTGCGGCGTTTTAAACAGTTGAACACCATTGGCATCATTCATCAGAGTTCTCAAGATGGTTCCATTCATGTCCATTATTTCCACTTTGCCTGGCTCCACGGATGTCACTATCAATGTCCCACCATTATGTTCTATACCATGACACTGACCATTGACCTTTATCTCACGACCTTCAGACAATGATCGACCTTTAAACCATGATTGAGCTACAGATAGAAACTGGATTTTGTTCTGTCTAGGGATTGTCACGGCGACTTGATTGTCATCTATCTTTGTTATATCCCATGGCTTCCTTGGCAGTTGTAGTTCAGAGGTTACCTTGTTTTCTTTTGTGTCCACTACTTTCACCTTCGAATCGCACCATTCAACAATGACGAGTTGGTTGTCAGGCAGCAGAACTGATCCTGAGATACGGCTTAATACATGTATGTCTGTTGATGTTTTGAGATTGATGTCTTTGATGTGAGTGACCTTTCTGATTATATTCTTCTTTGCTTGTTTGTCATTTACTTTCACTTGTGATTGTTTTCCACCTGTTGCCCCGGCTGCTTGAGAAGGTTTTGTCTCTTTCATTTCCTCTGTTTGTGTAGTTGCACTGCTTTTGCATGTATCTGCCTGCGTAGATTTGCTTTCTTGTTTGTTGAGTTGTGATGTCTGTGCAGATTGGCTGTTTTCTGCATGACCTGTTTGTGTAACTTTGCTACTTTTGTGTTCCCTTATTTGGGTGGTTTCTTTATCATTTGGTTCACTTATAAAGGATATGTCTTTGATGTGAGTGACCTTTCTGATTATATTCTTCTTTGCTTGTTTATCATTTACTTTCACTTGTGATTGTTTTCCACCTGTTGCCCCGGCTGCTTGAGAAGGTTTTGTCTCTTTCATTTCCTCTGTTTGTGTAGTTGCACTGCTTTTGCATGTATCCGCCTGCGTAGATTTGCTTTTTTTTTTGTTGAGTTTTGATGTCTGTCTAGATTGGCTGTTTTCTGCATGATCTGTTTGTGTATTTTTGCTACTTTTGGGTTCCCTTATTTGGGTGGTTTCTTTATCATTTGGTCCATTTATAAAGGATATGTCTTTGATGTGAGTGACCTTTCTGATTATATTCTTCTTTGCTTGTTTGTCATTTACTTTCACTTGTGATTGTTTTCCACCTGTTGCCCCGGCTGCTTGAGAAGGTTTTGTCTCTTTCATTTCCTCTGTTTGTGTAGTTGCACTGCTTTTGCATGTATCTGTCTGCGTAGATTTGCTTTCCTTTTTGTTGAGTTGTGATGTCTGTGCAGATTGGCTGTTTTCTGCATGATCGGTTTGTGTAACTTTGCTACTTTTGTGTTTCCTTATTTGGTTGATTTCTTTATCATTTGGTCCATTATAAAGGATATGTTACCAAGTGCCTTCAGGCTTCCCATCAAATCCTGTATTTGTTGCGCTGGCTCAAATGTGTACTTTTTTATCTGGACATTTTGTATCTGGTCGAGACTGCCCTCTAGTGTTATGATTTGACTTCTAGTTTTCTTCATAGCAGCAAACAACTTCCCATTTTTGTTAGCTTTGTGTAACATGTCAAGGTCTGAGTTCAGTGATGCGATATCATTTCTTGCTGCTTCACATATGACAGACACAGAATTCATGATTTTCTGATCTTCATCGCGGAATCCATCTGTTTGGTTTATTCCGTCATTTTCAAGTTTATTGAAGAAATTGTTAATTTCTGTTCTAAACTTCCTGATATTTTCTGTTGAACGAGATTGATTACTTTTAATATCCGTAACATTTTGCTTTGTCGTGCTAGCACGGTTGTCAGCTTTTTGTTTAAGTTCAGTAAGTTTCTTTTCAAACACATCATACTCGTCTTCGACATTTTTGACATTGTCACATTTCTTGTGGGAAGTCGCAAAGCAGTCGCCACAGCCAAGTTGGTCATGTGACCAACAGTAAAATTGTATAGCCTTACTGTGATGTTGAGGACATGTGTCTGTTGTCTTGGCTGTGGTGTTCACCAAAGAATTTCTGTTTGGCATCGTGGTCTTGTCTTGCAGAGAATGTTCTCGAAAGGGTCGTGCTCGCCGATGATGGGTAAAGCATGCATCACACAGATATTCACAGCAGTTTACACAAAATCCTGCTGCAGGTAGCTGATGTCCTTCATCGTGACACGGCTGGCAGAATATTTCGTGCATTTTCTCTGAAATCAAATCCTTGAAAGCACCATTTATAAGTTCTCCAGCTTTTCTTCCAGGAACTGCCATTTTGTCAAATATTGAATCTGTTTATGCAGTTAAATTTTATGAAAATAAAACTAATTGTTTAAATCCTTCACAGTCACTACAACTTTTGCCACTGACTTGGTTTAACACAGGATCGGTATATAAATGTTTACGACCCTTGTTATCTAGTTGTATGATTGAGAAAGGTCAATATTTGTGATGCGCATTTGTTATCATATTCAATTGATGGATCTTAGATATATTTTGATAACTCTCATGTATTCAATACGCTATCCCAACACTTAACGGCAAAATAACACTTCAAAACCGTTTATCAAAACTCTACCCATGTGTTCAGGTCATATAAGTGTACTAATGATTATATATTTGTGTGATTAAAAGTACAGATTTGTATTAACAGGTTCTTAAAATAACTGTGATTGAATATCATTTAAATGAATTATGAGTTGGTAACTCTTATGAGAAGTTAGTCATTTCCGGCTCTGAAGTGACACCCCACGACTTTTGCATTTTTTTACCGTACCTATCTTTCATTTTTCAGTCATAATTTTAAAAAATAACTAGAAAATATTAAATGTTCCATTATGAAAAAAACATATTTATAATGTCTGAATTGTAGTTATATTATTTCAGTCATTATATTTTATCCAATTCATGACTTCACTCTGGTAAAGATTAGTCTCTTTTTGACTTTTTTGACCAGTCACAGTCTGTTTTATTTAGTAAACACGGACCTACAGGGAAATCTTTTCCCACTGTGATCCCACTTGAAAATAATTTCCCACTGGAATATGGTCAAGTGGGAAACTGAAATCCCACCGGGATAACTACTGGGATCCCAGCTGTATTTTCAGTAGGCAGTTTTGGGGTTAAAACCATATTTAGCTGGACTATTCGCGTCGGCGTTGGCGTCGGCATCGGCTTCCCACATCAAGGTTTGCGTGTAAGCTGTGTTTACAAGTCTATATCTCTTACTTTTCTTATCCTATCACAACCAAATTTGTCCATGGGCTACCTTATAGCATTATCTTAAGGGCTGCTAAAGCAATTTTGGTTTCTGTAACCCACGGGCTCCCATGGAACACAAATTCTGTCCCATTTCACATCAAATTTTGCGTGTAAGCTGTGTTTACAAGTCTATCTCTCTTACATTTCTTGCCCTAGCACAACAAAATTTGGTCTTGAGCTTCCTTATAGCATTATCTTAAGGGCTGCTAAAGCAATTTTGTTCCTCCTTTAACCACTGGGCTCCCATGGAACCCAAATTTTGATGTGTATTCCACATCAAATTGTGCGTGTAAGCTGTGTTTACAGGTCTATATCTCTTACATTTCTTGTCCTAGCTGAACTAATTTTGGGAATTGGTTTCCTTATAGTATGTTGTAAAGGGTAGCGAAAGTAATTTTGTCTTCTACAAATTCTGGGCTGCCACGGAACCCAAATTGTAATGGCCCATAAAATGTGCAATAAAGGCAGATCTAGGTTTGCATGTAAGCATGTATATATCTATAATTTTGGTTTGGGATTTCTTACAGCATTATGCATCTTATTCATACTTCCCCCCCTCTCACCCACCGAGCAGACTGTGTAATATGAATTCCTATATATTTCAGCTGACAGTAGTATGGTATGGGAGCCAACAGCAGCAGTTTCAGTGACCAGACTATGTATATATTACCTGTATATTTCAGCTGACAGTAGTATGGGAGCCAACAGCAGCAGTTTCAGTGACCTGGCGACCAACGAGTATCTGCGTAGATTTGCCAGTACCGAGGCCATCTCACCCCAGGATCCATTCTGGAATCAGCTTCTGTCTTATACATTCCTTATCCCAATCAATAGGTGAGTATGTCCTGTTATTTTGTCACTTCTAGTACTTGTGTTTAGGGACAGGAACATCAGTGTGAGAATTCAAAACTATTGTAACTACTGTATTTCCCCTGGTAGAAATGCTAATGAAAATGAACCCACCTTTTTTCAGAAATCTTGTATATGTAACACAATTTGGTCTTTCACATTTTCAGCCTAAGGGGACTTTATCAAGACTGTATGTCTACAATGTCATCGAAAATCAAAACATTCGAGAAATTCAAGAACTTTTTGATCTTTTGCAAAAACAAAAATAGAATTAGTACATGTGTATGTATGATACTTAAGGCTCAGTTTGGGGTATACAATCTAGCAAGAACTGCTTTTATGTATTACCCAAATAAAAAGAAAAAGAAAAAAAGAAGGCACAGATCCTGTAAATGTTGGGCTGACTCTTACGGAAGATTTGTTTTGTCGATCCAACATTCAAGATGGCCGCCTTTGCTAAAAATAGCACACACAAAAATTACCAGTGTCCAATAACAGTTATTTATCAAAACTATAGAATGATTTGATTGTACATGTATCTTCAGTGTACTGTTATTTTTGATGAGTTTGATCTTATTTCCTGATAGCTCTGATGCCAAACTTCTTGAAGAGTCCACAGCCCTGACATGTAAAAACCTCGCCATTAACAACTGTAAAACCGGAAACTTCGGTGCCCTCATCCGGACCTTCCTGGTCAGGTGCACAGAACTGAAGGCTTCAGCACAATGTGAAGAGTGAGTAGATCGATACTATAAAAAAAATCCATTCCATTTTCCATTATTTATTTTTCTCTTTTTCATGAAAAATGTTTGGTGCTTGTATCTAGATTTTTTATGTACCTTGAAGATGAGTGTTTCTGCAGTTTCTTTTCTTTTTCTCATTATTTTGGTTCTACCTAGGTGCCCGACCGTGCACGAAAAGCCTGGAGGGGCACCTGGGGTCTTCCTCCACCAGTGGAAGCTGGAAAGTCGCCATATGACCTTAGCTGTTGGTGCGATTAAAATCCAATTCAATTCATTATCCGCAGTGTATGTAAATATCTGGTAGAACATTTGTCATAAATATAACACAGTCTATTTTCTTATTTCAGTAACATATTTACATGGCAGACGTACAATGCCCTGTTCATTATCCGCAGTGTATGTAAATATCTTGTAGAACATTTGAGTGAAGATTTGCTCATACAACAGTTTGATGCCAAGCCAGTGCAGGTTAAAGGTACTCATTTTGTGTATTCTTAAATAAAACAAGGATAAATTAGTCTACCTTTAAGCTTAACAATGTTTCCAACCAAGGACTCTTTGCATGAGAAGCTGGCACTCTACCTTGTTGTGATGAAAGCTAAACCTAATGGAGAGTTGGTAGTTCTCAGTGCTAAGCAGCTAATTTGTATCTGCATTTGTTTACGGGTGGATGGCCCTGTACCATAATATGTCCCATTTCCAAATGAGTTTATAGTTTCTCCCTGTATAATGCATCTTTCGAACAGGTGTGTAAAAAAAGCAGTAGTCTCAGCGGTGGTTTAAACCCGGGAACCCTTGCATTGGTAATGAGAACTATACCTGAAAGACATATATCTTAATACATAGATGCAGTTTGTATACATATTCATGACCAGTATTCACTCCTATCGATAGTATGTCACAAATAACAAACTTGATCCCCCGCCTAAACATAGATGCAGTTTGTATACATATTCATGACCAATATTCATTCCTATCGATAGTATGTCACATATAACAAACTTGATGCCCCGACTAAACATTCTGCCCTGGCCATCTAGTTATACACAACAGTCACAAGAAGGCCTAGTCGGAAGTTTTCTTCCCAGGCTTCTAATGCAAATGCTACAGTGTCTTAAATTCACTGAAAAAGATTAGATCTCTTTATACCTCGCTTTCACAAAGTGAAGTGGGGGCTATATAGGAATCACGCTGTCCATAATGTCCCATTGCGTAACACATTTGTGTCCGGTCATGTAACATATTTTTTACCTGTTGCGTCGCGTAACACATTTTTATTACTTGCATTCCTCAAACAGTTTTGAATGGGTTGTTCCCAAACTTACACATAACAACTGATCAAAAAGCGGGGATACGAGGGTCATTCAAAAAGTGCTGTCACTAACGCGTTTTAACAATTATTAGCTCGTTGTGAGTGTTGGTGTTTGATACCTAATGAACGAGATTTCAATACCATTCCATTGATGGTAAAATGAATGCTGTATCTTTTGTGTGATGAAAGTTATGGAACATTTAATACACATCACTTATACACACTGAGGCATTTTCGTCCTGAGTTTTTTTCAGGTTTGTTAACTGTTACTTTTTTAAATACCTGTTTTTCTTTAAGTACTTGTCGAAGACCTTTGAAATTTCTCGTACATTACCAGTTATATCTGTGCATTACAAGATTCAGAATTTAAGCATGGTAGATGAAAAGGCATTGTCTTAGAAATTAACATTTTAAGCTAACGTGTAAAATTAATTTAATGATAAATGGACATTAAATGGAAGGGCAATCTTCTGAAATAGCGTTTTTGGATGATCATTGTTTTCTCTAAACATTGTACAAAATTCTACAATAATGTGTTGAATATGAAATTTAAACACTGAAGGACCATGATTTGTAAACAAATATGAAAACATATTTATACTATGAGAATAATTACGACATTTAAAAGATATAACATTTCCGTAAACAAAATTAAGAAAATCAGTGTTATTTCTGCTAAAATTAAGGGTTATGCATTCACTCATATCTGGTTTGCAGCAAGACCTTTCCGAATTCTCGACAATCATTTTCAGGGATTATGGGTGAATAACAACAGATGGCGTACAAGAAAATTTAAAAGCATAGACTTATTCAAATAATTTTTACAACGTTTTGTAACAAGGACTTTTCAGAGATGCCAGTATCCAAAAGGTGTGGTAGGGGGAGGTAATTCAGGGGTATAAATAACCGGATTTTTTTCATTTTTGTTGTGGAATTTAAGACAGCGAACCCAGTAGTACTATAAATACATTACTTTTAAGACAGCGAACCCAGTAGTACTATAAATACATTACTTTATATCAGTGTAATATCCAGTTCAAAGGATATATGCCTAGTGACAGAACTTTTTGAAGCACCCTCGTATTCTTAACATTCAGTGATAGTTCTAGTTTAAAATTGTTGAAAACAGAAAGAGACACTTCGTAGGCATTTAATGCTCAGCAAGCATTCAAACCCAGACCACTGGCTTGCTATGATAGCAGTCGACATCACCATAAAAGTCAAGAATTTGAACTCAGAACCCTTCCGGCTTGCCAATCATCACCATACAGTTTAGGCATTCAGACCCAGAACCCTAGGTTTTAAATGAAGTCTATCTCATGATCGCGATAAGAATCCAGAACCATGGCTTCCTAGGCAAGCGGTCTACTTCATCTTCACTACAAAAGTCAAGGATTCGAACCCAAAACACTACTTGCTCATTAATTATCATCTTGAAAGTCAGGAATTTAAATCCAGAACCATGGCTTCCTAAGCAAGCGGTCTACTTCATCTTCACTACAAAAGTCAAGGATTCAAACCCAAAACACTACTTGCTCATTCATTATCATCTTGAAAGTCAGGAATTTAAATCCAGAACCATGGCTTCCTAAGCAAGCGGTCTACTTCATCATCACTACAAAAGTCAAGGATTCGAACCCAGAACACTACTTGCTCATTCATTATCATCTTGAAAGTCAGGAATTTAAATCCAGAACCCCGACTTGCTATAAAGCTAGCATTCTAACATGCCACATAAAAAGCAAGATTTGAAGACAAAAAAGAAGTGCAGACAGTTAACTTTATTTTGATACTCTTTATATTTCAGAATATTCGGATCCCGAGGGACAAGGTGAAATAGGCGAGGAGTTGATGAACGCCCTGGTACAACTTATTGTAGATGTACCTGTATTGTAAGTTGTTTGGATATTAAAAAGTGGCTAGTTTGATTTTTTTTGAAACAATTGAAAACTCATCTTTTAGTAATACCTAAACTCTAAAATATCTTCTCCTGGCAGATGGGCTAAAAACATTATGTGTGTACTGTGTAGATACTGTATCTGATTGAGATGGAGAATATAAGAATCCATCATGAGTATCCATGTGAGATAGAGAAATATTACCCGAAGGGTTAGAATTATAACCAGGGACGAGGCTCTGCCGAGTGCCTGGTTGCAATTCTGATCCCAAGGGTGAGATTTCCCTATCTCACATGGATCACTCATGATGGATTATTTTTCTCCCATTACGTGTTTATTATCGGCCTAAAATCAATGACTTTGCTGATTTAACGCCAGAATAAGGCGACGTCGACGTAACATCATGATGTCATAAATCACATGTCATGTACGATTAAGAGCCTCGGTTCCGATAAAAACCTGTATACCTCCGTTGGAATTCCCTATCTGAACCGAATACCCATGATAGATTCTTTTTCTTGCATATCAGAGACATGTTATGCATTGACGCCGCCAGCTAATAACGTTTTGCATGTTTTCCGACATACCGGATGTTGGCGCGCATGACTTTTATCTCGACCCTAAGGTGAGATGGATATATCTAGCCCCGGTAAAATGACGGATATCCTTGGATGGTATGCAAGAAAGAGTTATCTCACATGAGGAAAATGCCTATCTCACATGAGCAGAAATGGGAGAAAATGTGTTTACATATAAATAAATGTGTATATTATTTCAGGAATGTCACGTATGCTCTCTGATTGGAAGCATTGAACTCAGTGCTGGGAATGCCTCTGTGTTGACATACATCATGTACATGTATATGTATACATATAAAAAACTGTGTAAAACTTTGTTATTTCAGGAATTTCGCATATGCCCCCCCTATCTGGAACCCTTGAACACACTCCTGTTGTTGCTGTCTGTGTTTACATGTACATAAATGTGTATATTATTTCAGGAATGTCACGTATGCTCTCCGATTGGAAGCATTGAACTCACTGCTGTGGCTGTCTCTGTGTTAACATTTTTCCATTACTGTGTCTATTATTTCAGGAATTTCACATATGCCCTTCACCTGGAAGCCTTGAACACACTGCTGGTGTTGCTGTCTGTACAGATGTATCAGCCCCAGCCAGCCAGCAAGTTTGTCATCTACAAATACATGATGCATGGAAAATGGTATTTTTTATTTCTTCTTAATTCACTGCAACTCTTTAGTTCTTAAGTTGTGAATGTCATTGGAGTCCATTCTGCATAATATTATCTCAATGTAAATAGAGCGTGGACTTGAAATGTTCTTTCAGATTGTTGTAGTCTGTATGTGCTGGCACGCCGTAAAGCCATATAAAGCTAAACCTGGCCTGGAATTCACCAACCATTCTTCAAACTATTCTTAGACTTGAGCTGAAGTACTAAAAATTTGTTCACAAATTCACAAATTTTTCCATGACCTTCAAAGATAAACAATCGTAAGAAGATGCTATTTATTAGTATGCATCATATTTATACATAGCAGCTTGTTATGAACGTTTAGTCTGTAAACTTATACAAATATTTGTGATTGAAATTTGCATACTTGGGCTTAAGTCTTAGAATATTCTCAAGAATGGTTGGTGAATTCAAGGCTGATAATTTAAAAGCTTAACTCATCACAAAATGAAAATTGCAATAATTGCACTAAAGTATAAATATAATTGTACATTGCAAATTTTAATGACTCAGCCATTGAATAGGATGTAGGAAATTCCTAAAATGTGTTTGATTAGGGATATTTTTAGTTTGTCATAATGTGTTTACTAACTTTGTAGTTCTATCCATGCGGGTTTGATGGTGAAGTCGTTGCTACGCAACTATATAAACCAGGAAAAGTGTCCCACAGAGCTGTATAAAAACACGACAGACGGTGTCGGGGCACTGGCTAGTATGACTGCTTCTCTTGCATGTAAGTCTATACTTTATATAAACCTCAGCTTAGTACAATCAGCAGTTTGTTTCACCTTTTTGGGAATGGTACCAGTACACGTTCAATTGGAAAAAAATTGTGGTGTTTTGCCTTCAAAGGGGAATTTCTCATTATCAAACAAAAGGACTAATATATGCTTAAATACTTTGTAAACACATTACCATGTATACATGCGCAGTGTACCAGTCTAATGACAGTTGATCTTCCAGCAATTTTTTGTTTTGAATTTGATTTCAAATTTTAATTGCTTTCAATTGGAAATATTGTATTAAAACCAGAATTGGGGAAAAAACCATAATCTTTGCAATTGGGAATGGGTCCTTTTATCAGTACCACATATATAAGGGGGAAAAACCCCACTGATGTTTAAATTTTCATCTCATGTTCCCGGGTGTATGGGGTTGGGTAATGGAGTGGGGATGAAGCGTCGGGTAGGTCTTGTGAATAGCATGCTAGCTCTTACCTATAAACTTGAATGTTCAAGGCAAGGTTGTTCATAAGCAGGAACACTGGTTGGGTATTGTTTTAGGCGTCTCATTAACAGCAGTCTGTACATATTTCCTGTATGTAGAAATATCAAAATAATCTATTTAGTATATAGTGGCTCTTATATGGGTGCTTATTTATGATTGAATTTATTAAAGCAGTTCGCAGATGTCATGCGGTAGCTTACCGAGTACCATATAAGTTTTGTCAAAATGTGAGATTCTATTTATCACATCATTCATAATGCCACATGACGTCAGAAAGCATAGCTAAACATGACGTCATCGACATTAAAAGTTGTACCACTTGTGAATTATTAAATTTATGTCATGTCTTTATTACACTCCCAGATGCCATTGTCATTGTATGTGATAGATTCTGTATCTTTTTTATGTGTCTGGGAACAGCTCTACGCAATTTGTTTTTACAGCAGTTCATTTCCTTTAAAGTTCCGCCATAATTTGAGGGTTCATTGTAAATCTGTTGTATCTCCTTCTTTTTAGCTCGAATATTCGAAGAATAAGAGAGTTTATGTAATCACCCCGGCGTCGGCGTCTGCGTCCCACATCAAGGTTTGCGTGTAAGCTGTGTTTACAAGTCTATATCTCTTACATTTCTTATCCTAGCAGAACCAAATTTGTTCATGGGCTTCCTTAAGCATTATCGTAAGAGCTGCATAAAGCCCAGGTCACACCTACACGTTCTTGGCTACGTTCTGCCACGTTCTATACCTATCGTCCCCGTTCTACTAAGATCTGATACGTCCACGCACGATTGCCACCATGTTCTTACTACGGAAGCACTACGACGAGCCCAGAGTTACGACGATCTACTACGCATTCACTCGTTCTATTAAAAGTCACACGTTCTGCCACGTCCATTTTGAACGGTTTAAAATGAACGTGTCCACCCCCCCGACCAACCACGTGTTGACAAGAGTTGACAGGATCACTCAAGTTCAGCTACGATGCGATTTCACGTTCTGTCACAAGTAGCCACGTTCTCTTAGATCGTAGCAGAACGTGTGGCCAGAACGTGTAGGTGTGACCTAGGCTTAAGCAATTTTGGTTCCTGTAACCCATGGGCTCCCGTGGAACCCAAATTATGATAGCCCATAAAATGTGTCCCATTTCACATCAAATTTTGCGTGTAAGCTGTGTTTACAAGTCTATATCTTTTACAATTCTCACCCTAGCACAACCAAATTTGGCCATTAGATTCCTTATAGCAGGGCTCGTAAGGGCTGCTTAAGTAATTTTGGTTCCTGTAACCCCTGGGCTCCCATGGAACCCAAATTCTGATAGCCCTTATAATATGTCTGTTTCACATCAAATTTTGCGTGTAAGCTGTGTTTACAGGTCTATATCTCTTACATTGCTTGTCCTAGCTGAACTAAATTTTGGAATTGGTTTCCTTATAGTATGTTGTAAAGGGTTGGATAAGTAATTTTGTCTTCTGCAAATTCTGGGCTCCCATGGAACCCAAATTGTGATGGCCCATAAAATGTGCAATAAAGGCAGATCTAGGTTTGCATGTAAGCATGTATATATCTATAATTTTGGTTTGGGATTTGTTATAGCATTATGCATCTTATTACTTCACCCATATTGCGGCATGGCTCTCTCCTCTCCCCACAACCCACCCCAACCCCCTCCACACTTGTTTTTTTTTTTTACATATTTCTGTGTTGTTTTAGTCAATTCTTACACATATATGTTCCCCCCCTCCCCGTCCCCTCTTCCCCGCCTCCCCGCCCCCCTCCCCCAACCACGCACCCCCCCCCCCCCCCCCCCCCCCCCCCCCCAGTTGAAACTTTTTTTTTATACATATTTCTTTGTTGTTTTAGTCAATTCTTACACATATATGTTGCCCCCTCCCCTCCCCAAAAAACCCACTCCCGCCTCTCACCCCCGCTCCCCCCACTCCACCCCCACTTAAAAATCTATGAGAGATTATATTTATCACATGACGTCAGAAAGCATAGCCTAACATGATGTCATCAACATTAAAAGGTATACCACTTGTGAATTATAAATTTATGTCATGGCTTTATTACATTTTCAGCAGCCATTTAATGTGATAGATTCTGTATCTTTTTTATCTGTCTGGGAACAGCTCTATGCAATATGTTTTACAGCAGTTCATTTCCTTTCACATTCTGCCATATGTCAACGTAATATACTTTCAGCAAGTCTTTGGTCAGTGGTGACCTTAGGGATGGGGTCATCCGAAAAGGAGAAGAAACCGGACGACGAATTCACAGAAACATTATTAGCCAGTCAGAGCTTGTTATTCCTTCTGGTTCTGGCCAATCACTGCACAAGTGAGCGGGCGCTGAACAACCCATACAGACAGGCTCTTTTTTCATTTACCAATTCACAAGGTAAACATTATTCACAATTAGTAATTACAATATTCACTGAAAAGCTTAGTTTAAAAAAAGATACATTTTATTTATTACATGCTTTACTTGTATTTTAAGTATTTTAATGAATCTTTAATCTGATAAAGATTAGTAATGATTAGTAATGATACCCCCGCTTGCACAAAGTAAAGTGGTGTCTGTATAGGAATCACGTTGTCTGAAACATCCCGTAACACATTTTTGTCGCATTGCGTCGCGTCCCGTAACACATTTTCATTACTCGCATTTCTCAGTTTTGAGTGGGTTGTTCCCAAACTTCATATACACATAACTACTGATGACCTTATGTCCCTCTACATCACCCATTATTGATTGCCTGTTACAGAATTATGGCCCATTGTTCGACTTAAAATTTAAGCGGGGTATTCCTGACCTTCATTGATAGGTCTAGTTTTTATAGCTGTTTACTATTTGCGAAATCGGGAATTATTTTTATGGCATAAGTATAAGAACAGGAGCACTTTGGCGCATTTGACATTTTCCATGAATGACATCTGCGAGATATTAAACAAATCAGTATAGCTTGTTTATGTTATTATTGTATGGAACTCAGTCATAAAATTATTGGTTTAAACATATTTTTGTTTCGAAAAAGTGCATGAATATCTAACAGTTCATGAAATAAAACGTAAGAACCAGGGCACTAGTCAGTTTTAGGGGACTGGGGCCAAGGCCCTCAGGAAGGGGAATTTTGCTTTGTTTTCATATCAAAGGGGAATTTTTAAGAAACACAAATTAGTGTGTTTTTTTTTTATTATTTAAGTGGTACCAAGAATTTACCATTCCAAATTGCAAAATGTATGCTGTTTTCCTGTATTGGAGTTAAAAAATTAAATTTTTTTTTAATTTTTTTTTAATTTTTTTTTTTAAGGGGAATTTTTCACAGGAAAAGAGGGAAAAATATATACATTTAGGGGGGGGGTGGGGGTTGGGGGGGGAAATTCGGCCCCAAAAATGGCCAAACGAGTGCCCTGAGAACTAAGAAATAAAATGTGTTTAATAGTTTATATTTGGATAGCAACCTCAGAGCAGGGGTGTCATTAAGAGGTGGTAGGCGGGGATTTCCCCATACTACTTTGACTGGTCTGCCCGATTACTATGAATACTTTTACTACTATTTTATACGAGTGTAATCAAAATACCTGGCTAATCGGCTCTGTTGGCACGTTAATGACACCCCTGGAGATGGGAAATGAAATGAACGACGAAGTTCCCCATCAGACATACCTCCGCCAGAGAGTGAACCCACGCTGTGCAGATGTCTGTAACGAAAGTGCATGGCCTTACCCACCCTCTTGGAAACTGAAATGCTATGCAATCGGTAGTTTTCATTAGGATTTTGTAGAGAATCCGATCTAAGACATGGTCGGACAGTTAGTGCAAGTAATTGAGCACTGTCAGAGTAATGGTAGTTTTGACAAAAATCTCACGTTCCTCTATGGGAATTTAGGGCTGTTCCATTAAAACATACCCAGGACCCCAGGAAGGCAATTTAATAAACATCTATAATGGATGAACCCTATTTTCTGTAATTTGGTTCTTTAAACTCAATTTTGCATCTATGGATGAGTGTTCAATTTCAAAAGTGTCTTCCTGGGGTCCCGTGAGTTTTAATAGCCCAGAACATGGGGTTTAGATTTAAGGAATAATAATACATAATTGCATCACTAGATTTTGTTTAATTATATAAATAATTAGTATATAATTTCTCTTGCAGAACAATCGTCAGGACCCACTACAGCCCTGGCAACATTTAAGATAGACTTCACAGAAGTGTACAAAACATTGTGTACGACTCTAAAAGATGATCAAAGCACGCTATTGCTCTACATGTTAATACATCGCAACACAAACATGAAGTCTTTCATTCTGTCCAGATCAAATATAGACCAGTTGGTAAGTCAGCCACCTGTTAATACATCGCAACACAAACATGAAGTCTTTCATTCTGTCCAGATCAAATATAGACCAGTTGGTAAGTCAGCCACCTGTTAATACATCGCAACACAAACATGAAGTCTTTCATTCTGTCCAGATCAAATATAGACCAGTTGGTAAGTCAGCCACCTGTTAATACATCGCAAAACAAACATGAAGTCTTTCATTCTGTCCAGATCAAATATAGACCAGTTGGTAAGTCAGCCAAATGTTAATACATCGCAACACAAACATGAAGTCTTTCATTCTGTCCAGATCAAATATAGACCAGTTGGTAAGTCAGCCAGCTTTACATGTAATACATCACAACACAAACATGAACTCTTACATTCTGTCCAGATCAAATATAGACCAGTTGGTAAGAAGAAATATAAAAAGATCGGACAGGGAAAGTCCTAAGTCAACCACCTGTTAATACATCGCAACACAAACATGAAGTCTTTCATTCTGTCCAGATCAAATATAGACCAGTTGGTAAGTCAGCCAGCTTTACATGTAATACATCACAACACAAACATGAACTCTTACATTCTGTCCAGATCAAATATAGACCAGTTGGTAAGAAGAAATATAAAAAGATCGGACAGGGAAAGTCCTAAGTCAACCACCTGTTAATACATCCCAACACAAACATGAAGTCTTTCATTCTGTCCAGATCAAATATAGACCAGTTGGTAAGTCAGCCACCTTTACATGTAATACATCACAACACAAACATGAACTCTTACATTCTGTCCAGATCAAATATAGACCAGTTGGTAAGAAGAAATATAAAAAGATCGGACAGGGAAAGTCCTAAGTCAACCACCTGTTAATACATCCCAACACAAACATGAAGTCTTTCATTCTGTCCAGATCAAATATAGACCAGTTGGTAAGTCAGTCACCTGTTAATACATCACAACACAAACATGAAGTCTTTCATTCTGTCCAGGTCAAATATAGACCAGTTGGTAAGTCAGCCACCTGTTAATACATCGCAACACAAACATGAAGTCTTACATTCTGTCCAGATCAAATATAGACCAGTTGGTAAGTCAGCCAAATGTTAATACATCACAACACAAACATGAAGTCTAACATTCTGTCCAGATCAAATATAGACCAGTTGGTAAGTCAGCCAAATGTTAATACATCTCAACACAAACATGAAGTCTTACATTCTGTCCAGATCCAATATAGACCAGTTGGTAAGTCAGCCAAATGTTAATACATCTCAACACAAACATGAAGTCTTACATTCTGTCCAGATCAAATATAGACCAGTTGGTAAGTCAGCCACTTGCACTTCATTTTTATGCCCCCGAAGGGCGGCATATTGTAGTCGCACCGTCCGTCGGTCCGTCCATCAGTCCGTCCGTAAAATCATTTCCGGTCAATAACTCTGACATTTCTTGATGGATTTTCAAATAACTTGGCACAAGAGCGCATCACAACAAGACGTGTTGTACGTAAAATCCAGGTCCATGGTTCCAAGGTCATGGTCACGCTTAGAGGTCAAAGGTAAAAAAATATGTGCTTTCATGTCCGGTAAATAACTCCCGACATTCATGGACGAATTTTCAAATAATTGGCACAAGTGCTCACCACAACAAGACGATGTGTCGCGCACAAAATCCAGGTCTGTGGCTCCAAGGTCAAGGTCACACTTGGAGTCCAAAGGTCAAAACCACTTCGGAGGCTTTTGTCACTAACAGTGACATTTCTTGTTCACTATTTGTTTTGCTTTTCTAAACAATCTCAGAGATTGCAGTCAACCAAAAATCACATTTTCAATAATGAACACATGAAAATATATAACTTTTAAATTAAAAGTGTGCGACATCACAGAAATAACAGGGTTGGCAATTGTGATACTATCTTGATATGGTCTGAAGCAAAAAGGCCATTGGGGGCCTGTTTGGACACATGGGTTTCATCTCTGACATTGACCTACTTTGATTTTTTTTCTTCTCTTATTTATTCAATGTCATTTTTGTTTTTAAACAAATTCGGCTCATGAACAGTCTCAATCAAACCGAGACTGCAATATTTCGTATGTGTCGTGCTCGGCCGTTTCCAAAGGTCCATTATCATACTTTTTTTATAGCACAGTGGCGTTGCTTGTGCAGTGTGGCGGCAGTAAAACGTCTCCCTGCGCTTGCAATCAGTACTGTTATTCATTCGATCTTTGGAGATCGCTGAGCTCGATACTTATATTTAGATATCGGTGGTACATTTTCAATTTCTTTTGTTTTCTTACTTAATTTTTGATTCGGTGGTTCCACTACTCCGGCCTATATAAGGCTCTGGGTATTGTTTAACCACTTATAGGATATGTTGTCTGCTTTTTAATTTAGCCTTTTGGCTGTTACTTGTGATACGCAGGCTTCATAACCGCTGCTCCAAACTAAATTCCATTATTTTTATTTCGCTCTTCAGGGCATTTAATTTTATTAGATACTGGGACCATACGCCGTACGACATGGGGAAGCATATAACTCCATGTCCACCGCCGTATGCATGCCATCTTTGGGATGGTTAAAATTGTGTACTGTTGATTTTATGAATATTGAGTTCTGCTCAACCCGGGGCTAGAGGGCGTGAGCGGTAGCCAGCATATTTCACTATCGCTCATGAACAGTCTCAATCAAACCGAGACTGCAATATTTCGTATGTGTCGTGCTCGGCCGTTTCCAAAGGTCCATTATCATACTTTTTTTAAAATAAAATGTCATATATCTTCCAAATGTAAACTCAGTTGTGTTTTGTAATAAAACATTTAACAAACTTTCATTTAAACAACGTTTAGCTCTTATGTCTATGTCTCGCCTCGGTTAGGTGAGACTTGTGAATCTGGGAGTTCTAGTTAATTGTGCATTTTTTTCCATATAATTGATACACATTACGTACACATATTATGTATTATCACTTTTAGGTGATGCCGTTGTTGAAAATATTGTACCACGCCCAGGACAAGAATTCCCACCACATTTACATGGCCCTTATCATACTGTTGGTGCTCTCAGAGGATGATGTGTTCAACAAAGCTGTACATGAAATAGTGAGTCTGTCCGTCTGTCTGCCTGCCTGGCCGTCCGTGTGTCTGTCTGTCTGTCTGCCTGCCTGCCTGCCTGGCCATCTGTGTGTCTGTCTGTCTCTTACTCTGTCTGTTAGTCACCTTTTCTTTCTGTTTTTCACTCTCAATCTGTTACTCTGTTTGCCCGTCATTCTGTCAGTATGTCACTCTATCTGCCTGTCCCTCTATTTGTTTACCACTCACTCTGTCTGTCACTCTGTGTTTTTGTCGAAATTCAAGCAAACATGTTGTAAAATTTGCAATTTTAATGAAAATGATGTTAAGTAATTGCAGAAACGTAAAAGGCCTGTTTGTCACTGCTGTGTTTTATTTAACTTATAGTTTCAAGTGTATACAGTATTTTATGTATATCTGCAGGAATTAAGGAATGTATCATGGTTCAAAGAGAGGCCGATATCAGAATTAACCCTCGGAGGATTGCTGATCTTGGTTGTGATCAGGACAATACAGTATAATATAGCCCGAATGAGGGTAAGTTCATACCCTTTTCTATATTTTTATATATAAGCATAGATGTTATTTTATATATATTAAGTATTACATGTTCTGGAAGCTTGTTGCAGTTTCAGTGGACATGCCATATCAAGTGGTGGGTAAAATTTGAATATTTCAGTCATAAAAAAAGATTTATTGTCCATAATCCATGTTTTTATACGCCCGTCTTGACAGGACGTATTACGTGATACGACGGGCGGGCAGGCGGGCTAGGCTTCGGCAATATAGTGTCCGCTCCATTACTGGAGTAGTTTTAATCCAGTCTTAGACACAATTTTTATGTCCACAATAGCTTGGTCAAGTTTAATAACCAACGTTATTGCTCAAGAAACACCGGAGTTAAGGCCCTTGGCTTGTTGAAAATTGACAAAATTGATGGTGTCTGCTCCGTAACTGGAGTAATTTTGATCCAATCTTGATTAAACTTTGAAACAATGTTTATGGTCACAATAGCTCGGTCAAGGTTGATAACCAGCCACATCGCCACTATAATGCGGAGTTGTGGCCCTTTGAATTTTTGAAAATTTACAAATATTTTGGTACCGGCACAATAACTTAAACATTTATAGTGCAATCTTGGTGAAACTTGGAGACAGTGTTTATGCGCATAATATCTTAGTCAAGGTTGTCAACCAGTTACATTGCACCTATGCCAGAGTTATTGGCCCTTTCATTTTCAAAAAATGCTTTACCTTTCTATCAAAAGTAGGTCAGTAGTCCATGATTACCAGCCTTTAACTCCGGCACCTTGACTTAACGCCTGCAGCCTTCTAGTTAGAGTCATTGTCAGTGTTTAAATGTATTTCAGGATAAATACCTTCACACCAATTGTTTAGCAGCCCTCGCCAACATGTCAGGCCAGTTCACAAATCTCCATCCATATGTATCACAGCGACTAGTCAGGTAGGCCCTTATATAGTAATCTTTATGTGTTTAATTGAATTGTTGTTTAACGTCTCAGCTACACATAATAGGCTATTTCAAGCGGCCCCAGAGAGAGGGGAAGGATACAGACTCCTTGTCTTACTTTTACTATTAATTTCCTCCGAGTATGTTATAGAAATCTATTCTGAATAGATTGCTATGGTTCTATAAATTTCTTGGAGGATAGATTCTGTTACATGGCACTGCCTGTTTTATACCCCCATCTGATAGAGAAGGCTAAGGAAAGTGTCTTGCCCGAGGAAATACAAAAACAAAATGGTGGTACCTGTGAGGCTTGAACCCGTCATATCCAGATTCAGAGTCAGATGGGCTATCCACTGGGCCCCGCGGCCCCTACTTTGTGTACAGGCCAGAAACTTGTACAAGATATGGTCCATATCTAGAGCTTTGCTACGCCAGAATGGGATAATGTCTGGCACCCTTAACCGCAGTTGCAGTAGCTCAGTGGATACACCTTTACACTTTAGACGTACAGACCCATGCCCTGCGTGGGTTCCCAAACTGGCAGACGCAGGTCTGTAGAAACTTAATTCTTCATCTGATATCCCTCTGAGGATGCCGTCCCAATATAACCTTATATAATGTGTTAACTGAACTTGAAACCCAATTTTATTTCATAGTATGCGTGTGTAGGTAAATTTTAATATGTGGAACATAAATGTTTTATTGTCATTCTTACACATCTTCACTTTAAAAGTTTGCAAGGTAAATATTCAGGTGCAGATATGAAGCTTGTGATGGTGCGCACATGCTATATTATATAGATGTGTTTTATCAGCAATAAATCTTGATCTAGAACTTGGTTTTCTAAAGTAGCATGGCAGACACTTACGGATCATTGTCTGTCGTCGCAGTTGTCCATTTATACACTTCACCCTGCAACCGAAACTTGGCTTGGCCAAAACTTAAGTATTTGACTCTTGTTCAAGACACGTTAAACACATCTTCATCTTACCTCAAGGAATGTTGTTAAACATGTCCAATAACTCCCGACTTTTATTTTGGCAGAGTTCTGCCCCTTTTTCATAAAACTTTAACCTACAACCTAACCAAGCTGAAATAAGCAGATGGCAGGCGACACAAGTGTTACGTAGGACACCCTCCTAGGGTTTCTTCAATATTTATATACAGAAAACCATTTGAAAACACATGTTAACTTCTAATTGTAGAAAGGGGCAGGGTAGTGATGAAAACAGCATCTTGAAGTTTTATGTTTATTGTTACAATAAATTAAACATAAAAACAAAGGATATACCTTTATATTAAATATAATTTCAAAGCAGCAAATATTAAATTAAATGATATGTTCTATGAAAACACAGAATATGAAGGCAACAAAAGTTTTATCCTTTAGATTTTAACAGATTTGCGGTTTTGATGTTGTTTTTTTCTTTTTCATTTTCAAACATAAAGGCTATTCCATTAAAACATACATAATGCACTTTTGAAGTTGAACACCCACTCATAGATGCAAAGTAGAGTTGAAAGAACCAAATTTCGGAAAGTAGAGTTTACCCATAGATGTTTATTGAATTGCCTTCTGGGTATCTCAGGTATGTTTTAATGGAATAATCTTAATGTAAAGGTAACTAACTACATGTTAATTTGAACATTTAACACTCACAACATATTTAACTCATTCTTACATATTTATTACCATTATGTCACTGGAACAAGTATGCTGCTTTTCTCCATCATTCTTTAATACAAGCTAATCCACTTCATGGCAACAGAATTAAAGTGGGGTACATAAAGCTTTTTTTAAGATTTTTTTTTTAAAATGATAAAGATCATGATAACAATGTTAAATCAGTCAAAATAAGTTTCTTGTCCTGGGCATTTTCAATATTTTCAACAACAGCATCACCAAAAAGTTAGAATACATATGTGTATGTAATGTGTATCAATTATATGGAAAAAATGCACAATTAACAAGAACTCCCAGATCCACAAGTCTCACCTAACTGAGGCGAGACATAGACATATTATTAAGAGCTAAACGTTGTTTAAATGAAAGTATATAATATTATCATATATTTGAAATCGGACTTAAAATGCTTTAATTGACATTGGTGCATTATGAAGGATATCATTTGTTACTGTGCAGAATGAGTTTCCTTGTATTAACCCTTCGCCCAATATGAATGGATAATGGACTGTCCTTTCTTTCTATTTAGACCATTCCATTTATGTTACAAAGGGGTGTCTTGGAGAAAGGACTGATGAGCTGCCGGACATTACTCGCAGGCTGATCTGGGTTTACAATGCATGGAAAGGCTATTGTAGTCGCCCCTTAGCAGGCTAAGGGTTAAAATGAAGTGTCATTCATTATTTTTTCATCCTTTAGAATAGGAAATATCATTATTTCTATTATTTGTTAATTTTAAGTCAGAACCCTAGACCCCACAAAAAGCCTGATATAGGTTCCCACTTTAACTAGCTGTTATATGCGTTTATTACCGCCATCCATTTCTCACCTCTAACCACGGGACAAAAGGCGTGGACAGTTTTTAAATCCCTTGTCCCATTAAGGTACAAGTGGTTTACTAAGATTGCTGTCCCCTTTTCAGCTTTAACCTTTAACCCTAGGTTTGAAAAAGCCATCTCCCCACCAATTTCTTCATCCGCACTACTAAGATGGATATACATTGAGGATGTAAGACTATCAGATGTGGAATTTTTGTCTCTTTTCATAATTTCAAACTTTGGTCTGTATATCCCACCAACTCCAAAATTTAGTATCGAAAAATATTGGAAGTTTTCTTTGGTTAGCATATTGGCTGCTGCTATTTTCTTCTGTATGGACACCACTTTCTTATTCGTGCTGTCTATATCTACCATTTGTACAGCACCAGCAGCGCCAGGCAGCCATTTACCTTCAACTTGCGTCTTTTCCGGCTCCAGGGAACTCTTTGCATTTGCAATTAAATATTGTATTTCTGCGTTATTGACAAAATTGTGTATCAGGATTATTCTGGGGCTGGTACTGATAAATTCCATTTTGAGAGGGTTTAAAATTAGATTATGATGTCTGTTGTCAACATATCTACAAATGTTCTTTCTATCGTAAAAATGGTAAGGCTGATTTAAAAATTCACTTCGACACACTTTCGAAATTTTGCTCAGACCCGTGGATTTGTCGCTTCATTCCCTCGGCGAAATTGTTAAGGAATTTGATACAGGATGAATGCCTTACAGCTTTTCCACACTTCATGATAATATCTACACTCTTTTCTATGGATTTTGGGTCAATTTTCTTGAGAAGTGTACGCAGCTCGTTGGCCTCCATGACACATTGACATCCCCAGAACTTGTATGTGTCTATCATCTTCTTAATAAGCTGTGAAAGGCAAACAAATATATTTTAACATACTACTTCACCCAGTGACAGGGTGGGGCACAACTTTTGGAAAAGACTTGCACATTTCCTTCTATTTTAGTATATACATTTCATTTGAAATTTCATTTGAAATCTTATTGCAAAAATATTCAGAAATGTTCTCAGTTGTTGTTAATAATTTCAAAAAATGTAATACGTTACCACTGTTGGTTTAAACGTATTTTATTTTTTCATTGGTTTACAACATTTCATATATACATTGTACAATTATATTAAAGGATTAGAATGAAAGCAAACTGCTTATAGAATTCTTCTCCTAGGAAAGATTGTTTGTAATAAATAACAATGACGGTTATATTTACAATTATTAGAGCTGTGAACTTCATCCAAAACATTACAAGTGTAGCAAAAAATAACAAAGACAACAGATAAACGTTCAGCAAAAAGAAAATGCTAAGGCAAAAAAAAAGAAAATGAAGCTAAGGTAATTTAGATTCAAACAATAAACATGATATAATATTATTATTGGAAAATAAATGAGGAATTATATATATTTTAGGGGGAAAAAATAGTGAAAACGTTTGGGATACACAGGACGCTGACAGTGGGGTGGGGCGAGCGTATGCAACACAAATCGCGCATAGCACTGTTGAAGATTGTTGTAAAGATATAAAACCAATAAAATACTGGGAAACCTTTGCTATATGCAAACATCTAGGCATATATTTGGAAGCATTAAAGAAAAAAAGATTCAAAGATTAAATAGAACCTACCCATACTCTATCTACAGAGTTGTCTCCCATCTCTTCCACTTTTTTTCTTGCTGCCTGCAACCACAGCATGGGGTATGTCACATTTATAGATCGTGCGAATGTTGCTATCTCTACACATTCTTCAGCTGTTAATGGTGACATTCCATAATCAAGTACTTTTCCGTCTGCTACTTCAGTTGTGTCAAGTAGATGGGTATTTTGAATATTCAAAATGGCCGCCATTGAACCATATAAGTCCACAAGAGATGGAAATATTTGGCTTTCGAGAAATTTGCAAGCATGCTTGAGCTTGAAATCTTGTTCAAGGTCACCATGTTTTTGGAATGTCAAGTTCATGTAGTTGATTATGTCATGTATAACTTTAGTATTATTTCGAACAAACTTGAACGCATCAATTGGATGATCTACTCGGAATTTCTTATCACTCACTGCTGCTCGATTTCGCTCAAGTTGAAGCACAAATTCCATAAATATGTCGAGGGTTTTATTAATTTCTTCATCTAGTGGAACTTGTATACGCCCGTCTGCCGTCTCCATAGTCATCTGATTGTAAAATCGGAAATGTATGACATAGCGAACAAGAATTTGTTCCAGTCTGTCAAATATTGGAAATTCTCGGAGGTGGTTCGCGGCGTCCTGCATGCGAGCAACAGAAGTGTAAATCTCGCTGGAACATTGTGTGGGTTGTAGAATGGCAATCATGAATGCGAGAAATATGCCATAGGAGTAAGCCTGGGTCATATTAAAATCCACTTGAATTGAAATCATTGTTAATAAGCATATATAGTTACGTTTACTCAACTTTATCTTCACAAGAATAAACAGTTGTATTTTCCTTTATACTCAGTTGGAATCCAGGTTTCCCTGAAACAGTTGCTGTTCAATTAACACTTTTTCAACAACTTTTTATTTCAAGTTCATCTGGAAGTCTCAATTCACAAATGAACGATGTATTTCAAAAACATTTCTTCTTTTCTATGATCAACTAGGTAAAAATGCCGTAATATATATATCATAGAAAATTTATGGGTGTTAACGAAAAATACTATAGGGTATCTGTAAATTAAAGAACACTCTTTGCCTAGTATGTTTAATTAACAATAAATCACACTTGAGTTTATTTATTGAATTCCTTAATTGATATATAATTGGTTGTTAGTATATATGCATGATTATTATTGTGATAATGGGGAATGTACTGCCTGGGGTGTTGTACACCACTTCTGATTATAATTAACATTATTGCCTTGGGCAAATGTCATAATTATATTGAATTTGCTAATATCTACATTTTTTTGTCATTTTCTGGAAAGATTTTCTGCCTATAAAAAAGACATTACATACAGATTCTTATTGGGTTGATGTGAAGAAAACATAGAACATGTAACATGATTGAGTTTAATAACAAAGGTGGATATAATGATAGGATACGAGGCTGTGCATCCTGTCTTTTCATCAAAGAAGTTCTTTAAAGTCAAACAAACACACTATCATGAGTCATTAATGTAAGATACCTTTTATCACGTTACACCGCTCTCACATGGAAGTTTCACTTTAATGTGGTTAGTTTACCTTTAACAAGGTGCTAACCTGTAACAGAAATCACGATGTTGTTAATAGGTTGTTTTAATGACAACAAATAATTTGCGGCTGTAGCGCATTCGCACAACATATACTGCGACGCCTTTAACGAAATTCAGCATATTTGATAAAGTAAGCGTTCAGTAACATGTAATGATAGTCTGAATCTATCATATGCTATATTATGTAAATAATTAGGACTACGTGTTTTATTGCATTACTGTGTACAAACCCATGGTTCGGCTCTCATTTGCATATATAATACACTAGTGTATTACAATAAATAAGTCAAGGCTTTATTACACTCCCAGAAGGCATGTTATGTAATAAAATAGATTTTCTTTAAAAAATATATATGTAGAATGTTTAACTAGCTGGGTCTGTCCGTTAGACCACAGTGTCCTAAAGGATAGCTCTTTTGATTGAATCCAGATACCCAGGGTCCCATCTGACAATATACATTTATTTAGAGTGTATATTACGCAATAAGATAAGGAGACAAATTGCATGGTATAAACAACTTCAGTGCTCACGGAAAATGTTTTTGACAGGCAGGCCCTGAATTAGTATTGACAGGCCCTGAATTAATTTTATAATAAAATATGGCAAAAAAGAGATGCACCACAACCAGATTTTGACAGGCCCCAGGCTTGGGGCTGTCATATTTCGTGAGCACTGCACTTAATAGTGTCTGTCATTGTAAAAATATTGCTACTTTATAAAACATTTACATTGCTTTTCTTATGCTACATTATTTAAACAAATGCTACTAATAACAATTTAGCCACTTTTTGTTTTTTGGATTTTGTCATTTTGCCAAAAGCTATACGTCAGAACCACTTTGATAGTTCCACTTGGCGCCATTGGGAACAGAGGAGACCCTGAGGTCACGGGTTTAAGTCTCACTGGCGCCACTGTGTTTGTTAAGTGTGCCCTTAGGCAAGACATTTCCCTTAGCCTCATCTTTCTGATGGAGACGGTTTAAGCCTCACTGGCCTCACTGTGTTTGTTAAGTGTGCCCTTAGGCAAAACATTTACCTTAGCCTCATCTTTCTGATTTGGACGATTTAAGCCTCACTGGTGTCACTGTGTTTGTTCAGTGTGCCCTTAGGCAAGACATTTCCCTTAGCCTCATCTTTCTGATGGGGACGTAAACCAGGCAGTCCTGTTTATCATATTTATAGCCGGAGAGAAATCTGTTCAATCTCTGATTCCTGTGAAAGCTTCCCCTCTTTCTTAGGTGGCTCGAAATAACTTAATAAATGTGTCGATGAGCCATTGATTAACAAACCAGAAATACATAGATTTTGTTAACTGGCTAATTTTTGTGTCAAAATGTCTCATTCAAATCATTGCAAAATTCATGCAGATTTCATTATTGGAGCTTTGAAACAAGTATGGTTTATTTATTTTCAAATTATTTTTTATTGAATTTACCAATGTTGTTCTTGTCACCCTAAACATCGGGAGATTTGTCCATCCATGGAGAAACCAAACCATTAAGGTATGTTTGTTGATGAGCCTCTTGTTTTGGTCTGGGTATTTATAAGTCATATTCTGTCTGTTTTGGTCGGGTCTGTAAGTCGTGAAGCTAGAATCATCTTTATCATAATCGTAGCTCAGAACTTCCATTTGTTTATTTCCAGTTTATTTGCCCAACTCTGTAAGAAACACACGAAGCTTGTAGATCAGATCAGACAGGCGGCCATGACAGCAGGTGCACAGAAGACTGATAAAGCATCTGAAGATCAGGATGAGGACACGGAACAAGACTATGTATGCAGCACACAATCTTTATATTAAAAGTTATTAATTTCACAATTGTTTTGCCAGATGGCGGTGTATCCCTTTGAATTCCTAAGGTGTGTTGTAATCCCTGATAAGCATTACAATATCAAAATGCAATATATTATATATTCTGTGATGAATTATAGAAATTTCCCCGTTTGAGAAAATCTATAACATATCCCTTCCTCTACTGTGCTATCTCGCCCAGTGCGCAAGATAGCGCAGTAGCCAAATGTTATGAACTAAACGATAGACGTCACGTTATTACGTCACAAATTGACGTCATGATATTACTCCGCGTTGTCGCCAAAGGAGTGACAGAAGAAGGAATACTTGTGTCAAAAGACGATTGGAAAGAAATTCATCACAGAATATATATTATATAGTTTAATTAACATTTTTGACGTGATAAGGAAAATAATTCACTCGTGAGAAATATTCTTGCGATATAGAAACTCTTGCGAAAACGCACTCGTTTCTATACCGCAAGAATCTTTCTCACTCGGGAATTATTTCCCGTATCACTTCAACAATGTTAATTAAACTCTATACAACACTCAGGGCTCCAGAAATTGGATAGCCCAATGCCTGGGGCTAGTCAAAATTGAAGTCTGGCTTGTAACAAATTCCATGCAGGTAGCCTGTTGGGCTAGTCCAAAAAAAATTCTAATGCTAAAAAAACAAACAAAACAATTCTAAATTGTTCCATTTTACCATTGCTACGCTTTCACCCAATGTCTACTGCCAACACCATGAACACAACTTAAACATACATCAATTGGTTATGAGTAGATAAGAATTACTGATTTTTTTTAATTTTCTCTGTATTTAATGAATTATAATGAGTATCTGAAACTGTTAAATCAGAATCAGCTTTAACATAATGTCAGCTGGGTATAAGTAATAGATAGAGTCCGGTCTCAGTGAGCTGGTTAATTTAAATAAATTTAAAATTGTGATAAATTAAGATACGTAAAAGTATTTCCAAACAAGATAAATAATAACTGACAAAGACAAAAACAAACAGACATTATTTTTAAAGCAAGTAAAAAAGACAGGGCATGACAAAAAACAAAGGGCTAGTGGGGGAAAAAACAGTGCTAGAGAATTTTTAGGACCCACTAGCCCTGGGCTAGTCCCCTAAAAAAATATTCTTGGAGCCCTGACAATAAGTATCCCCACTACTATGTTCATTTATTATCGTCTCGCTTTCGAAGAAGTTTTGCGTGAATATTTTTCACAGTTTAATATCTCCAACATTCCTTATTCAAATTCAAACTTGTATATGCCTTCAGTATCATCAAGGGCACTCAGGTTCCATAACTCTGTATTGCATTTTAGTAAACATTATGGCCCTTTTTCGACATAAATTTTTCTTGACAGCAATTTAGGAGACACTTGTTGTTGACAATCTGATTGAATTTATTGAGCGAGTCCGTAAAAATGATATAATTTGATGGCTTTCCAATCTAGTATGCCATCAATATCAGGTCAACCTAGATTTTATTATTCAGTACCAGTATCAGTTCCTTTACTATTCAACTTACTGTTATATTTCATCTCAGATGCAGGACCTAGCAGTGTTGGAGGAGGTCATCCGTATGGTGTTGGAGATTATAAACTCGTGTCTGGCGTATAGCCTCCATCACAATCCCAACCTTGTGTACACGCTGCTGTACCAGCGGGAAATGTTCACCATGTTCCGCACACACCCCACATTCCAGGACATAATCGTGAATATAGACACTGTGCTGGCATACTTCTCGACAAAACTTGAGGCGGCAGGACATAATTTGTCGCCGCCGGAAGTGCTGGATGTGATAAAGCTGGGATCCCTACAGTTCAGGAGGGACAGATTAAAAGTAGGTTTGATTGACACTTTGATGACCTTGGCAGAAATGTTGGGGCATGTTACAGTATCAAGGTCATATTGCAATCTCAAGGTCATATTACAATCTCAAGGTCTTATCACGATCATATTACAATCTCAAGGTCATATTAAAATCTCATGGTCATATTACAATCTCATGGTCATATTACAATCTTAAGGTCATATTACAATCTTAAGGTCATATTACAATTTCAAGGTCTTATCTCAATCATATTACAATCTCAAGGTCATATCTCAGTCATATTACAATCTCAAGGTCATTACAATCTCAAGGTCTTATCTCAATCATATAACAATCTCAAGGTCTTATCTCAATCATATTACAATCTCAAGGTCATATATCAGTCATATTACAATCACATGGTCATATTACAATCTCGAGGTCTTAACTCAATCATATTACAATCTCAAGGTCATATCTCGGTCATATTACAATCTCAAGGTCTTATCTCAATCATCATATTACAATCTCAAGGTCATATTTCAGTCATATTACAATCTCAAGGTCATATTACAATCTCAGGGTCATATCTCAGTCATATTATAGACTCGGTCATATTACAATCTCAAGGTCATATTACAATCTCAAGGTCATACCTCAGATAATATTTCAATCTCAGGGTTATATTACAATCGCAAGGTCATATTACAACCTCAAGGTCGTATCCCGAAGTCTTGTTGCAATCTCAAAATCATATTACAATATGGTCAAACTTGAAACCCAAACATCATGTATGCCAAGTTTCAAGTTGCTGTATTAACAGTCAGCTAATTCTTTTAAAAGGAAATAGTAGATTGGTCTCTTAATGCAGGTGTATTTTAATCTTTTTAAAATAATATAATTGGGAATGGAGTTTCTTAAGGCAGATGGTCTTTTTAGCAGGTTTAACTATCCTGAATTGATCAAAACTTCAGTCATTTGTTAGACTGCCTGCAAGCCAATAATTTGTTTTAAATTATCTTATGTCTGTTGTAAAATCAGTATGATTACTTAATATACAACACAGTATCTGGGATGTGGGACGGCGTATACTGTGTACAACATGGTATCTGGGATGGGGGACGGCGTATACTGTGTACAACATGGTATCTGGGATGGGGGACGGCGTATACTGTGTACAACACGGTATCTGGGATGGGGGACGGCGTATACTGTGTACAACATGGTATCTGGGATGGGGGACGGCGTATACTGTGTACAACACAGTATCTGGGATGGGGGACGGCGTATACTGTGTACAACATGGTATCTGGGATGGGGGACGGCGTATACTGTGTACAACACAGTATCTGGGATGGGGGACGGCGTATACTGTGTACAGCATGGTATCTGGGATGGGGGACGGCGTATACTGTGTACAACATGGTATCTGGGATGGGGGACGGCGTATACTGTTAAACGTCATTGACTTGGGTTTATGGGAACCAGTTAGAATATTTGCATCACATGCCAGAAAAGCAGTATGTTCAGGAAGTTCATACAAAATGATTCCCTGTATCTTTGGTATGGAAGGTGATAGGTATGAGCGCGCTGGTGTAATGATTAGCATCAATAACCCGGGGATCACATGTTCAATCCCAGTCAGGACCGAATTTGGGTTAATTACCGAAATATTTAAAAGTATTTTCTACCTTATCAGCTCATCGGATGAGACTTTAACCCTTAACACGCTAAGCACGACTATAATAGCCTTTGCATACATTGTAAACCCAGATCAGCCTGTGAGTAAATGGAATGATCTTAATTCAAAGAAAGAACAGTCCATTATATATATGTAGCGGGTTAAGGGTTACACCGAGGTCTGTTCGCTAGAATGCTTATTCTGACACGACCTGCGCAGTCTTTCATATACACAAAGAAGAGAGACAATTGTATGTCATTCTATGATAAAATACAGCTATTCCATTAATTCCGCGCGTATATTTCATCCATTGGAAGCGCCACGTTACATGACGTCACTTGGTAAATATATGTCGCTAAGACAAACTCAACAGTAATTTTAATGAAATGTTAATTACAACAAACTTGCCATGCTCCCAAACCTTGCACACCCCGATATAAACCCATCATATGCATCAGTACACATAACATTAATAAGCATCTTGAACAAGCTGAGAACGTTTGACGTCATACAACGCAAGCTTTATGACGTAAGCAATGACTTAATTGTTTGTCACGTGACTACTAGTGTATTTAAACATGCTGTACCGCGCAGAACTTTGCATACGAGGGGCGCCCAATGGAACAGCCTGTAAACATAGCAGCCTGATTTTCTTGACCTCCGAGATAATATATAGTGCCCCGTCAATATCGTAAACAATGGCTAACACACTCGTGATTTAATTACTACGCATCCAAACTCCTAGCTGTATTTTATTCACCGATAAAATACAGGTACAGATTTATTATTTCTAAAGTACAATACAGTGAGGATAAATAACCGCTTATACACACAGAGGGGATAGATCAAGGACTTCTTTCAGAAATTGGGGAGAGGCCCTAAACCTTTTTGTGGGGAAAAATCGCGTTTTTTCAAGTTTTGGGGGACAATTATGTTGCAATAAATTGTTGGTAAAAAGGTTATATCTATCTTTCTTATATTAATTTACTTGCACAAACATTTAAAAAAGAGAACTCTGTGCGGTTATAAATCGGTACACAATGTGGTTATAAATAGATGGTTTTACGACGAACAACATTTTGAATGGGGAATGGGGAATTATTCTGAAAGAGGGAATATTTTAAGGTTTTTTTTGGGGAAAAAGTGACGTTTTTGCTTGGGGAAGATGCCGTATATCGGCTTCTACAAAGAAGGGTACATATACTATTACCCCACTACATATATATATAATGGACTGTTCTTTCTTTTAATTAAGACCATTCCATTTATGTGACAAAGGGGTGTTTTGGGGAAAATAATGGATGCAAAGGCTATTACAGTCGTGCTTAGGGAATCATATCCCAAAAATATGAAACCAAGGTTGATTAAACAAATATATGACATATCTTTAAATAAATTTGAAATAAAACTAGGCTAAGCCTAATTCTATTTTAAGTTTCAAAAAAGGTATTTTTGCTATTGGGAATAATTTCCTTGACTTTTTTATTTATTGTCTTTTTTATTTGTCTTTTTTATTTATTGTCTTTTTTTATTTATTGTCTTTTTTTTTTCCTCAGAAATCTTAGGCAGAAATATGATTTCCTTCTACAAAATTATTCCCAGTAGGATATAGTCTTTTTTATTTATTGTCTTTTTTATTTTCCTCAGAAATCTTAGGCAGAAATATATGTTACTTTCTTTGTATATTTTCAGAAGTTCCCAGATCTAAAGTTCAAGTATGTAGAAGAGGAGTCGCCAGAGGAGTTTTTTATTCCGTATATCTGGTCTCTCGTTTACCATTCATCCAACCTGTACTTTAACGCAGCTAAAATCATTCTTTTTTCGCTAAGCAGTTAGCTTGTTGTTTTGTCGTTGTTTTGTCACGTTAACATTTAGATATTGTGGGAGATAATTGTTCCATCTTGTTATTTAATAGAGCTAGAATCATTTTCTTTCACTAGGCAGTTAGTTCTTTATGTGACTGTGAGGACTATTGAATTTGTATTTCCGTCCGTCGTTCCATCAGTCCTTTGCCACTTTCGTTTCCGGCCAATAACTTTTATTAATAATTAAAATCCGATTTTGTTGAAACTTTAGATCAATGTTTATGGCCATAAAATCTAGGCCACTTTCGATATCCAGCCAGATAGCACCTATAATGTCGGAGTTGAGGCCCTTGCATATTTCAGGGTTGTGGCCCTTGTATTTTTCAAAATCGACTTATGTTTCCGACTAATAACTTTAATATTTTTAATGCAATCTTTATGAAACTGCGATATTTGATAGGTTCGATAACCATTCAGATCACACCTATAATGCCGAAGTTATGGCCCTTGGATTTTTGAAAATTGAAGATTTTTGCGGTTTCCACTCTGAAAATAACTTTAACATTTATAATCCAATCGAGGAAACTTGAGGTCAATGTTTATGGGCATAATGTCTATGCCAGGTTTGATAACCAGCCAGATTGCTCCTATTATGCTGGAGTTACGGCCCTTTAATTTAAAAATTGAAGCTTTGTGCAATTTACGCTCAATAACTTGAACATTTATAATCCAATCTTGTGGGGTCAGTGTTAGGTTTAATATCTAAGCCCAGTTTGGTAACGAGCCAGATCGCACCTTTAATTTTGGAGTTTTAGCCATTTGGTTTTAAAAAATGATATTTGCCGAGGTTTTTACTACACGTCAACTGCTTTTATACACTGGCGGTTCTTATCAGGCGTTGGACATTAATTCTCTGAATTTGCCCGTTAAATTTACATTGGCAATACTGTGGAATTGATTTTTTACCTGGACAATTATTTTTCCAAACTATATTTTAATGAATGAATGAATGGTGTTTTACGGCACGTCGACACATAAATATGTCATATTGTGCGCAAAAACCGACGAAAGATGAAAAAATTAAGTAGTAATTAAAAATTAATGTAAATATGTCAAGATAAAACCATTAAAAAATAAGGACGATATGGTAGTAATATAAACTATATATGTAAATCAACAAATGCCCGTCAACGGGTATATAAACAAGTAAATATATATAAGAACTATACTTTAAAGAAGCTAAAATATTTCTCTTGTTGTTAGGTAGTTAGCTCATTATGTGTTGTTTTATTAAGTTTACATCCGTCAGATGGGGACATAAACCAGGCAGCCCCTTGTATCAGAGTCTCTCCTCTCAGCATCTTAAGGAACTATTTGATCTATTCAATATAAAGAATAGGGCATGTTTTCTAAATAATCTTCTGAAGTTAAAATATTAAGAGATGTAAATTTAGCTGGAGGAGTTAATTATATTTATCATGTTTATCATACAGATATGCCCTTTACTGCCTAATAAAGGGGTGACCTAATAAATTTTGCTTTATTAGGCACTGACCAATAAAGCATATCAATGCGGAATCCCTCGGCGTTTATTGTACGCAATGTTATCTGACGTCATAAAACAAACAAAAACCAACAACATGGCGGCGGCGTCGATAAGCGTAACATTCTGCGAAAGATAATAGTAGTAAATCATACAGAAAATGTGGATAATCTACATGATAAATAAAACATTATTTCAGTGCCTTTTACTATCAAGTTTGTTAGTTTTTTCACGAAAACATTTCTAAGCCTCGCTTAATAAACTTGATAGTAAAAGGCAAGGACATAGTATTCTCTATATAATCTGGCTGCGTATGTTTTATGCCCAGGCTCATAATTATATAGGTTTCTCAGTACTAGGTATTTAGCTTGTGATATTTTGTTGTTTTATACCATTTACAGAAAACATTCTCTGGGATACTTAATGATTGTTTATGTGACGGCCATAATGTTTAATTACAAAGTGGACAAGTCATCTTATTTATGTGAAATGATTTGATGCAGGATTTTGGACGGGAAAATGTTCAGAAATCATAGAAATTGGTTTGGGAAACTTTCAAAGAGTCAAAACAGTTTCAGGAAGTGGGTTAAATGGGTCAGAAGTCTGTAGGAAGAAGGAAAAGAGCCAACTTTTCTACTGTTTGGGGCGTTTGTTTCAGCCAAAGATTTTTAGCTCTAGAGATCAGTCCGTCCGTCCGTAAACTTTTTTTGTAGCGACTACTCCTCTGAAACTACTGAATGGATTTTCATGAAACTTTACAGAAATGTTGCCCATGAAGTCCAGTTGATCCTAGCAAAAATTCATGTTGGTGTGAAATCCAAGATTGCCGCCAAATCTAAAAATAGATTTTTAAAAAACAAGTTTGTAGGGACTACTTCTTGAAAACTATAAGTGATATTGATATGGGACTTATACTAAAATGATCAGCATGACATGATGTTGGTCCTTGTCGAAAATCGTTTTGATTCGATGTTGAACATGGCTGTCAGTGGCCATCTTTGTTTACATAGTGTTATCTAGTAAAAACTTTTAGCGACCACTCCTCTGTAGCTACTCGACGGATTTTCAGGAATGTTGCTCTTGATGACTCATTGATCCTAGCAAAATTTAAGGACGGACGGAAATTCAAGACGGCCGCCATGGCCAAAAATAGATTTTCAAAATATAAGTTTGTAGCGACTACTTCTTGAAAACTATAAGAGATGTTGATATGGGACTTTTTCGAAAATGATCAGTATGACATGATGTTGATCCTTGTCAAACATTATTTTGATTCGACTTTAAACATGGCCGCCAGTGGCCATCTTTGTTTACATAGAGTTATATAATGAAAACTTGTAGCGACTACTCCTCCGAAACTACTTGACAGATTTTCATGAAACTTCACAGGAATGCTGATCTAGCTATCAAAAAACCTATCAGTAGAGCTTGAAGGTCATTGACCTCTTGTTTGGACTTTATAAGATAAAATTAATCTACTACCTAAATAAGTTGTATATCAATGAAATAGTGGTACAAAAAATACCTTACTTTTCAAAATCAGTTGAGAAATAAAAATTTCATATGTGAAAGTTGTTTTTGATCTGTCATTTTCAACGCAAAATTCTACTGCATGAATATTATTTTTTTAGAATTTTTATTCAAAAATGGTTTTAAATTGTTGGATATTAGTAAATTAAAACACCCTGAACGTTTTATAGCAAAATATGAAGTATTATTGGAGTTGTTTGACATTTCTTGAATTTTCTGCTGTCCCACCAACAAGGAATTTACACAGGAAAAGCCCCATCAAATAATCATTATATGTGATAATAAAAAAAATAATATATAAATGTTTGTGTTGTACACAAATGGTATACCTATATGTATGTTATTTAACATACCTTCTTTGATACTTTAAGTTTGGTTTTATTGTGTGTTAAATCTAATTTATTGTTTTATGTTACTTTTATTTGCAAGGGAAATACATAGATGCCTTTATTATATGTTGTTATAATAGGAAATTTTAAAGCCCCATAGTGTAACATTTTGAATTTCAGTCAATTTAACGTATACATTGGTCATTTTAATAAAAAGAGAAAGTCATTACATGGTCCGAGTATTAACTTTCATACCCATCCAACCCCTTCTCCAAGAAGCGAAAAAGGGGTTGGCTGGGGTATGAAATAAAACCTTAGTTTCAACTTAAAAGTTTGCATATTGTAAAATTAAAACATTTAACATGTTTAATCATTAAAACATTTAATCGGTAGTTTTAAACAGGATATCGCATGTTTTCATTAAAATATCTTTTTAAGTGTGTTTTATTGTCGAAATATCCGTTATAAACTCCTGCTAATATACACTTTCCCATCGCTTAATGGAATTAAGGCTTGACCCTGTAATGGCACGTATGCCAAGCTTGGATATATCTCATGCGAAAATAAATCTTAAAAAATTGATGTTTAATAATGTTGGAATACGGTATCTAACATCATGAACATAGTGCATTAAAATACATGTACTCAATATTGATTGATTCCTATTCCTGTCAAGACCTCTGATGTCATGTCCTTCAACCGTTAAGACATTTTAAACAATTTTAAATGCTAGAAAACATCCAAAACAATGACTACGTTATTTTAAAGCAACATTACGTGCAACAAACAACAAATCAAAATTGTTAAAAACAGGATAAAGCTGTATATTTCTCGAGTAATTTTGAGAGATGGGTATACAATGTTAGTTGGGAGAATTAGTTTGGATTATGTTCAATCTCTCAAAAATGATTGTAGTAAATAAATAAAAATCAATGTCAGATAATCTATTCTTAGCAGATTTATGTTGTGCGAGATCAAAACCTGGTGTTTTGGACTTGAAACACATCAAAACCGCAGGCATACAGCCCTTGGTATCGATGATCTTCAAGCCCCACCCGCCAGGTCTTGATCTGGGACAATATAAACCCAATGAAAATACTTTATTTCTGTATCAAATGTATTTAAAATATAATGTGGGGCATTAGGAGTTATTTAATTCCCCTACTGGTTGTGACCAGAGGAACTGTCGGATTGCACTCTGTCAGTCTGTCTATCCCTTTTGTTCCCCCTTAATAACTTTATTATTTTCCTTTTGGGATTTCAACGAACTGCACCACAAGGTGCAGCTCATGGATAGGAAGTTCGGGATTGTTATTCAGGTCATTTGGTTAAATTTCAAGGTCACTATTACTATTCAGGTCATTTGGTTAAATTTCAAGGTCACTATTACTATTCAGGTCATTTGATTAAATTTCAAGGTCACTATTACTATTCAGGTCATTTGGTTAAATTTCAAGGTCACTATTACTATTCAGGTCAGTTGGTTAAATTTCAAGGTCACTATTACTATTCAGGTCAGTTGCTTAAATTTCAAGGTCACTATTACTATTCAGGTCATTTTGGTTAAATTTCAAGGTCACTATTACTATTCAGGTCATTTGATTAAATTTCAAGGTCACTATTATTATAAATACAAAATTGATTTCAATACAATTACATTAGCCTCCTTTGAGGAATTTTAACGAAATGACAGGAGTTTTAAGTGCAATGAAGTCATACATGAGCACATACTTTGATAGATGGTTACATCGTAGGGGCTCATAATTTGCTGTTTTTATTATTACTTATATAATTGGTACATGTATTATACTGTGGATGTTTTTTTTATAGAAGTTTATTTCATAGTTATTTATTTTGTTACTTATGCTTTATTCAGTTTATTGTTTTATGCTGCTGTATACTTATGTAGAGATGTACCGATTAATCGATTATAACCGATCATCGGTTACTTAGGAATTTGATGATGATGATCGATTATGAAAGTCCATAATCAAAATGTAAAAATGCACTTTTAAATTAATTTATGTTCAAAATAGAAATAACCATGATTATCGAGGAGGCAACACTTGTAAAAATGAGCATATTCACACATAAACGCATTTATATCAATTATAATTAATTTGCTGATAAAATGATGGTAGCATAATAAACAAGACAAGAAAATAATACATGCTTGATTAGAAATAATTTCAAGTTCAAGGTCTCAAACTCAGATTAACATGCACATGTTATACTTCATATAGACTAACCGATTATAACCGATGATTGAATGGTTACATCCAACCGATTGTAACCGATGATCGATTGTAAATTAACATGCACATGTTATACTTCATATAGACTACATGTCACCGATTATAACCGATGATTGATTGGTTACATCCAACCGATTGTAACCGATGATTGATTGGTTACATCCAACCAATTGCCCAGCACTATACTTACGGGTATATATTGATACAACCAATTTGTTTTTGTATGCACATGCAATTGCGAACATTTAATGTTAATTTGAAAAAAGGAGTTCAAATGTATCATATTTAGGGTTAACAGAAATGGATTAAGCTAAATGAATGTAATGGTTATATTGATGGAGAAAGTACAAAAGAGTGTCCTGGGCCTTTCGTTTTGCCATCTCATACACTTGCTACACAATAAGCCAGGTTAGTAGCTCCGTTGATAAGTTATTGCACTTTAGAGTTGCAGAACTTTGTCCTGCATGGGTTAGAGCACTGGCCTTGACATGCCTGGTGAGATGGGAATATATTACTTCCATATCATCTCCCTCTACGGTCGCCCTATGTGGTTGCCGGGGTAGAATACAACCACAGCAAATCCCACTAGAGACAGGAGTAAGAACCCCGTTTATGATCATTTTGTCTTTTTCATCATGCTCCTTCAATGTCTTTATCATGACACCGCATATGCAAACGTGGAAACATGGCTCCATCGTAAATGGAGTGTCTACTATAAACTTTACAGCAACTCTGCAATTCTGCCGGTTAGACGGTTCTGGCCCTTTATCCATATTTTGTCTTGATGTTAATGGAGGATGAGCCAACTGCAATTCTGCCGGTTAGACGGTTCTGGCCCTTTATCCATATTTTTTCTTGATGTTAATGGAGGATGAGCCAACTGCAATTCTGCCGGTTAGACGGTTCTGGCCCTTTATCCATATTTTGTCTTGATGTTAATGGAGGATGAGCCAACTGCAATTCTGCCGGTTAGACGGTTCTGGCCCTTTATCCATATTTTGTCTTGATGTTAATGGAGGATGAGCCAGACATGTTCATTCTTGGTAGGCGCCATATAAACTTTCATGTTTTGGTGCGCCGTAAAACCCATTTCAGTCAATCCTCTAAGGTCATTGTCCCAATAAGATGTTGAAGAGACAGATGTCTGTGTCAGATTGAACATGCACTAATATTGGTCTTGCTGTTATTCAACCCATATTATGACGTACTCATTGAAAAGCATTGAAAATTGGTCTTATCCTAATTGGATCTATCGTTTTGGGAGGGTACTATAGATCCTGGAGCAAATTGATGTCAGCAGTGACCTCGGTACCCTTTCACAATGCCAAAAGGGGAAGTCGAACCCAGGTTTCATTGTTAAGAAGTGATTGCATTACTGACAGCATTACTTGCACACCATACTTTTGTAAACCGTTAATGTAAAAAAGCCTGACAAAGAATCCGGTATATTTGTACTAAAGATCCATTTGTTGCAAATATCTTCTCTTTATAAAAGATGAATTTAAAACACCTGGCCTGGAATAAACCATTAACCAACCATTCTCCAAACTATTCTTCAAATTTCGTTCACAAATATTACTATGGCCTTCAAAGACTGCTTTGTGCCGCCTTAATATAGTAACGAGTTGGCAGATTGTGATAGTTGTTCTGTATATATGTACATACATATGGAAATATTTTATCTTGTATAATAAAAAGGAGGATACTTATATGAATATCAAATATGTAAATATTGAAAACAAACACTTGTTTTATTGTGGAATATAAAATAATGAATAAATAAAAAGATGCATTGTATACTATTTAATAGTTATTTATTTGCCATGAAATAAATTACATCCATCACTTGCTTTATAAATAGGGTATATTTAGCAACTTCTGACAGGATGATTAAGTAGGAGAATTAGTTGAAGAAATAGGGAGATTTGGGGAGATTTGGTTGTAGAAATAGGGAGATTTGTGTAGATTTGGTTGTAGAAATAGGGAGATTTGGGGAGATTTGTTGTAGAAATAGGGAGATTTGGGAATATTTGGTTGTAGAAATAGGGAGATTTGGGTAGATTTAGTTGTAGAAATAAAGAGATTTGGGGAGATTTGGTTGTAGAAATAGGGAGATTTGGGGGAGATTTGGTTGTAGAAATAGGGAGATTGGGCAAGATTTGGTTGTAGAAATAGGGAGATTGGGGGAGATTTGGTTGTAAAATAAAGAGATTTGGGGAGATTTGGTTGTAGAAATAGGGAGATTTGGTTGTAGAAATAGGGAGATTTGATTGTAGATTTGTGGAGATTTGAGGGAATTAGGTTGTAGAAATAGGGAGATGTGGAAAGATTTGGTTGTAGAAATAGGGAGATTTGGGGAGATTTGGTTGTAGAAATAGGGAGATTTGGGTGATTTGGTTGTAGAAATAGGGCGATTTGATTGCAGAAATAGTAATATTTGTTTTATGTCATAGGGAGCTTGGTCTGAGAAATAGGGAAAATGTTCTCAGAAATAGGGAGAATGTTCTCAGACATAGGGCAATTGTTCTCTGAGATAGGTAGATTGTTCTCAGAAATAGGGAGACTGGTCTCAGAAATAGGAAGGTTGTTCTCAGAAATAGGGAGATTGTTCTCAGAAATAGGGAGGTTGTTCCCAGAAATAGGGAGGTTGTTCTCAGAGATATGGAGATTGTTCTCAGAAATAGGGAGGCTGGTCTCAAAAATAGGAAGGTTGTTTTCAGAAAAAGGGAGGTTGTTCTCAGAAATAGGGAAATTGTTCTCAGAAATAGGGAGATTGTTTTCAGAGATATGGAGATTGTTCTCAGAAATACGGAGGATGTTCTCAGAGATAGGGATATTGGTCTCAGAAATAGGGAGGTTGTTATAAGAAAATGAGAGATTGGTCTTAGAAAATGGGAGATTCTTTTACAAAAATAGAGAGATTAGTCTCAGAAATATCGAAATTGGTCTCAGAAATAGGAAGATTGGGCTGAGAAATAGGGAGGTTGTTCTCAGAAATAGGGAGATGGGTCTTAGAAATAGCAAGATTGTTCTCAGAGATGGTGAGATTGTTATTAGTAGACATGGAGATTGGTCTCAGAAATAGGGAGATTGATCTCAGAAATAGGGAGGTTGTTCTCAGAGATAGGGAGATTGGTTTCAGAAATAGGGAGATTGGTCTCAGAAATAGGGAGGTTGTTCTCAGAGATAATGAGATTGGTTTCAGAAATAGGGAGATTGGTCTCAGAAATAGGGAGGTTGTTCTCAGAGATGGGGAGATTTGTTTCAGAAAGAGGGAGGTTCTCAGAAATAAGGACTTTGTTCTCAGAAATTGAGAGATTGGTCTTAGAAATAGGGAGATTGTTCTCAGAGATAGGGGGTGGTCTCAGAAATAGGGAGACTGGTCTCAGAAATAGGGAGGTTGTTCTCAGAAATGGGGAGATTGGTCTCTGAAATGGGGAAGTCGTTCTCAGAAATAGAGACATTGGTCTCAGAAATAGGGAGGTTGTTGTCAGAAATAGGGAGATTGGTCTCAGAAATAGAGAGGTTGTTCTTAGAAAGTGGGAGATTCTTTTACAGAAATACAGAAATTGGTCTCAGAAATATCGAGATTGTTCTTAAAAAAATTGGAAATTGTTCTCAGAAAATAGGAGATTTGTCCCGGAAATAGGAAATTGGTCTCAGAGATAGGGAGATTGTTCTCTGAGATAGGAAGGTTGTTCTCAGAAATAGGGAGATTGTTCTCAGAAAATAGGAGATTTGTCCCGGAAATAGGAAATTGGTCTCAGAGATAGGGAGATTGTTCTCTGAGATAGGAAGGTTGTTCTCAGAAATAGAGAGATTTGTCTTAGAAATATCAAGATTGTTCTCAGAGATGGTGAGATTGTTATTTGTAGACAGGGGGATTGGTCTCAAAAATAGGGAGATTGTTCTCAAAAATAAGGTCTTTGTTTTCAGAAATTGAGAGATTGGTCTCAGAAATAGGGAGGTTGTCCTCAGAGATAAGGAGATTGGTTTCAGAAATAGGGAGATTCTCAGAAATAAGGACTTTGTTCTCAGAAAATGAGAGATTGGTCTCAGAAATAGGGAGATTGGATTCAGAAATATGGAGGTTGTTCTCAGAAATATGGATTGTTCTCAAAGATAGGGAGATTTTTCTCAGAGATCGGGAGATTGTTCTCAGAAATAGGGATTTTTCTCAGAGATAGGGAGATTGTTCTCAGAGATAGGGAGATTGTTCTCAGAAATAGAGAGATTGGTCTCAGAAATAGGGAGGTTGTTCTCAAAAATAGGGAGATTGTTCTCAGAGATAGGGGATTGGTCTCAGAAATAGGGAGATTGTTCTCAAAAATAGGGAAATTGTTCACAGATATAAGGATTGTTTTCAGAGATAGAGAGATTGTGCTCAGAAATAGGGATTGTTCTCAGAAATAGGGAGATTGTTCTTAGATATAGGGAGATTGTTCTCAGAAATAGAGAGATTGGTCGTCTCAAAAAATAGGGAGATTGTTCTCAGAGTTACGGGGATTGGTCTCAAAAGTAGGGAGATTGTTCTCAGATATAAGGATTGTTTTCAGAGATGGGGAGATTGTTCTCAGAAATAAAGATTGTTCTCAGAGATAGGGAGTTTGTTCTCAGATATAGGGAGATTGTTCTCAGAAATAGAGAGATTGGTCTCAAAAAATAGGGAGATTCTTCTCAGATATAAGGATTGTTCTCAGAAATAGGGAGATTGATCTCAGAAATAGGGATTCTTCTCAGAGATAGGGAGATTGTTCTCAGAAATAGGGATTGTTCTCAGAAATAGAGAGATTGGTCTCAAAAAATAGGGAGATTGTTCTCAGATATAAGGATTGTTCTCAGAAATAGGGAGATTGATCTCAGAAATAGGGATTCTTCTCAGAGATAGGGAGATTGTTCTCAGAAATAGGGATTGTTTGGTCTCAGAAATAGGGAGAATGGTTTCAGAAATAGGGAGATTGGTCTCAGAAATAGGGAGGTTCTCAGAGATAGGGAGATTGTTCTCAAAAATAGGGAGATCGGTATCAGAAATAGGGAGATTGGTCTCAGAAATAGGGAGGTTCTCAAAAATAGAGAGATTGTTCTCAGAGATAGGGAGATTGTTCTCAGAAATAGGGAGTGTTCTCAGAGATAGAGGGATTGGTCTCAAAAATAGGGAGATTTAGCTCAGAAATAGGGAGGTTGTTCTCAAAAATAGAGATTGTTCTCAGAAATAGAGAGATTGGTCTCAGAAATGGGGAGATTGTTCTCAGAAATAGGGATTATTCTCAGAGATAGGGAGATTGTTCTCAGATATAAGGATTGTTCTCAGAGATAGGGAGATTGTTCTCAGAAATATGGATTGTTCTCAGAGATAGGGACATTGTTCTAAGAAATAGGGATTGTTCTCAGAGATAGAGGGATTGGTCTCAAAAATAGGGAGATTGATCTCAGAAATAGGGAGGTTGTTCTCAAAAATAGAGATTTTTCTCAGAAATAGAGAGGTTGTTCTCAAAAATAGAGATTTTTCTCAGAAATAGAGAGACTGGTCTCAGAAATAAGGAGGTTGGTCTCAAAAATACATTGTTCTCAGAAATAAAGAGATTGGTCTAAGAAATAGGGAGATTGTTCTTAGAAATAGGGATTGTTCTCAGAGATATTGGGATTGATCTCAGAGATAGGGAGATTGGTCTCAGAAATAGAGTGATTGTTTTCAGAAATAGGGAGATTGGTCTCAGACATAGAGAGATTGTTCTCAGAGATAAGGGGTTTGGTCTCAGAAATAGGGAGATTGGTCTCAGAAATAGGGAAATTGTTCTCATAAATGGGGAGGTAGTTCTCAGAAATAGAGAGATCAGAAATAAAGAGGTTGGTCTCAGAAATGGGGAGATTGGTCTCAGTAATACTTAGATTGTTCTCAGAAATAGAGAGATTGGTCTCAAAAATAGAGCGATTGTCCTCAGAAATCTGGAAATTGTTCTCAGAGAGAATGGTCTCAGTAATGAGAGATAGTTCTCAGAAATAGGGAGATTTTTTCTCAGATAGGGGCATTGGTCTCAGAAATAGGGAGATTGTTTTCAGAAATAGGGAGATTGGTCTCAGAAATGGAGAGGTTGTTCTCATAAATAGGAAGATTGGTCTCAGAAATGGGGAGGTTGTCTCAGAAATAGGGAGATTGGTCTCAGAAATAGTGAGGGTGTTCTCAGAAAGGGGGAGATTGGTCTCAGTAATATGAAAATTGTTCTCAGAAATATGGAGATTGGTCTCAGAAATAGGGAAATTTGTCTCGGAAATAGGGAGGTTGTTCTCAGAAATAGGGTGATTGTTCTCAGAAATAGGAAGATTGGTCCCAGAAATAGGGAGGTTGTTCTCAGAAGTAGAGAGATAGTTCTCAGAAATAGATTGTTCTCATAGATGGGGAAATTGGTCTCAGTAATAAGGAGATTGTTCTCAGAAGTAGAGTGATTAATCTCCAAAATAAATCATGTTTTTCAAGTATCGTTTCCATGGAATCGCGAAAAATATATTTTAGTATTTGAATTTATTAAAACACACCACAAGACCATACATTTTGTACCAAGCTTTAAGCTGTCAGAACCAGGTTTGTAGTTACGTGTTGGTAGTCAGCTTAAACATCTCTTGTTTGCATTGCAACTAACTACATGTGTTAAACAGGTCTAGAAGAGTTTAGAAATTTAAACAATTTTCATTTCATGATAAAGCTGTCATGTCAATCTAATATGGTACTAGCACCATGTTTGAATTCACCATATGTTTTCAATGGAATCTGTTGTTGATTGCTCAAAGTAACCCTTAACCTGCTAATTATATATAATGGACTGTACTTTCTTTTATATGTTTTAAACGGTTTTGAAGTTATGCCCTGGAACACAATTAACAAATTGACTGCCTTTATTTAACAGAATCGCCAAAAATATTGGCAGTTCTGCAGGTTAGAAGTTCGAGGCCCATTCTCCATATTTTATCTTGATGTAAATGGAGGATGAGCCTCGCATGTTCATTCCTGTTAGGCGCCATATAACCTTTCATGTGTTGGCGCGCCGTAAAACCCAATTCAATTAGTAGTGTGTACTCTGTTACATGAATATTCCTCCAACAGTGTTTAAAGTATGCGCTGAAAATGAAGACAAATTGATAATCTGGTTTTCATGTAAACGTCAACATATTGGTATAATAGGCATAGTACCGTGTTCTGTATCACCACACAACCCACAGCTTCCATTACATAGTATTTGGAAAGTGTTATAGTATATATGTATCAAGATATATTCTGGTAGACTCGGGTGTTTTAACCAGCGAAAGTAATGCTTTAAAAATAATCCCAACGTGTTACAAGGCAGAAAACTACAGTACATGGCAGGATGACATTGTTTTGGCATGAACAACACATTGATCTTATGACAGATGATATAGGTTGTAATAGCGTAAATTGTTCTCCATGACCCTTCCATAGCAAAGTGAGAATGTTGAAAACCTGTTAAAAACTCAAACTATTAAACGTCAGTAGTAGAGTGTGGGCGCTACCTTCCCTTCTTGCTCAGCCTCAGCCGTCCATGATCTGGGTGAATGACTTGAAGGTGATGGGTGAATGACTTGAAGGTCACGGGTGAATGACCTGAACGTGAGGTCATGCGAGGAATATACTTTGATTAATAACGTATAAACTTGACTTACCTAGTCATGCGAAAAGCCGCGTTTGTAACAAACAAGTCTTATTTGATTAGATGTGATGTGAACAAAGTCTTACCGCAGTTTTCTAACTGAAACACTAGAATTTGTTTGTACAGTGTTCCAGCAAGAAAAAAGTTATAATATCACAGTAAGACTCTGAATGTTTCAACGTCTACTTTAATCCAGTTTCAAATTACTGAAATGACACACAACACCGAGTTTATTTTTTTAAATTCCTTTGATAAATGTTTGAACGTTTTCTTTAATTCAAATGAGTTAAATTACGCAGAATAAAAACGACAGATTTGTTTTTAAATTCCTTTGATAAATGTTTAAAAAAAATTAACAAGCCTTCACAAAATATATATTCAAAATATGCGCTCCCTGGTTTTTAAATTCATACCCGAATATATTAAGGTTTGTGTATAACTACTGAGGCAGGTAGGCTTTATCTCGCAGTGAATAATGTAATTTGACAACTGTGGTGGCCAAGTCTAGGCGTAAACAGATTAGCTGCTACCTCCAATGCAAATATCATGACAACGTTACACTTTACGCTTAGGTTAACACGTCGAATTTGTAGATTTGTGTTATTTTACGATAGTATCCATAAAGTGTGTGTACATGCTTCAGTTGTCAAGAGTTTCAGTTAATTAAATGTATATGAGTGAAGAATTTTACGTGTTTAAAATCCGTACATGACCCATCTAGGTTTATCATTAATGTATAACTATGGTGGCTTAAAACTGTCATAAGTTTGTCACGATATATTCGATAATTTTAATTTACGCTCAAATTAAGACTTTACTGATTTTTAAAAAGCCTCTTGTTGACCTGAACAGTATTAAATTCAAGCAGTGTGATTAATTGTGGGTGTACGTCATTATAACCCACTATTTACGTGCGCCTTTCTTTAAAATTGTATCACCAAGGTATAGGTCACTCCTCACCTCCAGTGAGTAACTAGGCGTGAACATGAGGGTATGAGGAGTTGAAATGAGAGCATGAGGAGTGGGAATGAGGGAATGAGGAGTTTAAATGAGGGTATGGGGCGTGAACATGAGGGTATTAAGATAAAGAAAAACAACTCATATTTCATACCTGTCAAACGTTTATTCGGAGAAATAGAATAGCTTAATTGATAAAATATTTAATCATAAAATAAACATTATGAAGCTCCGACATGTTTTTCTAAACGTATAGAATTATATGTTCCTTCATGAAAGGTTAATTATACTTTTTCTAACATGAATTTGTTCAAGTTTCTTTTATATCGCTTTGTATACACCAGTTATTGCTTCGATACTTTGATCAGCTCTATTCTCCAGCTAAAAACCACCGTTATTATTCCTCTCCAGTGTCTCTTATTTCGTCCATTATGGTTTGCACAGTATACACTTCTCTAAGCACTCGCGGCAATAGCGAATTATATCTTTGCAATAATATCTTTTTCCTCCATCGATTCACTCGACTTGAAGCCAGCATTCGGATGATGTTCGTTTTCCTTTCAAACGTAGGGACGTCCCTGCGCAACAGAATGATAGATCTTCTCGCTATTCTCTTCATTATTTCAACGATTGCGTCGACTTGTCTCGATGATATATGTTGAAGCAGTTGACGTCTAGTACGAGCATCCGCGTTACTCAAGGATATCAAATAGTTCAAGTGTAAAAACACCCGTTATCGTTTCATCGCATAGGTCGACCCAAATACGCATGTGTATGACATGTATGTCTTTTTATTACCAGTCTCACGCAGACACATTTTCCTGTTCCATATCTTCGGACACTACAGGAGGCTTGTAGTCATCGAGAATTGTATCAAACAGAAACCTTCGTTTGAGTATGCCGTATTTAAGGGCTTCTTCCGACTCGTAGTTATCCGTGTCTTTCAGGTGACTGCCAGTCTTCTTGATAGCTTTGTAAATCGGATCCATTTTTACCGAGTTGAACCATACCAATTTACTTCCGAAGATATTCATCATACTCTTGAAAACCTGCTTCATTTTCACTCATGTCGTCAACTTCCATCAGCTTTTCTACTTTACCTAGGTATTGAGGGTGACACTTCTCGAATGCCTCGTCTACAACTGCCTGCCAACGATCAAAACCATCAAAATCTTCAGGCTCGTTTTCATCAGAATTTTCAAACTCGTTTTCATCAGAGTCTTCGGGTTCATCGGAGTCGATAGCGCCAAAAATGTCCTCATGCTCTGAAATGTCGGACAAATCATCTTCCGATTCTTCATTAATATGCGCAGATTTCTTATGACGTAACATATTGTCGTGTCTCCAAAAATTCTTAAAACAAATATCACACTGATACATCGCAGTAGAAACACTTTTACTCAAATGAGGAGGAGTTGCTGCACAATTACTTTAATATTGGTCCTATGACAGTGATACCATGTTCAGACTCACTAGATGCCTGATTGGTCTTCTTGCCCTTCCCGATAGAAATCGCTTCTCCTGCGGTTTTCAAACGTTTACTCCTTTTAGGGGCTGACTACTTTCTAGAACGATTCCTCTTACGATTTTCGCGAGTTTCTTTCATTCGCTTTAATTCCCGGTCGATTAAAGTGACATTAGGTTTATTCTGACGTTCTGACATACTCTTGGCTATAGCTGTCGTCTGCTCCGCTGGGAGGACCAATCTGATATACATTTCGGATTGAGGCGCTGCTCTTTTTTCACGAGCTATGCGCGTTTTAATTTCCTTTTCACCGAGTTTATAGGTATTTGAAATAAATCCATATTTTCGTAAACACGTCCTAACGTCTTGACTGGCGAACAGTAGCTAAATACTGTAATAAGGAGTGTCAACGCAAGAATTGGTTACTTATCCATAACAGCATATGCATTACTCCATTTTAATTGTAATGTTAACGGAAAAGGAAATGGAAGTTCTCCTCAATACGAGGACTGAGCTCAAAGGGGTCATCCAAAGTCAAACACCAAAGCAGTGACATAGCTTCAGACGTGGAAAGGTGACTTCTAAAGAACGCAAACTATTGTATCGAAAAAAGAAATATAAAAAGATCGGACAGGAAAAGTAGCATTCAAGGAGGACAGTCAACCACAAAACACAGAAACAAACATGCAAACAGACAAACAAGAAGGCAAAAGCAATAATAAAAGTAAACGACATCACAAACACAAAAGGGTTGACAATAGGGCTACCGCCTTGGAACGGTCAGTGGCAAAGTAGGCCACTGGGGGTTTAAACCGGTTCTAGGGTGCACCAAACCTCATACTTACCCTACTGTCATCCCATTAAAACAGGACAGTGTAAATAAAGAAATCCCCGCCATGATCTAATCTCTAACCAACAAGGTAGCATCAATAGGCAATATAAGTAAAACACAAATATGCTCGTGTAAATATAATACAAAAAAACAATAGCCTAGAAAGCCACAATGAAGGTACTCAGTGACTTGGCAGAAGCCAGAGCAGTAAGAGAATACGCCATTAAGGGCACGACAAGAAAGATCATGGACAAACATCAAACGCCACCGTCCCAATGGACTTTAGGTAGGCGTCATCATAGGGTCCACAGCCTGTCCGGTCATCGTACAATTAAAGAGGAAAGCATAGTGGCGAACTGTAAAAGGGCCCACCACCAAGCATGCAGTACGTTGCAAAATGAAAAGGTCATAACCTCTTTTGATAAACTTTTTAACAAGTTTAACAAAGATAGTATGAAAGTGATCATGACCAAGAATCTTACGAAGTTAATAAATCACATCACCATAGAAGTCAGGTTGTGATAGTCCTTGTCGCAGAAGAGTCCTTAAATTACATTTATATTTGGAAAGAAGATCAGGGTTACGATAATACAATTTTGCAAAGGTTTTACGAAGTTTATG